>CM062805.1:719669430-720119120 GCA_031772625.1 Pinus tabuliformis
ATTATGAGGATCCGCAATGTTAGCTAGGACCTTAATCTCTTGGGAGCGTAAATGCTATATGAGGTTCCTTGATAACATATTTCTGCTACTGCTTCCATTCCATGGGTCTAATCCAATGCGAGCCAAAGAACCATCGTTTATTCTCCAAACCAGATTTTCCCTAATGAGAGGCAGTGAATGAAGAAGTGCCTTCCAGACAGATGAAATGCCAGATTTGGGCCAATTAGGAGCTGAATCCAATCCAAGATACTCAGAGGCCAAATGTATCTGCGATATGAGATGCTAATCCAAAGATTATGTCCCGTGAGCAATGTCCACCCCATTTTTGCAGCTAGAGCCTGCGCAAATAAAGGAAGGTCTTTTAGGCCCCATCCTCCCCATTTTTTGGGCAGGGCAATCTTGTTCAGCCCACCCATGCAAATATCCGCTTGTCCTGGTTCCATATATATTATATATATATATATATATATATATATATATATATATATATACTTATAGATTATATATATATATATTTATATATATATATTTATATATATATATATATATATTTATTTATATATAAACTCATTAAAAACTTTAACAATATTTTAATAATACATATCACAATCTATATATCCATGTGGAAGTGAAATTTGAAAAATAATAATAAATCAAGAATTAAACAATAGAATTTATAAATAGATTATTAATTCAAGGTTATGATATTTTTTTTATCAAGATTATGAATTGAATTCTGTTCGTGTAATTAATCGGTGAAATGGTTATATTCTAAACGTTATTTTGGTCAATTTTAATTAAAAAAAAACAGTACAAAATTTCAAAAATCCTATTATAAAGTTGTTTAATTTGCAATGATCATGTGCCTAAGTGTTTTTCAAGGTGCAAAATCCATTTATAAATTCAAACCTGTGATTTAAACACCAAGAAACCACAATATTGTTAGAAATTGCGTTGCTAGATTCTAGCAAACAATTTTTCATGTATATGTTAGACGAAGTGGATTAAGTTTAAGATAATAATTAAATTTTTTAATTTACAAGATAAATTCGAAAAATTGAAAGTTAATCATTTAAAAAAATATTTCTTATATGTTTTTTCAAATTTCCAACATAAATTACTATTACTATATTATAATTTATATTAAATCATAGAAATAGTATTTAGGAAAAGAAATCCTAATACTTAAGTATATTTGAGACATGGAATAAAAACTATAAATTGTAGTATTTTTAAAGCCACCTGTTGATGCCCCAAAAATCGTTGTATGAACATTGGGGGATAACCACCCCGTCTGGACCTTAATACAACTCCTTTTCCATTTGGGATGGTGGCTCCAACTGGATATAATGGGACCAGTTTCCCAATAATGAATAAAAGGGGATGGATGAGTGATTGGTTTCTAATAAATGATAATGAATGGATGACTTAATCTAACAGCAAAAATATAAATGACTATTCTATCCCAAGAGGCTTCTATTCTTTTAAGTGCAACGCTTGATGATATCTGTTCATTGATAGGCATATAGATGACTCTACACAATAAACATAGACATCCATTTACTTAATGATTGCTTTGTTCAAGTAGTTGAACAAAGTGATTAACAAAACATTGTTACACTTATCCTTTTATATTACCGATACATGTATGATAAAAGAAAAGCATGCTATAAACATCCAATAGTGGAAATTGTAAAGAGCGCTGTTAAAAACACACGCATATATCTGATAATAGCAAGAGCGATCAAACAACAATTCACATAAACAGAATGAACTCAGACATAGATAGTAGTACCATATGAGCTGCAAGTCATTCCCAACATCAATCGCTATTTGAATTCCTTCTTCCGACGTAGAAATACTTTTAAATAAAGGTAGTAGTGCACATCCACATAAAAGCTTCGTTATCAAAATTGGAATAATTGGCCCAGTCTTTATAAAAAAATATGCCTGAAGTACAGTAGTGCAACTCCAGGTTTAAGTCATATACAAAAACTTACGACCCTTTCCAATGCATGAAAGGGTCTATAAATACTTGATTAAAACTAACTAACTATGAAATTAAAATCCTATTTAATTGGTACAACTTGATTTGGAGTATCTTCATCATAACAATCTGGCAGTCCGCAACATGATTCATCACTTAGGCTGTTTGCCTTTCGATCTGAGTTGGCATATTGCAAGCATTGGTTCCACTTCTGGAGGTCGGTTGAGACGAGAATTGAGTTGGGCAGCATAGGTGGCATCTTGTATATCGGGAATGATACACCTGATTGCATCTATCAGGAACTTGAGGGCGGCTCTCTGGCTGTATGGTTTGACTAGGAACAACCAATAGGTGTCCCAAGTCAAACTGTTAATACCTGCGATCAATCTCCCGTTCTTCTCCAGCTCTTGATAACATGACTGCTCCAATGTTTTAGCCGATAGCAATTTACCCGAAGACTCATGCTTATGTTTTGCTGGGTTTTGCCTCCAATCCTGTATGGGTTCTGATTCAATGTTGTTTTCATTTCTGAATTTCTCCAGGAATGCTTTGTTGTACTTCTTCTCCGGTGCAGGCAAATGGTACATTTGCCTCAAATCATCAGGTTGAAACGAGCCAAACACTCTCCCGTCCATGGTGCAAAATGTCCTGTTTGTGATTGGGATTTCTTCAATTGCCCATCTCACCACATCTGTATATGGGAGAATTTGTTCTTGGGCTGCTATCCGATGAAGGTAAGAGTCAGCTAAATCCTTTAGAGTAGCATCAGACTTCCGAGTCGTGTCTGCTGTGGCTTGCACTGTTGTTACCTCAGGCTCTTCGGCCTCAATCAGATTGTAGATGCTCAGCCAAGTAGTTTTACCGAGTCCTAGACATGTGGTGTCGGATATCAGTCCCTTTTTTCTTGCTCCTGGATCGGCAATGTGTTGTCCTGTAACTGCCGAAGCGGAAGCTGTTGCAGTTTTCTTAGATTTCTTCCCCATTTGGTTTGAATTTGCTGCTTCGGAAGAGCTCTGCACAGGAGAGAAAATGAACGTAATGCGGAGAATTGGTAGCGCAAACCAAAGATGAATGAGATATATTAATCAATGAATAATGGAGGATTTAACTTAAGGTGGCCGCGGATACAATCTCTGAAGAGATTTTAGCCTTACTATTTCATTAAATGGCCGTTTAAACCTGTCAATCCTTTAAATGCTCATCATATCGTTTATTGGCTGAATGATTCATTTAAGCATGGCTTTGATGTTTTGGCGGTTGAGCATAAGTGAATCGCTATCGGGAAGAGAAAGGCCTTTAATACTAAATAACCATAATATATCCTGGCCTTATCAATATTTTTTGAAATATGCGCTTAGCTTTATCGCAATCGGCGATCGGGGGAAAGCTTAAGTTGTTATATTGGTGTCCTTTCGGAATCCCCGATCGCCGATAGCGATATCGCCAATTCGCATCGGGAGTTTTAAACGAGGGCTTTAGATGCATGCATGGTACATCCCCGATCGCCGATAGCGATATCGCATCGGAGCGAAGAGGGGCCTTTTGTTATGATCGCTTGCCTTCCCGATATCCGATAGCCATTTGTGTATTGTCGCGTTGGGGGAAAATCAATGGGTCTTTTAAGTCATGCATCCTTTGTCATTGCGATATGCGATCTTGCGATCGCTTTATCGCAATAATAAAAGATTACTCATTCTTTATTATAAGACCGATTAAGTGATTTATCAAAAAGGTTTTATAATGTTTTATTTCGTTTCGGACCTTTTTGAATAATGATAAGTTGATACCAATTTAAATGAAAAGGGACCCATTTCATATTATAGTTTGAAAAAATAAAAATATGTATGAAATGGGGGGTTGTTGTAGAGCACAACAATTGGCGATTCGCTGGAAGAAACAGTTATCTCTGAGAAGTACTGAAATACTTAAACTTTCTTTAAATAGGAATCTCATCAAAGAGGAAAATTCTAATATAACTAGGTATATATGCATTCCGAATAAATAAAAACTACCTTTGCTAATTTCTTCTCTTGTTAAAATTAGATACATTCTAAGTTTTAAATTGGCCTCTATTGGTTGATAATGATAAAACAGAAAACCTTTCCAAATCAGCCTTTTAATTGACTCCTTTGTCATAGGTAGAGCCTCTGTTGCCAGCAAACGTTCATAGTTTCGATAGGGATACCTTTTAACCATATTATTGTCCATTATCCCATCCATTTCAGAGTATGATTAAAAGAATGAATTCAAAACATGCTTTCATATTTTGTATCTCTTTTTACTTTTCTATTATTTTGTAAGATAAAAAGCCATTGTCCTGGTTTGGTGGCCAGCTTTTTGACAATGCCATTCACTGGTAGTAATCTAACCGAACAAGCTGGCTCGTGATGAGACCCCTTGTCTTATGATTCTAAGCCATTACCCTGTTTTGGTATGCAGTGTTGGTAATGTCGGTTAAACTATTTCCCGATGATCATGGTAAGCAGGCTTGTAATAAGACCCCTTATATTTTTATATCAAATATTTTAGAATTACACTCTGAGTAATCACAAACTTTGATGAATGGGATGGACAATTTTCTCCTTAAGAGAGAATGGATGACAGGGTAAGAGTTGAAGATGCTGAAGTTGGATTAGTTTCTATTTTGATATTGATAACCTTTTTGTGACCAATTTGAAAACATAAAATGATTTACAATACTTCTAATCTTGAGAAGAGTTCACAAAAATTGAAATGTGGTTTCAGAATGCAATTATACCTAGTTTCCTAGAAATTGTCCCTTTTGTTTAAGGCTTCTATTATTTAAAAGTAAATATCAACACTACTTCTTTGAGCAACTTTTAAATACAGCAAAGGTCAATGGAAGATACCTTACAACTTTATTTCCTAATGGTCCTACAAACTACAAATTCTACTAAACTAAAAAAGGGGAGAAGGGGTTACCTCCTCAATTGAAGAATTTCTTTAAGATGAGGCCATTAACAGGAAGAGAATCTCTCTTACCTGATAAATCTTGTAATATGAATGTCGAATGGCCTATCTTCTCGCAGATCTGAAATGGTCCAAGCCACATTTTCTGGAACTTGGTGTGTTTTCCTTTATCCTCATGGGCTTTGTCCCATTTCAGAACTAGATCACTGACTTGCAACTGTTTTGAACTGGATGAAGTTGAATCAAAGGATGACTTGATAATTTTCTGATGTTTTGCATGAGTAATTTTGGCCCTCTCTCTTTCCTCTTCTAATTTTAAGATTTGATCATGTCTAAGTTGAATAGAAGAAGAAGGGCTTTCTTCAATAAACTGAACTAGGGCTAGAGAAGGAAGGACAAGATTTGTTGGTAGCACTGCTTCTTTCCCATATACAAGATTGAATGGAGAAGAACCTATGGAAGCCTTCTGTGTTATCCTATCAGCCCATAGTGCGAATATTAAAGATTTGTGCCAGTTTTTATGATTCTGTTCGATAGTTCGCTTAATAATTTTAACTAGATTTTTATTGGTAGATTCTGCTAAACCATTACCCTGGGGATAGTAATTAGCAGAATATTTCAATTTAAATCCTCTTTTAATAGCGAAATCAAACATAGAATTTCCAGAGAAATAAGATGCATTATCAAAAACAAGAGCATTTGGGACACCAAACCTGGTAATGATGAATTGATCTATGAATTCCATAATTGCCTCAGAATTTGTTGTCTTTAAAGGAATCGCTTCAACCCACTTAGTAAAATAATCAGTGGCAGTAAGGATATACTTATGCTGTTTGGAAGAATGTGGAGTGATTTCTCCAATGATGTCCAATCCCCATTGCTCAAATGGTTGTTCAATGTTGACTGGTTGCAAAGGGAAAGCTGGCTTTCTTTGTCTTCCACTAGAAGTTTGACAACTTCGGCATTTCCTTACATATTGTTGACTGCTTGCAAAATAGAATTCTTACTTGCCCTTGTTGTGATTCATTCTATGTTCAAGAGTCTTTTCTTAGTATTTGGGAGTTTGTTGATGCCTAGTTGGTTGAGAGATTTTCTCAATCTAATTAGCTTCCTAGATTGTTGTGTAGTTGAGATATTCACTCAACCAAGAGATTGTATGTCCAAAATAAATTAACTACCTCCATACATAACTTGATGTATTTATATTGTATTATTATTTTCATGTGAATACAATTTAGAGTGCATTTAAAAATTCTTTGTAATCCTATAACTGACACTATTAATAAGTACTTTTTTCCTCTAAGTTAAAAATACATTAATTTATTGAAGTTAGATATAATTTAATAAAATTAATTTTATTCAACTTAATTATAATGTATAAATAATCCGCATGGTATGAAATATAGTGTATTTAAGATCATTTAAATTTTAAAAAATTTGAATATAAATATATGTTAATTTACCATTGTTTAAGAATGATTTTTTTAATAATAAAATTATTGTAAACATAAATAATAAGTTGTTATATGGTAGAACGTTTTTCATCTCATTTATTTGTCTTTTTAAGGAATATTTTTTTTTTTTTAATTTTCACCGCAAATAGAAAATTACAACTTATGGTGAAACAATACGCACACTATAGCAGATTATTACAACTAACCTATTGGAAAATTTGTGTAACAATCATTGAAGATTGGAAATTTTGTGTACAAATCGTAAAAGTTT
Source organism: Pinus tabuliformis (assembly GCA_031772625.1). Taxonomy (NCBI): domain Eukaryota; kingdom Viridiplantae; phylum Streptophyta; class Pinopsida; order Pinales; family Pinaceae; genus Pinus; species Pinus tabuliformis. The sequence goes on from CM062805.1 coordinate 719,676,074, forward strand.
TAGTCTGTAACAAATCAGAAATTCAAATTAACAAAAAAAAATCTATTTGAAAATATTGGGTAGAGATAAATGGGCCTTAGTATAACAGAAGCCTTATGTTGTCTGCCTTGGTTTTAATGCTTATGTGGTCAACCCCACCAGAATGTTAGGCTTAAAAGGATGAGTCTGAGTACAAGTTTTGGACATATCGACCACTAGAATTCATTTGTTTTTTGGGAGGACGTATCGACCCTTTTCTATATATTTGAATATTTGCAATGGTTCGAATTTAAAGTTCTCTTTCTTTTTTTTTGGGTTTGGGGACCCCTATCTATGTATTGAACATTTGCGATGGTTTGAATTAATTTAGCTCTTACATTCGAAGATTGTATGGGACTATTGCACATGTAACATTCACATGATGTAGTTTGATGCTTCTTGGTGCAACGAAGATCTTGGATTTAGTTTCTAAAGAGAACTAAAGTTATTAGTAGTATATTTAGAAATGTATGTATTAAAATTAAATGTTATTAGAATATCATAATTTTATTAAAATTAATTTTAATAATAATTTTATTTATTTTTATGTTCATAGTTATTATATTATGATGTTTTTCATGGTAATGTTGTTGGGATTAGTCGTCATCAATAGTTGTTGCGAATCTCAATAGTGTCCTTTTTAGACTTGTTCGAAAAAATAAAGCATTTAATCCCTTCAAGGTTATATATGTGATTTTCCTTGCGCCAAAATTTAGCTAGAATGCCCACGACGTCGGTTGAACATCCTCTGCCCCTCCTCTGCCAACACCCCCAACACTTTCAGTTAAAAATAATCAATATTATTTTGTATTAATGGAGAAATGGTTACATAGTTGTAACGTATCTCCTTAGTTTAGGATTTGTTCCTAGAGTTTAGGAGTTTGTTTACAACTACCTAATTTCTAGTGATGTATTTAATATTGTAATATTCATTTGATGGAACAGTAGAGTGAATGGAGAGAGAGTCTCTTCTTTGTTTGAGTGCAGTCTCCAGGTGTTGTACACACCTGTGAGCTGCAACTCCTTCATTTAATTCAATGTGAGCTGCAACTCCTTCATTTAATTCAAAGTTTGATTTTTATCTTGGTATCAGAGCTTAGGGTAGAGATAGCCTCAAATTTTTTTTTAGGGATGTATCATTAGTTACATATCTGTAGTGGTAGGAGAGCATGTAAATGTATCTGTGTGATCAGGTGGAACTGCAGTAACACCTGGAGCGAAGGGTCTCAGATGATTGATCATCTCTGAGCCGAAGAAAGGGTTGGAGCACAATTTTTTTTTCTCAGAAGAAGCAGCAGTTGGCGCGGATTTTTTGCAGACAGTCGCGCCAATACAGAACAGAACAAGCGACTGGAGCGATTTTTTAGTGAATAGACGAGCGCGCCATCGAAATCGTGACTGAATTGGCGCGGATCCGTGGCTGTTAATCGCACCAATTTCCGTGCACTTCGTGAATTTTTCTTTTCTGCAATTGGCGCGGATTCGTGGCTGTTCAGAGCGCCAAAGAGCCAACCTCTTTCTCTCTGAAAATCTGCAATTTTTCGTTGCAGATCGGAGTTGCCCGGTGGTGGCACGTGGAGATTTCTGCTCGGTGGCAGCAGATTTGATTTCCCGGTGGTGGCGAATTGAGGTTCCTTGATCCGCTCGGAGGTAGCAGATCGGACCTGCCCAGTGGTGGCGAATCAGAGCTCTGTGATCTACTCGGTGGAAGCAGATCGGTTTTTTGCCCGGTGGTGGCGCAGTGCAGCTCCTCGATCTGTTCGGTGGAAGCAGATCACCTTTGCCCGGTGGTGGCGTGTTGGAGCTTGTTTGTTGATCTGTTCGGTGGTAGCAGATCGGTTTTTGCCCGGTGGTGGCACAGTGAAGTCCCTGATCTGTTCGGTGGAAGCAGATCGGACTCACTCGGTGGTGGCATAGTGAAGTCCCTAATCTGTTCGGTGGTAGCAGATCGGACTTGCCGGTGGTGGCACAGTGAAGTTCCTGATCTGTTCGGTGGTAGCAGATCGGACTTTCCCGGTGGTGGCTGATTGGAGTGTTCAGTTGGGCGAAAATGAACAACAGTATAGAATCATACCTCCACGAGTCTGGAAAACTCGATGGATCGAATTTCTCCAACTGGAAATTCAAAATGCAAACTTTGCTGGAGAGCGTAAATGCATGGTCGATCGTTGAGGGAAATGAGCAGAGATCTGGAACAGTGACCCAAGAACAAGATTGGGATAAAAGAGAAACAAAAGCAAAAGTTATACTGAAGATGTCCGTTAAGGACAATATTATCCCACATATCAGAGATTCTAAGTCGGTCGTTGATATATGGACAACAATCAAGAACTTGTACGAGACACAGAATACAAATCGTGTTCTGGCACTCAAGGGAAAACTGTTTGCATTGAAGATGGACGAGAATGAGTCTGTTGCTGGATTCATGGCCAGAGTCAAGGATCTGAGTGACAAACTGGGAGCTATTGGAGAAAAGGTGTCTGACTCAGATCTAGTCACACTCACATTGAACAGAATGATTGATGAATACCAGATGTTCATCACAGGACTGTCAGCGAGGGAGAAAGCCCCTTCATTTGATGAGCTGACAGCGATTCTGCTCCAGGAGGAGGAGCGACGACAGAATCTGAAAACTCAGAGCAATGACCTTGCTCTGATGGCGAAGAGGCGACAGTACAGAGGAAAGCAGCACCAGCACCAGCACCAACACCAACACCAGCAACCGCAGCAACAACAGCAGAAAGGAGCCAACTCTTTTCAAAAGAGATCATTCAGAGGTATGACTGATAATTATGTTAAGAGATGTTTTTATTGTGGGAAACCTGGTCATCAGATTAAAGAATGTTATAAGCGGCAGGCGGATGAAAGAAGAAGCAAACAGAGGAAACATCAGGGGTGTTTTGCTGGAGAAGAGGAGGACCACAACCATGATCTTCGACTATTCACAGTCGATTGTGCTCTTTCAGCATCAAAGGGAGATGAGGACGACATATGGTATGTCGACTCTGGCGCATCCTCACATATGACCGGTAAGAAGGACTATTTTGAATTTCTTGAAGAATTTGCATGTGAATCAAAAATTTATCTAGGAGATGACAGTGGGTATGAGATCAAAGGATATGGAGATATTCCTGTGAAGCTACCTAGTGGCGACATTAAACATCTTAAAAATGTATTATATGTTCCAGGAATTAAGAAAAACTTGATCTCTGTCTCAATGATTACAGACCAGGACATGCAGGTGCAATTCTTTAAGAATGGTTGTGTCATTAAGGATAGCCAGATGGAAATAGTTGCAACAGGAGTGCGCGTGTGGGAATTTGTACAGATTGGATGCAAAGAGTATGCCACGACAAGCAGTGGTTGCAGCTGGATCAACAGTTGAAAATCTCTGGCATCAGAGATTTTGACATCTCAATTTGCAAGACCTCATCTTACTTCAGAAGAAAGGTATGGTCGATGGACTCCCTGTTTTTCATAATGCCAAGCTGGAATGTGATGGATGTGCATTAAGGAAAATGCATAGAGAAGAGTTCCCTTTGCATGTCAACAGAAAGGAAAGAGACATCCTAGAACTAGTGCATACAGATATTTGTGGACCTATGCAAACTAGGTCCTTAGGAGGTGCATATTATTTTCTGTTGTTTACAGATGATTGCACTAGGTTTTCATGGGTGTATTTTTTAAGTAAAAAGAGTCAAGCCTTTCTGTACTTTAAAGAGTTTAAATCTATGATAGAGAACCAAACAGGAAAAAGGATAAAGATTCTCCGCTCGGACCAAGGGGGAGAATACAGGTTAGGAGAGTTCATGAACTTCTGCAAGCAGCATGGGATTATGCAGCAATTCACAGTGCCACACACTCCACAACAGAATGGAGTAGCAGAACGCAAGAACAGAACTCTTGTGGAGTGCGCGAGAAGTATGCTTCAAGGTAAAGGTCTATCGAATGGTCTTTGGGCAGAAGCCATTAATACTGCTGTTTATTTAAAGAATAGGAGTCCTACTAAATGTCTAGGCTTCAAAACCCCTTTGAAGCATTGTTTGGACTCAAACCAGCAGTTAGTCATTTAAGAATATTTGGATCTAAAGCTTATGCTCATATACCAAAAGCAGATAGAAAGAAGTTAGACCCCAAAGCCTTGAAATGTATATTTGTTGGATATGGCACAAAGTATAAGGCATACAAGTTATATAATCCTGTGACTCATAAAGTTTTTGCAAGCAGAGATGTCATTTTTCATGAACAGGCCAAACATGGAAAGGAAGATTCTAACAGTGATAGCCACATTCCACTGTTAATATAAGTAAACAGTGAAGAAGATGAAGAGCAGGAGCAGCAGCAGAAACAAGAAGAAGAAGAAGCAGATAGTATAATAAGTGATGATGCAAGCCCGAAAAGCGCTGAAACAGATAGAGTTGAGGTAAGTCATGTACCTAGGAGATCAGGTAGGAAGACTAGACTACCTGCTAAATTGAGAGACTATGCTTTAATGTCTAAAATATTGAACATTGTAGAACCTGCAAATTATGAAGAAGCAAGTAAATCAGATGCATGGAGGGCTGCAATGCATGAGGAAATTGAATCAATATACAGAAACCATACTTGGGATTTAGTTGAGTTGCCTGAAGGAAAAACCCCCATAGGATGTAAGTGGCTGTATAAACCTAAGATAAATGCAGATGGGAGTGTAGAAAAATTCAAAGCTAGACTGGTAGCAAAGGGTTACTCACAGCAAGAAGGAATAGATTTCGATGACACCTTTGCCCCTGTAGCTAAACTAAATACAATTAGAATGCTAATTTCGTTAGCAACAAAACATAAATGGAAGCTACACCAGCTAGATGTTAAGTCTACATTTCTGAATGGAGAATTAAAGGAAGAAATTTATTTAGTATAGCCTCCTGGTTTGTGAAAAAGGGGCAGGAGCATTTAGTGTGTAAATTGCATAAGGCACTTTATGGTCTGAAACAAGCACCCAGGTCATGGTATGAGAAAATTGATTCATTTTTTATATAGCATGGTTTTCATAGGAGCCTCAATGATCCAAACCTGTATACCAAGTTAAATAAACAGAGGCAGATTATTTTGATTTCTTTGTATGTGGATGACATGATCATAACATGAAATCCAAATAATTTGATCAAAGAAATCAAGCAGCAAATGTCACAGGTATTTGAAATGAAAGACCTTGGAGATCTCCATTATTGCCTGGGATTGAAGGTGTGGAAAGAATCTGGTCAAACTTTTCTAACTCAAGGAAAGTATGCCAGAACCCTGTTGGAAAGATTCAGAATGGAATAGTGCAAAACAACAGCAACACCATTGCAGCAGAATCTCAAGTTAAGCAATGACGATGGCACAAAACAGGTGGATGCCACATTGTATAGACAGCTAGTGGGAAGTTTGATATATCTCACGACAACTAGACCTGATCTGGCATATTCTGTCAGTGTGCTGAGCCAGTTCATGTCCAAACCACTTGAAAGTCACTGGATTGCAGCAAAATGTGTGTTGAGGTACCTTAGTGGTACTTGTAATTATGGTATTTTATACACTGACATTTCTGATGTTACTTTAGCAGGTTATTCAGATTCTGATTGGGCAGGTAACCTGGATGATCGAAGATCCATCACAGGTTACGCATTTAGTATTGGATCCAGGGTTATTTCGTGGAGTAGCAGAAAGCAAAGTACTGTAGCACTATCATCATGTGAAGCTGAGTACCAAGCATTGTGTGCAGCCGCATGCGAAGCTATCTGGTTGAGGAGATTGCTCAGCGATGCAGGTGAAGGACAGAAAGAAGCAACCAACATCAAAACTGACAACCAGAGCACAATAAAGCTTGCATACAATCCAATTTTCCATAAAAATACTAAACATATTGACACTCAGTTTTATTTTGTTCGAGAAAAGATACAGTCAAAAGAAATATGTGTGGAGTCTTGTAACACTTGTGATAATGTAGCTAATATTTTTACTAAGCCTCTAGGGTGAGTAAAGTTTGAAATATTTAGAGGGATGTTAGGAGTGCAGAATAACCCTTTCTCCATTAAGGGGGGGAGTTAAAAATAATCAATATTATTTTGTATTAATGGAGAAATGGTTACATAGTTGTAACGTATCTCCTTAGTTTAGGATTTGTTCCTAGAGTTTAGGAGTTTGTTTAAAACTACCTAATTTCTAGTGATGTATTTAATATTTTAATATTCATTTGATGGAACAGTAGAGTGAACGGAGCGAGAGTCTCTTCTTTGTTTGAGTGCATTCTCCAGGTGCTGTACACACCTGTGAGCTGCAACTCCTTCATTTAATTTAAAGTTTGATTTTTATCTCTTCCTCCACTCGACAAAGCTGTCAACAGTCGCTAGCATTGGCGAATATCATAGCGGTGATGAGACCTCCAATGTTGGTCCCCATTGCGATGTCGAAAAAGTCCACAATTATAGCATCGAGATCATCGATTTTCATTTGCAGTATCTTTTCCAGATACGCCAATGTGCACCCCTATCCCCCACCACCGATTCTTAGAATGCAAAACTTTCTGCTTGTCGACTTTTTGTTTATGAGCTCCTTCTCTTGGTCTTAGCCGAATAGAAAATTATTCTCCAACAACGAGAAAATCTAGTAACTTAGGTGGTTGATGTCACAGCTCATTTGACCATGTCAAGCTTCCAATGCCAGCACCATATTTCGATTGATGTTAAAGAATATCAATGTCGTCATTGTTGAGATTTTCTGTTTTAATTAATTTTGGAAAAAATCTCATGTATGTGACAACAATAGGATTAGTTGCTATATTAGCTCCAGTATTTTTTGAGGAGGAGTTAATGCATCCTATATTTGTTGTGAGGGAATTTATGATTCAGTTTTATACTCCAGCTATAAGAAATGTAATCCCGTAGAGGATTGTGAGAGTGTAGAGAAAATAGGGTGAGCTGAGAGTATGTGTGAAGAATTAAAATTGTTGTAATCTCCTGTTGAATAATAAGATTGCCGATGCCTCTGTTCTGGTGGATGTAGCCCAGATTGGTTGGGTGAACCACGTTAAAATCTTTGTGTTATGGTTTTGTGATTTTGTATGTGCTGTGTATGTATGTTTATTTTTATTTCCGCTGCGCATTGTTTGGTCTAACAATTGGTATCAGAGCGGTGCAGCGGAAGCGTGGAGGGCCCATAACCTACAGGTCTCTGGTTGTGGAGCTGGTATGTGACAGAGCTGCGGAAGGTGGACCTTTGTCGTTGGCGCGGTTTCGTCAGAAACAATCACGCCAATTTTTTGACAGTGAACGGGTTGGCACGCTTTATTTTGGAACAAGCGCGCCAATTGATGCGGTTCCAAGTGTAATACTCGCGCCAGTGCGCCAGGATCCCAATTGGAGTGGAAGCGACAAGTATACTCACACCAATTTTGTGAATTATACCGGTTTTGTCTCTAGCGCGGAGCTTCTGCTGTCAAGGAAGCACCAAGTCCCTTTCGGCGCGCTAAGCATTTTTCACTTTGGTAAAACTGCAATTTTTTGGTTTTTCTTTTCAAATTGTAATTACACGGTACGACAGAGGCATTTTATAGTATAAAGAAAAGGCATTTTTAATTTGGAATTGGAGATTCTGTTTGTTACAACATGGCAAAAACTCAAAGTGCTCGTTTTGAGATCGAGAAGTTCAATGGAAAAAATAACTTCGAAATCTGGAAAGTGAAGATGCATGATCTACTTGTGCAACAAGGCGTGGCAAAGGCGCTGTTAGGAAAATCCAAACAGCCTTACACCATGATAGATGATGAATGGAATGAATTGGATGGAAGAGCTCTGAGTGGTATTCGACTGTGTTTGGCGGATGATGTTTTGTTTAACATCGTGTCAGAGAAAACTGCTGCTGGTTTATGGACAAAGCTTGAGAAGTTGTACATGACAAAATCCTTAACCAATAGGATTCTTCTGAAGCGACAATTGTACAGTCTGCGCATGAAGGAAGGTACAGCTATTACTGATCATTTGAATGTCTTTAATACTCTCATGGTGCAATTAGAAAGTATAGAAGTAAAATTTGAATCAGAAGATAAAGCTATAACTTTATTATGCTCGTTGCCCGAGTCATGGGATCATTTTGTTACTTCTATAAGTCTAAGTATATCAGAAACCCTTGAATTTGATGATGTTGTTGGAGTCTTGTTGTCCGAAGAGACAAGAAAGAGGTCAAATTCCGAAACCTCTACATCAGAAGCAATGATGGCTAGAGGTCGTTCTAGAGAAAGATGCTCCGGTAAGCACAGCGACTCGCGTTCAAAATCGAAAGAAAGAAGGAAGAAGAGTAAGGTAAAGTGTTGGTTTTGTGGCAAATCGGGACATTTGAAGAAGGACTGTTGGAAGAGACAGCAAGCATCCAAAGAAGACTCTTCAACAGAGAAGAAAGAAGCAAACACGACAAATACAAGTTCGGCATCCAAGACAGGTATGAGTGATGAAGTGTTATCAGTTGATTTGTCTAGTCATGATCAACATTGGCTGTTAGATTCTGGTGCATCAAATCACATGTGTATTCATAGGGAATGGTTTAAAACTTATAAACCAATCAATGATGGAGTAGTTTACATGGGAAATGATGTCACATGTAACATTGTGGGAATTGGAACCATTCAGCTTAAAATGTTTGATGGGACAAATAAAATTTTAACTGATGTAAGACATGTACCTGAACTAAGGAAAAACCTCATTTCATTAGGAGTACTAGACACTAATGGATATAAAACCTTTATTCAAGGTGGAGTAATGAAAGTTTATAAAGGAATTTTACTAGTAATGAAAGCAAAGAAGGTTGGAAATATTTTTCAGTTAGAAGGAAGAACAGAGTCAGATCATGTTTCTACAGTGTCTGAAAACGACAGTAATTCTATTCGTTTATGGCATCAAAGGTTGGGCCATATGAGCGAAAGAGGTTTAAAGATTTTATCTAATCGTAAGTTACTTCCTAATTTAAAGTCTGATAAGTTAGATTTCTGCAAACATTGTCTGTTTGGGAAACAAAGCAAGAAGAAGTTTAAAACTGGAAAACATACTAGTAAGGGAATCCTTGATTATATCCATTCTGATGTTTGGGGTTCGTCTCCTACAACCACATATGGAGGTTCATCAAATTTTGTATCTTTTATTGATGATTTCTCTAGAAAAGTGTGGGTCTACATGTTAAAGAAGAAGTCTGATGTGTTTACAGTTTTCAAAGAGTTTAGAGCATTAGTTGAAAACATCACTGGAAGAACTATTAAATGTCTAAGAACTGACAATGGTGGTGAGTTTACTTCAAAGGAATTTGATAATTTTTGCAAGGAAGCTGGGATCGAAAGACATAAACCCACTATGTATACTCCTCAGCAAAATGGAGTTTCTGAACGCATGAACATGACTCTTTTAGAGAGAGCAAGAAGTATGCTGAGTAACGCCAATTTGCAGAAGGAATTGTGGACAGAAGCGGTTGCTACAACTTGCTATTTGATAAATCGATCACCATCAACAGCAATAGGATGCAAAATTCCTTAAGAGGTATGGAAAGGTCATCCTTGTGATTATTCTAAACTGAAAGTTTTTGTTTGTGATGCATATGCTCTAGTTCCAAAACATCAGCGTTCTAAATTAGATCCTAAATCAAAAAGGTATATATTTTTTGGATATGGTGATGGGACTAAGGGATACAGATTGTGGGATCCTACTACTCACAAGATCATCATTAACAGAGATGTTAAATTTAATGAATCCTCACTTGAAAATTCAGATGTAGATGATAAATTGAAACATGATAATGTATCTAAGCTTCAACACATTCAGTTTGAAACCAGTTCAAATACTGATGATGATCAAGATGAACATGGTTTAGATGCTAGTCATGAACAAGTTTCAGATGTAGATCATGAACATGTTTCAGATGCATATCATGAAGAATTTCCTACAGATAATAATCAGCAAATTGTGGAAGTACTAGAAACATCTTTAAGGAGGTCCACAAGAATTAAACGTCCTCCTAGAAGGTATGATGATTATGTTACTTCAGTTGCTTTAACCGCTAACGATGATGAACCTTTGTGCTATCAGGAAGCTGTAGAAGGTTCTAAAAGTGAAAAGTGGAAAGAAGCTATGAAGGACGAGATGATGGCATTAGACAAGAATGACACATGGGATCTGGTAGAACTTCCTAAAGACAGAAAAACTGTGGGATGTAAATGGGTGTACAAATTGAAAAGGGGTGTTGATGGTTCAAAGGACAAGTACAAAGCAAGGCTGGTTGCAAAAGGTTTTTCTCAGAAAGCAGGCATTGATTTTCATGAGATATTTTCACCAGTTGTAAAAATTGTTTCAATTCGAATTGTATTAGCATTAGTTGCCTTACTTGATTTAGAATTACAGCAACTAGATGTTAAAACTGCATTTTTACATGGAGATTTAGATGAGGAGATTTACATGGAACAACCAGAAGGGTTTGTTCAAGATCGCAACAAGAAATTTGTCTGCAGGCTCAAGAAATCATTGTATGGTCTAAAGCAATCGCCTCGACAATGGTACAAGAAATTTGATTCTTTCATGTTGAGTCAAAATTATATAAGAAGTGAATATAACCATTGTGTTTATTTTAAGAAATTAAGTAATGGCATGTTCATTATCTTAGTGTTATATGTTTACAATATGCTTTTAGCAAGCAAAAGCATAACAGAGATCAATAGGTTAAAGGCTCAGATGGCTAGGACATTTGATATGAAAGATCTAGGAGCAACAAGACAAATTTTGGGCATGGAGATTTTCAGAGACAGGAGCAATGGTAAGCTGTGGCTATCACAACAGAAGTATATTGAGAAAATACTCTTGAGGTTTGGTATGAACAATGTGAAGCCTGTTTCAGTCCCTTTAGCTTCCCATTTTAAGCTTTCTTCAAGTTTATGTCCTAATACAAATGAAGAAAAGGAATATATGTCTCGAATTCCATATGCCAATGTAGTAGGTTGTTTAATGTATGCGATGGTTTGTACTCGACCAGATATTTCACATGCAATTGGGGTTGTCAGCAGGTATATGGAAAATCCAGGAAAAGAACACTGGTCAGCAATGAAATGGGTGCTTCGGTATTTTAGAGGCACAAGTGATTATTGTATCACTTATAACAAAAGTAGTGAATTTATTTGCGGATATGTTGATTCTGATTTTGCAGGCGATTTGATAAGAGAAGGTCAACTTCAGGGTATGTGTTTACTCTTGCAGGTGGAGCTATTAGCTGGATGTCAAAGCTACAGAATATTTTTGTTTTATCCATTACTGAAGCAGAATACATAGCTGCTTCGCATGCTTGCAAAGAAGCGGTTTGGTTGAAAGGTTTGATTGGTGAGTTTGGTAGGTTACAGGACAACATCAAGTTATTTTGTGATAGTCAAAGTGAAATTCATTTGGCTAAGAATCCGGCCTATCATAGTAAATCTAAGCATATACCTATCAAGTACCATTTTGTAAGACATGTTATCACTGAAAGGGGTGTTTCTCTTGAAAAAGTGCATACGAAGGAAAACTGTGCAGACATGTTCACAAAACTAGTTTTGTTAGAGAAGCTACATTGGTGTCTGGCTTCTCTTGGCTTGCAGAAAAGATAAAAATAATAAATGAACAGGGTATCAGGCTAATTTTTGTCAAGGTGGAGATTGTTGAGATTTTCTGTTTTAATTAATTTTGGAAAAAATCTCATGTATGTGACAACAATAGGATTAGTTGCTATATTAGCTCCATATTTTTTGAGGAGGAGTTAATGCATCCTATATTTGTTGTGAGGAAATTTATGATTCAGTTTTATACTCTAGCTATAAGAAATGTAATCCCGTAGAGGATTGTGAGGGTGTAGAGAAAATAGGGTGAGATGAGAGTATGTGTGAAGAATTAAAATTGTTGTAATCTCCTGTTGAATAATAAGATTGTCGATGCCTCTGTTCTGGTGGATGTAGCCTAGATTGGTTGGGTGAACCACGTTAAAATCTTTGTGTTATGGTTTTGTGATTTTGTATGTGCTGTGTATGTATGTTTATTTTTATTTCCGTTGCGCATTGTTTGGTCTAACAGTCATTGACGTAGACAAGCCCTCTCTTCTATCAATTGCGACAATCAATAGAAGAAAAGGTTGAAAATATATTTTTAAAATCGAAGTGCACACTGCATATTGGCATGGGGGTTATGGGATTTACATGGATGTATGCTATGCATGGTTTGGTGGAATCCAGAAACCATCCGACAATAGAATATCTGGTGCAAACTCACCAAATCTTCTGCAACCTGCCTCGAAACTCAACGACCGCCCATGCTCAAATACTAACTGCACTACAGTAAAATTTTAACCTTAGTAAAGGTTTTTCTGGAAGTTCCTAGCTTTACATAAACCAAAATCTGCTATGTGTGGTCCATCATATTTGCGTACCACCTCCGAGTGTGTAGAGTGAATGGTGTAAGGGAGGCAACTTGTAGGCCTAGAATTTGACGTGTTCCACAAAACGTATTTTGGATTTTTAAATGTAATTCATAGTGAATAAAAAATTTAAAACCATAAATTTGAATTGTACATATTTAATTTAACTGTGATAAATTTTAATTCCTAGTTGTGAATTGATTTCGGATGAACCAATCCTCTCTTCAATGAAGGCAACTATGGTAAGGATTTGTCCAGTGAGTAAGAATTATCATCTTATTAATGACTTATGTTTTGATGGTTTACTTATTAATTATGTGAGATTTCCACTAAGAAACCTAGTGCAATTTGTTGGAAAGGTAGAAGAGACAAATACAAATTCACATACAAAACAGACGAGTTGTGACCCTTCTATTGATCACACAAAACTTGATTCTTACAATGAACCTAGTGAAGGGTATTTAAACATTTTCAACTAGCGACTTGCCTAAAATATCTTGACATGTAACCACACTCTTAAAGTCATCTATCACTTAACTCAACTTGACTCAAAACTCCAACACTCAACATTCAACACTTAGTTAATTGATTTAACCAACTCTTCATGCGAGAGTAATTAGCTTATTTTAACACTCCCCCTTAATTATGACGCTAAACTAAAACATGATTCATGACAACTCAAATATGCCTATTGGTCTATGTTTCATCTAGGCTTACAATACCCAAGTTTCTTCTATGAGACTCAAACACATCTTTTGCTAATGACTTAGTAAATATAACAGTGAATTGTTAACTAGATTTACAAGGCTTCAAGTGAACTTCTCCATTGCTCACAAGTTCTCTAATAAAGTGATATATAGTATCAATATGCTTTCTCTTTTAATGAAACACGCTATTCTTGGATAATGCAATCGTTGAGGTGTTGTCACAATATATTGTTGTTGATCCTTTTTGTTTATGCTTGAGTCCATCAAATACTCTTCTTAACCAGACTGCTTGACATGTTGTTGATGTTGTTGCTACATATTTTTTTTATGTTGACAAAAGTGTTACAATGGGATGCTTCTTAGATGCCCATGAAATCACACCTGAACCAAGATGGAACACATAACCAAAAGTGCTCTTCCTATCATCCAAACTTCCTGCAAAATCACTAACTATGTATCCAATCAAAACCTTATTTTCTATGTTCGCATACATTATACCACAATCTCTAGTTCCTGCTATGTATCTCAGAATTCTTTTTCTGACACTCCAATATGTGTTTTTTGGAGTCTCCATAAATCTGGAAATCAAACTCATTCCTTGCATGATATTTGGTTTTGTAGCTGTGAGATACATGAGGTTGCCAACCAATCTTTTGAATAGAGTTAGATTGACATCTGATCCTTCATCATCCTTGCTTAAATTTGCACCTATGCAACTAGTGTAGGGATGGGTTTGCAATTTTCCATCCTGAATATTTTCAACAAATCTTTGGCATATTTATTTTGACAAATAAAAATTCTTTTTTTTTGGATTTCTCAACTTCTATGCCAAGAAAATATTTCATGAGGCCAAGATTTGTCATCTCAAATTCTTTCGACGTGGATGCTTTAAATTCATCCAACTCAAAATCACCTGTAAAAATAATGTCATCAACATATAAGAAAATAATCAAAATCTATCCATGCTCATTTACCTTTGTGTACAAGGTAGGTTCAATGTTACTTCTGCAAAATCCATTCTTGATCATGTAGCTGTCAATTCTAATATACCAAGCTCTAGGCGCTTTCTTCAACCTATAAACTCTATATTCTTTACCTTCAACTTCATATCCTTGAGGATGCTACACATAAATTTATTCTTCTAGAATTCCATTCAAGAAGGCTGATTTCACATCCATATGATATACTTTCCACTTGTTCTGAGCTTCTATGGCTAGAACTGCTCTTACAGTATCCAATACGACTACTGAAGCAAATATTTCTCCAAAATCTATTCCCGGTTGCTGCGAGAATCCTTTTGCTACAATTTTAGCTTTAAATATGTCAATTTATCCTTTCTCATTTAAGTTTTTCTTGTATACCCCTTTACACCAATGAGATTTTTTTCCTTTGGAAAATCAACCAAATTTCATGTATCATTCTTTTCAATAGCTTCAATTTCTTCATCCATGGGTTGCACCCAATTTTCATCTCCAATTTCTTTTTTGAACGAAAACAATGCAAAATTTGAACTAACATCCAAATCATCATAAATATCTTTGAGACTTCTCATATTTCTCTTACCATTACTTGATTCATCTCCTGATTGATTGCTGGGAGAGTCTCGATCTCTGGATCTGCTAGAAGATCCATGATGCTATGAAAATAATGGAGTCCTTGTTGGTATGTATCTGTTTGGTGTCTTCACCTGTGATTCATGTTGCTCCTTTTCTACTACATCATCTTCTTCCATCAGTGGCACTTGTGCATCAACTGTTTTTGTCTACAGTGCCTTTCCACGACTCTTTTTGTCTACAAAATTCTCTGCTAATTTTGGTCTTCTTTGTGACAGGTTTATACAATTTGTAAGCTTTTGAATGCTCACTATAACCAGTAAACATACATTTTTCACTTCTATTATACAATTTTTCTCTTTGCTCCTTAGAAACATGTGCATAAGCTACACATCCAAACACTCTAAGATGAGATACATTGCAATACATACTTGACCATGCTTGTTCTAGTACTCTGTTCATCACACTCTTTGTAGGAGATCTATTGATCACATAAATAACACATGCAACTGCTTCTGCCCAATACTCATTAGACAAGTTTCTTCCTTTCAACATGATTCTTGCCTTATTCATAATGGTTTTCTTCTTTCTCTTTGTTACACCATTCTGTTGCGGTGTGTATCTGGTTGTAAATTGTCTTCAGATTCCATGTTGTTTGCAGTAATCATAGAATGCCTTTGAATCATATTCTCCACCATGATGTGACCTCAATACCTTGATATGTCGATCACTTTGGTTCTCTGCTAAGGATTTGAATTCTATAAACCTTGCAAAAGTTTCAGACTTCTGCCACAAGAAGTAAACTGAATAGTCATCAATGAAAGTGAGGAAGTAACTACTTCCACCAATCGATTGTGTCCTTATAGGTCCCACACAAATCTGTATGCACTATCTTAAGAGGTTGATTTCCTCAGTATGCAACTCCCTTTGGAAAACTTTCACGGTGTTTCTTTCCCAAGATGCAACACTCGCAAATACTAGCATGTTCTTTGATGGGAGGTAATCCTCTTACCATATGTTTCTGGTGCAGCAACCTTAAACCATAAAAGTGCAAGTGTCCAAACCGAAAGTGCCATAACCAATAATCATTAGAACATGAAACTGTAAAAGAACTGACAAGATCACTATAATTCATAATTAGAGGAAAGAGTATGTTCTTAGTCATCTGCACCTTTGCTATCAGTTGCTTGCTTGGGGGCTTGTCATATATAACACATTCTTGACCTTGAAAGATAACTTTGTATCCTTTCTGTGTCAATTGACCAACACTTATCAAATTATGTTTGAGACTAGGAATATAATATACCTCTGATATTGTCTTCAACTCCCCCTTCTTATCTAGAATGTTGACCACTCTTTTGCCATCTACATCCACAGTCTTGTCAGTCCCCAACTTTACCTTTGTTTTCATAGATTGATCCAAATTTGCAACCAAATTCTTGTTGCCTGTCATGTGGTTACTGCAACCACTGTCCAATAGCCACACATTATCATAAGGTTCATGCATGGTATGGAAAGCTAGGAATACGGAGTTAGTACTCTTTCTAGTGACATTAGCTCTCTGGTTCCCTTGATCAACTATCTTCTTCCTACAATCACAAGCATAGTGACCAAATTTATTGCAATAATAACATCTCACCGTTGATTTGTCAAACCTTTGATTATTGCTAAAGTTTTTGCAGTTGCTTCCACTTTCATGTTCATGCTCTTCTTAGCCATCTCTCTAACCACCATATCTTCTGCCTCATCCTCTGCCTCTCGATCTACTTCTTCCTCGACCTTTGCCTCTTGAAATAGAAACCTGAATTTTAAAAGTCGTTTCTAAAGTGGAATCCTTATTTCTGTCTATCCTTGCCTCATGTAATAGAAGTGATCCGATCAACTCATCAAATGTCAATGATGCCAAACTTTTGGCGTATTCTATGGATGTTACCACAATATCGAATTTGGTAGAAAAATATCTGAGGATCTTCTCAACCACTATTTGCTCTTTAATTCCTCACCATAAATTTTTAACTGATTTACGATAGTTATGACTCGATTCACGCAAGAATCAATTGCCTCTGTCTCCTTCATTTGCAGATTTTCAAAATCTCTCCTAGTATTCTGCAATTTAACAATATTGACTTTGGCCATACATTTATAGTTTGTCGCCAAAGTATCACATGCTTCCTTTGCTGAAGATGTGATCATAATCTTCTAGAACGCTACTCAGTCAAATCTCTGTTGGATAAGTTGTAATGCTTGTGCATTCTTATTTTTGTCCTTCTTCCATTGTTCCCTCTCTGCATTAGTGATAGCTCGTTCCTCTGATTCTTTTGATTCATTCTTAGGTTCTGAAAACCCAAACTAGACATAAGCTCAAACATCATGAGCTTGCAACGTGCTCGCCATGTTAATGGCCCACACATCATAATCCCTCCCTGTAAATGGTGGGAACTATGGTTAGAAAATTGAGAAAGTCATCTTTCTTCAAAAAATTCTCTTATATATATATATATATATATATAAGCTACTCCTTTTATTAAAAAAACCTCTTTTCACAAAATATTTTCGAAATCCCTTTTGAAAAACTTTAATACATTATAAAATCAATCCTTTAAAAAACCACTTTAATATCAAACTTACGTGACTTCTTTGAAAACGCTTAACGAAAAACTTTAATACATTATAAAATCAATCCTTTAAAAAACCACTTTAATATCAAACTTACGTGACTTCTTTGAAAACGCTTAACAAACTTTCAAATGATTTAAAAAACTCCCAGCATATAAACGAAATGAACTTGACTTCGAATTTTAAAAATACGTGTTCTTCGGTTTATTAACGCGCCTCTTCTGATGAGAGCATTGCGTGTTAACGGTATCCAAATTGACGAACTCACGCGTCAGTCCTCTAATGCTAGGAATATTAGTTTGAGCCATGTGCTCCCAAAAGCGCATAAGTTTGTCTCTTGTAACGCGGTTGTTGTTGATACCCTTATGCGTTATAATGCCATGTATACGACTTCCAAGGTCTGTTATAGCATTAACCACGATAAAAAATATATTTCTCCCTTTTTACATACAATGTTGTTAATTTGTTCTTCTTAGTTCTTTGTAACCTTGCTCTGACACCAATTTGTTAGAAAGGAAAACGAGATAAAACACAAATTCACATACAAAACACACGAGCTGCAGCTCTTCTATTGATCACACAAACTTGATTCGTACAATGAACCCGTTGAAGGGTATTTAAACCTGTTCGACTAGCGATTCGACTAAAATATCTTGACATACAACCATACACTAAAAGTCATCTATCACTTGACTTGACTCAACACTCCAACACTTAGTGAACTAACCCTCTAAGTTTAGGCAACTCCTCATGCGAGAGTAATTAGCTTATTTTTTGGATTTTTAAATATAATTCACAGTGAATAAAAAAATTTAAACCCTTAAAAATTTTAAACCCTAAATTTGAATCGTACATAATTAATTTAAGTGTGATAAATTTTAATTCCTAGTCGTGAATCGATTTTGGATGAAGCAATCCTCTCTTCAATGAAGCCAACTATGGTAATGAGTGGTCCAGTGAATATGGATAATCATGTTCTCGAATAGAGTAACTATATATAATTAGGTGAGGATGATGGCCTGGTACCTCCAACTACACTGAGAGACTGAGAGGGAGGATGATGGACTAGAACCAACAACCTCATTCTTATTTTCTTTCTAAGACGGTAATGGCATGGTACCAACAACCTCACTCTTGCCTTCAATCTCAAAGGGAGGTCAGTGGCCTAGTAATAACAACTTCACTCTTGCCTTAGGGAGAGAAATCTCAATGGCCTAGTACCAACATCCTCATTCTTCTAGTACCAATCACCTCTCTTCTCTAGATTTATTTCCCATGGTGGTCTCTGATAGTTTCCTAGTAATAGAAACCTCACTCTTTCCTTAGGGAGAGAAATGCCAATGGTCTAGTACCAACATCCTTAGTCTTCTAGTACCAACCACCTCTCTTGTCTAGATTTCTTTCCCATGGTGGTCTCTAATACCTAAAAATTTTCCCGCAAAAAATACCATTATAGTCAAATTATTTTTTTAATGTTAAAAGTAAGATTTAAAATTGCTTGTATATTTACAAGCATAAAATAATAGGTCACCCAAAGGCATTTAACAAAAGTGAAAATCCTCCCCTTACATACTATCAACAAGACAACTCAAAACCTAAAAAACTCTTATAAAGGTGAAACTCTGCCGTGATTTGACTTCATTTTCCTTCCTTAAATAATAATTAGATCTTGAGTAACTTATAGAATTTATAATTATTCGACTTTTCTACACCATTAAAAATATCCATTTTGGAAAAATGATTAAAGAATTTTAATTCATTTATCAATAATTATTAAGTGGATGGTACGAATTTAATCTCCATAGAATATTACTCTATCCTACAGTATTTTTAGTAATACTCTTGCATCAAAAGTTAAGATTTATGTCAAATATAATTATATTTTTAAGCTTTTTAATTAAATTAATTATTTAAAAAATGTCACATGAACATATGTGATATGAGAATGAATTATGATTTTTTGTATATATAGTATTCAAAACTATGATATTGTAAGAAAGCTTATTATTAATATCGTATTCAGTTTTTAGTCAAATCCACATTAGTTTGAGTTTGACTAAAAAAAATTGGTAAATTTTTTATAATTTAACATTAAAGATTAAAACTTATTACTTTTAAATAATATTTTAAACTATTTATCTTGAAATTAATTAAATAATATATAATCATTATCCATATATACCCATCTGTACTATACCCTAAAATATGTACCATAACTTAAACGACTATATATTATAGTAAATTGCAGATCCCGTCCAATTTGATTTTAAAGAATACACTTGCCGAGTCAAAGGTATATTTTACGATCCACAATTTTTTTTTGGTGAACATTATCGTCCGGTAGTTTCGAGTGGCAATCCTTAACAATCATTTGTTTAATTATACCGACGGCTCCCCTATTTTGATTTGCAAAATAAAGAAAATTAAACTCGGAAATTATTATGGAATGCTGAAACTGTCTCTATCACAACCTGAGGTCCGTGGGTCCCTCAAGTTATAATTTTGTTTTAAATGGTAGGTAACTATGCATATGAAAATCGTTCAATGTAAGAGGAATTCACTGCGGGCTTTCTTTGGGAGAATCCCTGATAGTTTTTTTTAACACATATCGTGTAATTTCTGGGGTAATCATATATACTATAATTTCATAGTTAAAATCTATTATTTCAAGCTATTATTCTTCATATTTTTAGGTATTAACTTATCAATAATAAGATTATTTGAAATTTTTTTAGAAAGGACTAACATGATGTCATATTCATTGATAAATAATTTTATTTTAAACATTGATTAATATATAAATATGGTAACAATATTTATTGTTGAATAATTTTACCTTAAACCTTCATTAAAATATAAATATGATTACAATAATACTTACTAAATGATATAATTTAAAAATGAATATATTAAATAAAGTCTATGAATTATGATTTTCGCCAAATTGTTGATGTAATGACTTTTTTTTTTAATGTTTTTAATGATTTTTTTTTATGCATTATTGATAATGTCTTTTCATTGATTTTTATAATGACTAATTTTTTTTGTTCCTGTTTTCCTAAATTCATGGTGTAAAAGTTTTGATACTTATAATTTATAACTCGTTTCTTATTGTTATTCAAGTTATATCATTTATCATTTTTGTAGTGGGCAATTTTGTCATGAAAAATGATCATATAGAAGTATTCACGCTTTGATTGGTCATCCAATCTATTATTTTATTTTATTATGAATGGATTTACATTTATTATAAATGGAATTATCTCATTAAATATTAGATGGAACATTTTTTATTTGAAGGGATGTGTGCCACTTTTGTTTTTCATTTAAGAGTTAGCAATGTGATAATGTAAAGTGATAATGTAACCAATTTCCACGCAATCTTACTAAATTTCTATTAAGTAGCCACTTAACATAAGTGCATAAATATATTTGGTAGTTAATTAACATTTTAGAAAATTTGAGAAGTCACTAAATAGTCTCTATATTATGGTTTAATATATAATTATAAGTAAGCTATGTAATTCTCAAATTTGGAACTCTGATTTTATTCAAAAAAAAAAAATATTATGTAATCAATCAACTGCGTTATGATTATAAATGTGACTTATAGATGTGATTCACTTTAAAAGTAGTGGTGCTACTATTAATATTCTTATTACATGAAAATTTGAAATTTTAGATTGAGATTTTTTTAATTATATTATTTAATAATTAATTTTAAAATAAAATAGATTAATTAATTTTATATATATATATATATATATATATATATATATATAATTTTTCAATTTTAGTATTAAATTTAAATTTAGTAAAAGTGTTTTGGTAATTAAATATAATAAAATAAATGTAGTTTTTTTTTTGTGGTAATTATGGAGTTTTCTTCATAGTTACTAATAGTAGTAACAATGCACAATCCAAATCAAAATTTGCAACCATATGTAAATTAACAATTTATCAATGAAGTACTTTATCAACTAGCTCTAGGAAAGCAAATGCCACATAAGCTCCATAAACATAAATAAAATCAAAAAAATACACAATCAATGTTTTGAAGAAAATGAATAATAAGGTATTAAAGATGATAAAGTGACCAATGCATAATGACATGGATCATAGAATTAGAAATAAATAAAATTTAATTTATGTTTTATTAAACTATTTTTTTGATAGGTAAGCACCCACTGGGGATTTGAACTAGTGACCTATCGCAAACAGTGCACCCATTCACCGTCAATCCAAAACACAATGGGCTATTACTTTTTGTTAAAGTTATATATATATATATATATATATATAATTACACTTTAATTTCATAAAGACAAAATTATCATTTCACTCATGTATTATAACATGCATGTACACACAACCTATAATATTATTAGGATAGCACATGCTTTATTTAGTCATAGGTTTATTGAAATCATGACTTTTTGTTTTGGATAACACTTTGCTATATATAAACAAAGAACTTATTAATTGAGAGAAAATTCAAAATCAATATATCCCAATATTATCCAGATACTTCCTCTCTCAAATAAAAAATAATATTATTTAAAAATAATTTATTTTACTCTAATTAAAAGTTTAATTGCTTCACATTTTAAATTTACATATGAATAAAATTAAGTAAATTAATATTACAATTAACTAATAATAAAACCATTTAATCAACCAATGTATTAAATTAAAGTAAAATAATAAAACAATTTTTCATTTCATAAATATATGACTGAAGTAAATAAATCCCAATTAAAATCAATAAATAAAATGTAAAAAAAGTCCATATTTTAATTATTTTAATTTAGTTTTCCAAGGGGTCTTGGATAGACAATAATTGGGTGCATTGTTAAGGCATTCCTAGATGTTAAGTCACTCGTTCAATTCCCCACCCTATTCAATTGTTATTCTTGGACGTGACCATCATGTAGCCTCATTGTTGCTGAACTACATTTTTTTTTAATGTAGACTGAAGTGTACGATTTGTCGATTCGAAGGAATTTGTATCAAAGGTTTTGAACATTGGTAAATTTCATTAGATTCTATCAAGCAAGGTCAACAAATAAGGTTTTGAACATAGGTAAATTTCATTAGATTTTATCAAGCAAGGTCAACAAATATCAGTAAATTGTTTGACAACAATTAGTCTGACAACAATGCAACCATTAGCCTATATAATACCACCATCGGAACTTACAAATAAAGACAAAATCTTTGCTTCTTAACAATAGTTAACTAAGATGCCATTTAATTCCAGTCAAACACAATGCCACATTATGGCTACTAAGTTAATATCTCATAAGTACTTGCTCAACATAAGTTCAATGACAATAACTTTGACCTTATAATATAAATATTATATAAAAAATTGCCATCATTTAATATTTAATAAATGAATATAAAAACTTTTCTTGTTGTCATTCTCTTCAATGTCAATTTTATATATATATAACTAACTCTTACCTACCATAAAATGCTTAATTACATTAAAAATATCAATAAAGAAAAATGGCTAAATTAATATTCATATAACTTATTTTATAATTTTATTATCATTGAGAGTACTTCTTACAACACATCATGACATCCAAATATTTTATTTAAACTAAGGGGCACGAAATGCTAGCTATGCGGCCTTGTTTATAAATTAAAAAAGTTCATAATAAAGTGATAATAAACCTCTATAGTTACAAATTGTGTGATATATATTTTAAATATATATACGTTTCACCTATATATTAAAAACTTTATAATTAATAATAATAATTATATAAAATAAAATTATACTTTACTTAATTTTTATAAATTTTTTTCTTAATTTAACCCGTATAAAAAGTTTAATGAACTAAATGTTTTGACTGGTATAAATATTTATTAATTATGAAATTTATATAACTATACTTGTATATTATTAATAACCTAGCCCAATTCTTATTAACTAATAATTTTTATTATTAATAACCTAGCCCAATTCTTATTAACTAATAATTTTTTTTTAATATTTTGAAAATAACTTCCAAACTAAACAAATTTTCACATAGAATATTGGCAAATGCATTACCATTCTGTTTAACTTGTAACACATTACCATTCTGCTTAACTTGTAACAGATAATAAATTCCAAGCTATAGGCCGATCTTTTGTTTCTCAGGTAAAAAATACATAGTTTAATAAAGTTGAAAATAATTCAACAAATTTGGTAAGGCCAATGCTGGTAAAGTATAAATAATAATTCTCTCCTCTAGACAGCTCTGCATTTCATGTTTCTTTTTCGCATTTTGGCAGATTTCGACGATGGCTGAACATTTAACCTAGGACCTTCTTTAACTTAGAGCAAATAATAGAATACAACTCATAGGCAAGTATTTTCTTCTAACCTGTAACTAATACAACAATTTATTTTATTGGAGATGGAAAATAATTTCATGAATCCAACTTTAATCCGGCATATGATTGTAATGCTCCTTTTGAAAAGCCCGGCACATAAAGATGATAATGTATAAAATAATAAGAAATATACAAAATACTAAACCATTTGTTCCAATCCGTTGCTTTTTAAACGACACTGAATTATATTAACGATAATAAAAGGGATTACGGAACGCTGGCAAACCACGCCAAATAAGGTCCTCAGTTTGTAGCATTATAATCCGAAAGGACGTTGGATACCATGACACGATTAGCCATCTGAAAGGTAAACGTGACAGAATACAAAACAACAAATTGAAGTTTGTAGAACTTCATAAACACATCAACATATTCACAGGAAGGAAGACGCAAAAGAGACCAAAAACAGTGGCAGGAAAAATCATCAAAACACGTCAACTCAAAATTGTTGCTGCAGTCATGCCTGGCAATCCGTAGTTCATTCGCATCTTTTATTCCCCACCATATTAATCATCTGAGACTCTTGATGGTGCTTCCATTCTACCCCATGACCTCTTGCGTCTCTTCGGGGTTGCAGATATGTGTGATCGGTATAGTAAAAGCCGCTCAGGGCATCAAATTGAATTTAATGATATTGTCTGTGAATCAAATCAATGGAAGATTTTAATGTTATAATGTATCAATCAAATCAATGAATCCCAAGTTGACATGTAATCCCCTCAAACTATCATCATTACATACAAATGGCGCAGTGAACCATTTTTCCACCTCCACAAGTAAGCGAGACGGTGGCTTCGTTTAAACATAACTAATACGAGAATCACCAAAACCATCCATTCATTGGCTTTCCCTTTTGTGAGACAGCCATCTTCTTTCTTCCCTGCGCAAAGAAATCTTAGACAAAAGCTCGACGAAAATTTACCCTTTTTAAATTTGGCATTCAAAGGGAGGAAAATCCTCACAAAATTTCCATCTATTGTCATATTAAATATAGCAATTAATTGCTAAAAAACCTATAATTATTATATTACATAATATCAATAACTTTTTGGTAATTTTTTAACAATGTTTTATATTCTTTTAAAAGTCGAATATATTTACCCGAAAAAAGAATATATATGATCAGAATCTTCTGACATGTAATTTTTTTCACATTGTGTTAATCATGCTTTATATTTTTAAAAAATAACTATAATCATTTAATTCTAATTCTAATTTTAATTTTAATTTTAATCATTTTTTGAAATATTAAATAATTATATTATATTTACTAAAATAAATTAATGTTAATTATATTTATATTTTAAAAAAATAATTATGACCATTTAATTTTAAGACTATAGTTAATTGAAACATTGAATTATTATAGATTTTGGAATAAAAAAGAAATACATAATTTTGAGCTGCTCTATAAATGTATTAGAAAAATATATGCAGAAAAATTAAACAAAACAAAGTTAAATGTCACTGGATCTATTTTAATTAATATTCAAATTAAAACATATATAAATGTAAACGAATTATCTATTTAGGTTATCTTAACTTTTTTTTCTTCTTTTTTTACGGGTGGTTGATAGACCTGACCCCAAGAGCTTTTGATAATTGACCCTTTGACCTCCCATTTGATGAGGCTCATTTAATTTATCTTAACTTATAAAAGAAAATGTAACTAAAAAAATAAGTTGGATAAATATAAATTACAAAACCATAACCAAATCATGTGATAACAACATTTATCTCAAATGCTACTTTAACACAATCAAATCCAAGACTAAGTTATATATATATATATATATATATATATATATATATATATATATATATATATATTTCCACTGGAAAAATCGTAATCTTTCATTAAATTTGAAAAATTACATATTGTAGATGCACGATGCATATGCTGTGTCTGTCCACCTCTGAGGGCTCGGTAGAAGATTAGAAAATATCAGCATAAAATACCAAAAACATCACGCAGGATGTTCATTCAGTCCTTCTATTTTATGTACATATTTGCCACACAAAGCCATGTAAATATTTTCTATCCAATTTAAACAAAAAGATATACAAAATTTCAAAAAATATCTAGTATTCAGTTCATGGGCTATCATCCCTGTGGTAATGTGGGTCTATGTAAGGTCGATGGTAGTATTGGTATGCATTTGACCCATGTTGTTCCTAGATCAACCACTCTCCTCGGGGAAGTGTCATGGCCGCCTTGGATAGCTTGTCAGCACTGCTGTTATGTTCCCTGTAGATATGATTGCAAGTGATATCATTAAAATGAGCCTTAAAAATATTTATTTCATCCAAAATATTACTGAGTGTGTGAGTGTGACAAGCAGTAATATTATTAAACCAGTCTATAATGATCTTCGAATCTCCATATATATTAATTCTCGTGCAGTTATGTCCCAATGAAAAATTCATGAGAGGACGAAAAGTGATGAGTTCAGAAAAATTGTTTGAGCCAACCCCCAGACCCATCCAGACTTTGTAGTAATGATGTTCACTAATGTATAGGATGAAACCACCTCCACATCCCTGCTGTTGGGTTGCACCATCAAAATATGACCAAGGGGTATTTTCATTGATATGCGGAGGGTCATGAGGCCTGCGGGTTTGTGATTGGGGAGGCTCAGGCATCTCGTTGTAAGCCGATATCATTATTGCTGTAGTATGCAGACAACTCACAAGTTTGCTATCAAATATGTTCCGGTTCCATGCCAACCAAAAATGCCAATTGATGATTAAAGGGAGGCTCTGTATTTTTGATCCTTTATGCCGATGATACCAACTTTCCCAAGCTCTGTTTATGTCATTGCCTTCCCATGAGCCCGTGAAACGAATAGAAGTGGAAATATTTTGCCACAGGTCCATTAGGCCTGTACACTTCAGAAAAAAGGTGTGTTGTTGATTCTGCTGCACTTTTACATAGTGTACACCAGGTAGGCCCATGGATAGCTCAGTGCATGAGATTTTCACCAGTGGGGACTTTGTCTTTTAATATGCACCAAAAAAATAGTTTGATCCAAGGAGGCACTGTGAGTTTCCAAATTGCCTTCCACCAGAAAGTAATCAAATCCGGAACTTTGTGTGAAATCAGTGCAAGATAGCCCGACTTTGGAGTGTAAAAACCATTGTCTGATTGATGCCATATGAGTTCATCCAGTCCCTCTTTGATCCTAATGTGCGATTCAGAAAGAGCAGTAATATATTCATTCCATTCTTGGTGCCAGCATTGTGGTAGATTAATCTGTTGTGCGGATTTCCATCTTTGTGCAAAAATGGTAGAATTATGAGGATTCACAATGTTAGCTAGGACCTTAATCTCTTGGGAGTGCAGATGTTGTATGAGGTTCCTTTATAACAGATGTATGCCACCACTTCCATTCCATGGGTCTAATCCAATGCGAGCCAAAGAACCATCGTTTATTCTCCAAACTAGATTTTCCCTAATGAGAGGTAGTGAATGAAGAAGTGCCTTCCAGACAGATGAAATTCCATATTTGGGCCAATTAGGAAGCCAAATCCAATCCAAGATACTTAGAGGCCAAATGTATTTGTGATATGAAATGCTAGTCCAAAGATTCTATCCCATGAGCAATGTCCACCCCATTTTTGCAGCTAGAGCCTGTGCAAATAAACGAAGGTCTTTTAGGCCCCAGCCTCCCTATTTTTTGGGCAGCACAATCTTGTTCCAGCCCACCCATGAAAATATTCGCTTGTCCTGGTTCCCATTCACACACACACACACACACACACACACACATATATCTAAACTCATTAAAAACTTTAACAATATTTATAATAATACATATCACAATCTATATATCCATGTGTAAGTGAAATTTGAAAAATAAAAGAATAAATCAAGAATTAAACAATAGAATTTATAAATAGATTATTAATTCAAGGTTATGATATTTTTTTATCAAGATTATGAATTAAGTTCTGTTAGTGTAATTAATCGGTGAAATGGTTATATTCTAAATGTTTTTTTGGTCAATTTTAATAAAAAAAAACCAGTACAAAATTTCAAAAATCCTATTATAAAGTTGTTTAATTTGCAATGATCATGTGCCTAAGTGTTTTTCAAGGTGCAAACTCCATTTATTCATTCAAACCTGTGATTTAAACACCAAGAAACCACAATATTGTTAGAAATTGCGTTGCTAGATTCTAGCAAAAAATTATTTCATATATATGTTAGACGAAGTGGATTAAGTTTAAGATAATAATTAACTTTTATTAATTTACAAGTTTAAATTCGAAAAATTGAAAGTTAATCATTTAAAAAAATATTTCTTATATGTTTTTTCAAAATTTTCAACATAAATTACTATTACTATATTATAATTTATATTAAATCATAGAAATAGTATTTAGGAAAAGAAATCCTAATACTTAAGTATATTTGAGACATGGAATAAAAACTATAAATTGTAGTATTTTTAAAGCCACCCTAGATCCATTGTCACTCTGAATCTACCAAGTACTCATAGGAATCAAACCTCTTGAGGTACAAACATTTTTTAAAGTGGAAAGAGATTTGATCCATATAAATGAAAATCCTTAAACTAAGATGAATCTAGGTTGGTTAAACATTAAGCTTACTTACATTATAAGGACATAAGATAATAAGAATTTATTCCTCATTTTAATTTGTGTATTAACCTAATATTTTACACAACACTTTAAAATTTTATATTAATAATATATATTTTTCTTCCCATAGTTTATTTGTTATATGTTTTGAAGTTTTTTTTAACATATTTTCTAATTAAATTTGCTTAAATTCTAGCAAGAATTTGGAATCATAAGTTAGAACTATGAATTCTCCACAATCTTAATGCCCAATTTTTTTTTACGGAATTGCATATATATATATATATATATATAGATATATATATAGTTTCTCTAGGAGAAAACATGAAAACATAAAATAGTTAGAAAACATCATTTTTTTCTTTTGAATATTGTTATTGGTTGCTTAATTAAAAGTGTTTTTGCCAATACCTTTCTTTTAATTATTTATGAGTCTTTTCCTATGTACTTTTTTCTAATTCTTTCTAAGTGTTTTCTTATGTAGTTAGTAACCACTCCACAGTAAGAGTATATATGTATATATATTCCAATAACATGATATATAAAATAAGTTTTAATATATCATAAAAATTTAAAATTATATCATAAATAAATTATTTCTTTCATTTTTTATGATGCTGACTAATTCTGGGGTTCTGTGAAATTTGATCCCTAAATAGTTTAAATTCGAGACCTTGTGGGTTATGAGTTCATGATCTTCTTCTCTCCTTCCTTTCATTGTAGCAATTAGCTTCACATCAAATCAACATAGCTTCACATGATTCCAGAACATAAACTCGCAATGGGTGGACGCTGGTGAGGATGACACACAGGGGCCCATAGGCTCAACTACATAGGCCCTTGCCCTTAGATCAGACAGGTTGGGGTTGATTTCTCTACACGAGGGTCCACCCCTCTTCCCAGATATTTCCTAGGGTGTGCATAACTAAACCAACCACTCAGGTTATGACCATCCTCAACATCACAACTTAAGTCTAGTGTCGAAACTTTTGTCATGCATAAACTTTTCTTGGAGCCCTAAGTTCCGAGTACACAACTCCATTTCGCTTCAACCACAATCCCTTGCCATGGCCCAACCTTTCTCTATCTTCCTCTTCACAAATTTGTCCATAGTCCTGTAGGTTTTAACCCCATACATAAATTACGTGTATACAAATTCTAAAACATAGAAAATAAACAATGCGAGAGCATAACACATAAAACACATATACACATATATTCTCCCCTGGATCCCAAAACCAGGACTACCAGCTGATTTTTCATTATATTCCTTTCAATGTTATAATACATATTTATACATGTCGAAACATCCAATACCATGGACCAAAAACCATCGCGTCCAAAACCATGTGTGAAAAACATGCACAAAACCATAGGTAGGTCCACCCAACCTAATATAGGGTCCAGAAAACAAAATTTTCCAGGGTGCTGCCCCGGACTCCATAGAGGGGGGTTACCTTCACCCCTCAAACCCCTGTGACCCCCTCGCTATGTAATCGGCGCAACGAAGGGGGGGCTCCACCCCCCCACCCCTCTAACCCCCCAGTTAGCTACATGGGCTAGTCGTGGAAAGAATATAACACAACCCAACAAGACCTTCCCATCTTGTTTGACTATCCACTTGCCTCTAAAACTTGCAACCATGGTATGCAAACAAAGTTTATAGGAAACTGATGTTGATTACCTCCTCTCACAACATTTCCTACATGCCTTGTGGTTTTCCTAGGACTACGACCACCTACAAATGCAACATACCTAATGACCCTAAAAAATAATACAACAATCTAGACAGATAAAGCATGGCATTCAAAAAGGTTTGTCAACTTAAAGCAAACGCACATAGAAATTAGACATTGACCATATGCATGAATTAAACACACAATAAACTTGAATTAAAAATAAACAAGATTACAATGCACAACCTCCTAGGCCTAACCACCAACTTAGTTTATACTAGGCCCTTCGTTGGCCTGACATTATAGTGAATTGACCACCCTAACATACTTACATGATGTTTCTTTTAAAACTAAAGAAAACAAACCATAAAAGAGAGATGAGGAATCTCGTATTCCATCTATGGCAATCTTCTAGAGGCTTCTGAATATTCTAAATTATATAAAAATCAAGGAATTATGTCTTCACTCCATGGCTACCACACTAATTTTTTTGGAAGCATCTTAGAACCAATTTCAGTTTGGAGTGGGGTTCATGCCCCTGCACCATACTCCTTCTTTTGAAATTATTCATGGTCTCTTGATCATGTGCTTCATTGTTACATTTCATTCTTCTCACTTCGGTATTACTTCTCCACACATATTGCTGAGTGAGTTGCAACCACACTTCACTGATGCCTCACCAAGCTCTCTCCTCTAGTTCAGTAATTCAACATCATTAGTTCACCTCCTATGGCTATTATGTGTTGCTCACTTCTCTCAATAATTCTACCCATAAACGTAGCTGTGGAATTTCCAGAACAACTTATACATAACCACAAATATAATTTGTTCTCCTAAAAATAATATTTCCTTACTCTAATACCATTCGATGACAACTGATTCCTCGAGTCTGTCAATTTTGGTCCCCAAATGGTTCAAATTTGAAAGCTTGTGGATTATGGGCCCATTATCTTCAACTCTCCTGCCTTTCATTTTAGGAATGAGATTCACAAAAAATGAACAAAGCTTCACATGATTCCAAAACATAAGCTCCCAACATGTCGATTTTACCCAAGATCAGACACAATTCCATTTTTTCTTTGTACCTCATCCTCCTCAGTACTTAACTCATTCTATCCATGCTCAAATGGTGATTTCCATTGAGTTCTTATCACCATTTCATTAAGGACCACAAGCTCTACTACATGGGCCCTTACCCTAAGGTCAAAGTGGTCAAGATTAGTTTCTACTCGAGGGTTGGATCCTCTTCCCAAGCATTGAATTGGTGTGCCCCTGACTGACTAAACCACTCAAGTCACTATCATCCTCGACATCAAAACTTCAGTGGGGGGGAGGGGGGGCGAAAATTTTATCATGTGTTCAATTGGCTTAGAGCTTGAAGGACCAAGTACGTAACTCAACTTCACCTCGACCTCAATCCCTTGACATGACCCAACCTTGCTATCTACCTCCTCACAACTTTTCTTATGGACCCTCTTATCTTGTTCGACTAATCACTTCCCTTTGAAACTTGCAAGCATGGCATGGAAACACAGTTTATAGGAAAATCGTGTTGATTTCCTCCTATCACAACTTCTCCTATGTGCCTCATGGTCGACCTAAGATTGCAACCACATATAAACATAATCAACCCTCATGGCCCTCAAGTAAAATAGAACAATATGGTTAAGGAAACCATGACATTGAACAAGGTCTGTGAACTCAGAGGAAAGACACACAAAAATCATACACACCATATGAAATAAATAAACACACAAGAAACTTGAATTAAAAATGAAAAAGATTTCAAGGCATTGCCTTTCAAACCTGACTAACCGCTTAATGCGCACTAGGCCCTTCCTCAACCTGATCTTATAATGATTTGGCTATTGTAACACACTTAGATGATGCCCTTTTTAAAACTGAAGAAAAAATTCCCTAAAAGTGAGAGGAGGAGTCTCATACTCCTACCACAACAACCTTCCATAGGCATTCGAATATTCAAAATTACATAAAAATCAAGGAAATCATGTTCTCACTCATTGCAATGCAGCTTCTTCCATGAGCATCTTAGAACCATTTTCAGTTTGGGGTTGGGTTCATGCCCCTACATCGTTTTTTAATATATGTGTGCATGTGCGGGAATTATAACTAGTTGGACTAATTTAAGCAAGGCCCAAGATCAAACCTAGTGGTTGCCACTATAACACCAAAAGTATATCCAAGAGATGAGACTCCACGAGGGAGAGCCCACGCCTTAAGCCTTATCACAATAGTGAAAGATGTCTCCATCTGATTTGAAATCGGGTGGAAGGGGTAACATCCAATTATGCAATTGTCCTACGATCATATTGTTTAATGTTTTGTATTAACATATATATAACTATTTAGTTAAGGACATTGAATATGACCTAAAATTGTTTTTTATTGGTTAAGGGCTACTCTTCCTCAAACATAGATAGAGAAACATATTAAAGACCAAAAACATAAAGTCATCTAGTAACACTGAGATCCTTCCCCTTAGGGGATACTAGTGAGCTATTCCAAAGGGCATGTTTTTACTTAAATAATAATCATGAATCAATTCACATTCACTAGAAACACTGAGTGACAACTGTCCCACTACTAATTTTGACAAATAAATCATAATAAAATTTATTATATTAAAAATTAAATAATTAATTATTAAATATATTATCTTTTTACTTTTCCATCATCCCCACATATAAAATTTTATATTATTATTACAAAAAAATTACTTTATTTTTAGGGACTAAATTAAATTCCCATACAACCCTTCTTTACAAAAAAAATATAATCCTTGTATATTTTGGGCGAGGGTGATATGAAAGTGTGATTTCGACTATTATTGGATAAATCCATAATATCTT
The DNA here is from genome assembly GCA_031772625.1 of Pinus tabuliformis. Classification (NCBI taxonomy): domain Eukaryota; kingdom Viridiplantae; phylum Streptophyta; class Pinopsida; order Pinales; family Pinaceae; genus Pinus; species Pinus tabuliformis. Next base: position 719,708,935 of record CM062805.1, read on the forward strand.
CAATATTTTCATCAATATCCTTCATACCCAACTCAATTCTATCAATACCATCCACCTTCACTACAATGATAGCCTCAACCACATCCATTTCAAAGATCCACTCTCACTCAACTATTTGTACAACCATTTTTGAAAACAAGCTATAAAGTAATTCAACCCACTTATAGTGTTGAGGTAAAAAATTCCAAAAAACTCCCCTTGATATAAATTGTATTGATATTAGATGAGGAAGATTATCGTTAAAAGGAGATTCTCTTGATGTAATTGAAGAACAACATTAAGAAGAATATGATCCATAGGAGACTAAAGAATCATGTAGCACATTGATGGAGAGCAGCCATTGGAGCCTGAGATTGAAAAATTATGTTTATCGTTAGATTATTTATGTGTTCAAAGGACTAATCAACAAAAGTATAATATCTGAATGTCATGAAAGAATAAGAGCCCTAGAAAATCATTAAGCTAGAGAACCATCTTCTTCTTGATAAGTTATTGACATCATCAACGCAACTAGTGTCTCATATTCAAGTACATGTCAAAGCATATATTTCAATCTTGTAAGTGAGTTTATCTTTCATATTGTTATGCACATGGATCCATTGGAATTATTCCTATACTTGCAATATATTTTTCTTATTTTCAAGTAGAGAAGTGGGCGGGGGGGTTGCGGCGGCGAGAGGGGGGGTAGAACAAATTTCCACATATATATTAGAAAATATTTCTACATATATATTAGAAAAATATATGTAAAAAAAATCAAACAAAACAAAGTTAAATAATGGATCTATTTTAATTAATATTCAAATTAAAACATATATAAATGTAAAATATAAAATGTAAACAAATTATATATTTAGGTTATCTTAATTTATAAAAGAAAATTTAATTAAAAAAATAAATTGGATAAATATAAATTACAAAACCGTAACCAAATCATGCAATAACAACATTTATCTCAAAGGCTACTTTAACACAATCAAATCCAAAAACTAAAAAAAATGGTTTAACAAATTATAGACAGAGTTATATTTATATATAATATTTAATTTAATGGAAATTAAACAATTAAAAATAAGAGTTGTCCTTAGTGTGACTTTTTGGAATTTTCAGTGCCGGAATCTGGTGGAAAAATTTGATGTGAAATCTTGATTTGTGTTATTTAAACTATTTCTTTTGACTGTATATATGTATTCAGCATCTTGGAAAACCCGTAGGGCACTTCAATTGCACAAGATTACCCATCAAACTTGTGATTTCAATAAATTATTTCTGGATTTTATAGAAATTTGATCAGAAAACCCCACAGTAAAAGCTTCCAAAAAGTCACACTAAAGACAACTCCATATATATGTGTGTGTGTGAAATTCGAAAAATATAAATAAATAATCAAGAATTAAACACTAGAATTTATAAATAGATTATTAATTAAAGGTTATGATATTTTTTATCAAGATTATGAATTAAGTTCTATTAGTGTAATTAATATTGTAATTAATTGGTGAAATGGTCATATTCTAAACATTTTTTTGCTCAATTTTGATAAAAAACAAATTTTCAAAAATCATATCATAAAGTTGTTTAATTTGCAATGATCACATGCCTAAGTATTTTTCAGGGTACAAAATCCATTTATACATTCAAACGTGTGATTTAAACACCAAGAAACCACAATATTGTTAGAAATTGCGTTGCTAAATTCTGGCCAAAATATTATTTCATATATTTGTTAGAAGGGGTGGATTAAGTTTAAGATAATAATTAACTTTTATTTTATTAATTTACAAGTTTAAATTCCAAAAATTGAAAGTTAATCATTTAAAAAAATATTTCTTATATTTTTTTTTCAAATTTTTCAACATAAATTACCATTAGTATATTATAATTTATATTAAATCATAAAGATAAATTTAGGAAAATAAACCCTAATACTTAAGTATATTTGAGACATGGAATAAAAACTATAAACTATAGTATTTTTAAAACCACCCTAGATCCATTTTAACTCTGAATCTACCAAGCACTAAGAGGAATCAAACCTCTTGAGATACAAACATTTTTTAAAGTGGAAAGAGATTTGATCCATATAAAAGAAAATCCTTAAATTAAGATGAATCTAGGTTGGTTAGACATTAAGTTCACTTACATTATAAGGACATAACATAATAAGAATTTATTCCTCACTTTAATTTGTGTATTAACCTAATATTTTACACAACACTCTAAAGTTTTATATTAATAATATATTTTTCTTTCAATAGTTTACTTGTTATATGTTTCGGAGGATTTTTTAACATATTTGCTAATTAAATTTGCTGAAAATCTAGCAATAATTTGGAATTGTAAGTTTGAGCTATGAATTCTCCACAATCCTGATGCCCAATTTTATTTTAGGGAATTGAATATATATATTTTCTCTAGAAGAGAACATGAAAACATAAAATAGTTAGAGAACATCAGTTTTCTCTTTTGAATATTGTTATTAGTTGATTAATTAAAAGTCTTTTTCCCAATACCTTTCTTTTAATTATTTACGAGTCTTTTCCTATGTACTTTTTTCTAATTCTTTCTAAGTGTTTTCTTATGTAGTAAGTCACCACTCAACAATAAGAATATATATATATATATATATATATATATATATATATATATATATATATATATATATATATATATATATATATATATATATATATATATATATTCTAATAACATGATATATAAAATAAATTTTAATATATCATAAAAATAAAAAATAATAATATATCATAAAAAAATTATTTCTTTCATGTTTTATGATGATGACTGATTTTGGGGTTCTGTCAAATTTGATCCCTAAACAATTCAATTTCGGAACCTTGTGGGTTATGGGCTCATGATCTTCTGCTCTCCTTCCTTTCATTGTAGCAATTAGCTTCACATCAAATCAACATAGCTTCACATGATTCTAGAACATAAACTCCCAATAGGTCGATGCTGGCGAGCATGACATATAGGGGCCCGTAGGTTTGACTACATGGGCCCTTGCCCTCAAATCAGACGGGTTGGGGTCGATTTTTCTACTCGAGGGTCAACCCCTCTTCCCAGGTATTTCCTTGTGGTGTGCATAACTAACCCAACCAATCAGGTTACGACCATCCTCGACATCACAACTTAAGTCTAGGGTCGAAACTTTTGTCATGCATACACTTCTCTTGGAGCCCTAAGTTTTGTGTACACAACTCCACTTCGCTTCAACCACAATCCCTTGCCATGGCCCAACCTTTCTCTATCTAACTCTTCAAAAATTTGTCCACAGACCTTCCCATCATGTTCGACTATCCACTTGCCTCTAAAACTTGCAACCATGGTATGGAAACAAAGTTTATAGGAAACTGGTGTTGATTTCCTCCTCTAACAACATTTCCTACATGCCTTATGGTTGTCCTAGGACTACGACCACCTACGAATGCAACATACCTCATGGCCCTAAAATATAATGCAATAATATGGACAGATAAAGCATGGCATTCAACAAGGTTTGTCAACTTAAAGCAAACACACATGAAATCAGACACACCATATGCATGAATTAAACACACAATAAACTTGAAATAAAAACAAACAAGATTACAATGCACAACCTCTTAGGCTTAACCACCAACTTAATCTCTACTAGGCCCTTCGTTGGTCTAATCTTATAATGAATTGGCCACCCTAACACACTTACATGATGTTGCTTTTAAAACTAGATAAAATGAACCATAAAAGAGAGATGAGGAATCTTGTCTTCCTGCTATGGAAATCTTCTAGAGGCTTCTGAATAGTCAAAATTATATAAAAATTGAGGAATTATGTCTTCACTCCTTGGATCTCACACTAATTTTTCTGGAAGCATCTTAGAACCAATTTTAGTTTGGAGTGGGCTTCATGCCCCTACACCATACTTCTTCTTTTGAAATTATTCATGGTCTCTTGATCATGTGCTCCATTTTTACATCTCATTCTTCTCGCTTCAGTATTACTTCTCCACACATATTGCTGAGTGAGTTGCAACCATGCTTCACTGATGCCTCACCAAGCTCTCTCCTCTAGTTCAATAATTCAGCATCATCGGTACACCTCCTATGGAACCTTCATGAAATTCCTTTGCTCCTATGGCTATTATGTGTTGCTCACTTCTCTCAAAAATTCTACCCATAAACGTAGATGTGGAATTGCCAGAACAACTTATACATAACCAAAAATAGAATTTGTTCTCCTAAAAAGAATCTTTCCTTACTCTAATACCACTTGATGACAATTGATTCCTCGAGTTTGCCAATTTTGATCCCCAAATGGTTCAAATTTGAAAGGCTGTAGATTATGGGCCCATTATCTTCAACTCTCCCACCTTTCATTGTAGCAATGAGATTCACAAAAAATCAACAAAGCTTCACATGATTCCAAAACATAAGCTCCCAACATGTTGATGTTGCCCAGGATCAATCACAATGCCATTTTTTTCTTCGTACCTCGTCCTCCTCAATCCTCAACTCATTCTATCCATGTTAAAATGGTGATTTCCATTGAGTTCTCATCAGTATTTGATTAAGGACCGCAAGCTATACTACATGGGCCCTTACCCAAAGGTCAAAGCGGTCAAGGTTAGTTTCTACTCAAGGGTTGGCTCCTTGTTATGAAACCAGCTCACAAAAAGATAGAAAAGATATATGAACACCTTAGAAATAAGCCTCTTCAAGGGGGGGTAGAACAAATTTCCACATATATATTAGAAAAAAATTCTACATATATATTAGAAAAATATATGTAGAAAAAATTAAACAAAAAAAAGTTAAAATGTCGATCTATTTTAATTAATATTCAAATTAAAACATATATAAATGTAGAATATAAAATATAAACAAATTATCTATTTAGGTTACCTTAATTTATAAAAGAAAATTTAACTAAAAAGAAAAATTGGATAAATATAAATTACAAAACCATAACCAAATCATGCGATAACAACATTTCTCTCAAAGGCTACTTTAACACAATCAAATCCAAGAACTAAAAAAAATGGTTTAACAAATTATAGACAGATTTATATTTATATATAATATTTAATTTAATGGAAATTAAACAATTCAAAATAGGAGTTATCTTTAGTGCAACTTTTTGTACTTTTCGGTGTCGGAATCTGGTGGAAAAATTTGAGCTGAAATTCTTGCTAGATTTTAGAGAAATTTGATCGGAAAACCCCACCGTAAAAGCTTCCAAAAAGTCTCACTAAAGACAACTCCTTCATATATATGTGTGTCTGTGTGTGAAATTCGAAAAATATAAATAAATAAATCAAGAATTAAACACTAGAATTTATAAATAGATTATTAATTAAAGGTTATGATATTTTTTATCAAGATTATGAATTAAGTTCTATTAGTGTAATTAATCGGTGAAATGGTCATATTCTAAACATTTTTTTGGTCAATTTTAATAAAAAACTACAAATTTTCAAAAATCATATCATAAAGTTGTTTAATTTGCAATGATCATGTGCCTAAGTATTTTTTAGGGTGCAAAATCCATTTATACATTCAAACGTGTGATTTAAAACCACAATATTGTTAGAAATTGTGTTGCTAGATTCTGGCCAAAATATTATTGCATATATTTGTTAGAAGAGGTGGATTAAGTTTAAGATAATAATTAATTTTTATATTTTATTAATTTACAAGTTTAAATTCCAAAAATTGAAAGTTAATCATTTAAAAAAATATTTCTTATATTTTTTTTTCAAAATTTTCAACATAAATTACTATTAGTATATTATAATTTATATTAAATCATAAAGATAAATTTAGGAAAATAAACCCTAATACATAAGTATATTTGAGACATGGAATAGAAACTATAAACTATAGTATTTTTAAAACCACCCTAGATCCATTTTACCTCTAAATCTACCAAGCACTGAGAGGAATCAAACCTCTTGAGATACAAACATTTTTTAAAATGGAAAGAGATTTGATCCATATAAAATAAAATCCTTAAATTAAGATGAATCTAGGTTGGTTGAACATTAAGTTCACTTACATTATAAGGACATAATATAATAAGAATTTATTCCTCACTTTAATTTGTGTATTAACCTAATATTTTACACAACACTTTAAAGTTTTATATTAATAATATATTTTTCTTTCAATAGTTTACTTGTTATATGTTTCGGAGGATTTTTTAACATATTTTCTAATTAAATCTGCTTAAAATCTAGCAATAATTTGGAATCGTAAGTTTGAGCTATGAATTCTCCACAATCCTGATGCCCAGTTTTATTTTAGGGAATTGAATATATATATATATATATTTTCTCTAGAAGAGAACATGAAAACATAAAATAGTTAGAGAACATCATTTTTCTCTTTTGAATATTGTTATTTTTTTTTTCTCGTTAAGACTACGCTATTCTATTATATACAATAAAAGGAAAACAGTTACAACCAAGAGTTCATATTGCCAGAGGCCGAGGATGGTACTCTGGACTTACAGTGCTCAAAAATACCACCCATACCGGGTCCACACCACTGAGACTGAAAACCCGCGCAGGGGCCCTATCCTGGAGACAAGTCACCCTCGCAGGGGCGCTACCACTGTGACTGATTGCCCACGCAGGGGCTTTAAACCCTTGAGGAACATTGAGAGCAAAAATAGTCATCCCATTCCGGGGCATAGACGAGAAAAAGAAAACCTTCAACCATATCCCTCGCAGGGGCTTAGACAGACTTTGAAATATATAATTCGAGAACCAAACAAAGACATTCAAGACATACAGTATTCCGATATGGCGATTCATGGCAAAACCAGAGCATCGTCTGAAGGGAAGAGACTGAGCGAGCGGACGACTATTCGTCCGGCTCCTCTTCATAAATCCAGCACATACCTTCTGGGAGGGGGCCCCAATCGACCTTGGCTTTCTCTGACGAAGGCGCTTCCTGAGTCGTAGGTGGGTCGATGTTCGGCTCTGGGCGATCCTCTGGCATGCCCTCAGCTGCCCTTGAGCTTTCAGCCTGATGAAACTGTGAGCGGGGTGGCTCCCCGCCTTCCTCCGTCGGTTCTTCCAAAAAAAGGACAGACACATGGGCGTTAATACGCGAATTGCCCTGGGCATTGCTGAAGGAGAAGACCGCTGATCCAAACGCAGGAAGTGGATTAGAGCCCGAATCAGGATTGCCCGAATCCATGAACTGGCTCGCCTGGATGGGATGAGCCTCTGCAACTTGGTGGCAGAGACAGCGGCAGCAGCGAGAGGGTGCATTAGCGACTGAGGGACGAGAGGATCCGCCTCTGCCAGAGCCTCGGCGGCTGATGAGGCGCTGTCGTTGCTTGACCATGATGTCGCTGAAGGCAGGAAAGCGGAACAGAGCCGGGTAAGATGAGAGGGAATGCGTGAAACAACCGTCGCCCTCCCTTGCAGACTTGATACCACCCTCAATTGCCAGAGGGGCGCCTTGAACCTTAGCTCTGAGAGCCAGCAACCATACTCCCAATTCACAAATCTGAGTTTGACCCAATGCAGTGTTTTCCATACCCCCAACATTCTTATGCTCCTCTGCATTGTCTCGATTCTTGTATTCCATAACTGCACACTGCAAACGAAATTGAAACCTGGACAAGGCAGTAAAGAGCCGTCCTTTCTCGCTCCAGCACTCACGCTTGCAATCCCCGACGGCGGATTGCAGTAAATGCCTTTCTTATGCTCGGGATCGCTCATGGTGACCAGGTGTCATTCCGATGTCCTCGGTCGTGTCACCCGCATCCGGGGTTTTGAATATTGTTATTAGTTGAGTAATTAAAAGTCTTTTTCCCAATACCTTTCTTTTAATTATTTATGAGTCTTTTCCTATGTACTTTTTTCTAATTCTTTCTAAGTGTTTTCTTATGTAGTAAGTTACCACTCAACAATAAGAATTTATATATATATATATATTCCAATAACATGATATATAAAATAAATTTTAATATATTATAAAAATTTAAAATTATATCATAAATTATATATCATAAATAAATTATTTCTTTCATGTTTGATGATGATGACCGATTCTGGGGTTCTCTCAAATTTGATCCCTAAACAATTCAAATTTGGAACCTTGTGGGTTATGGTTTCATGATCTTCTGCTCTCCTTCCTTTCATTGTACCAATTAGTTTCACATCAAATCAGCATAGCTTCACATGATTCTAGAACATAAACTCCCAATAGGTCGATGCTGGCGAGCATGACATACAGGGGCCCATAGGTTTGACTACATGGGCCCTTGCCCTCAATCAGACAGGTTGGGGTTGATTTCTCTACTCGAGGGTCAACCCCTCTTCCCAGGTATTTCCTTGTGGTGTGTGTAACTAACCCAACCAATCAGGGTATGACCATCCTCGACATCACAACTTAAGTCTAGGGTCGAAACTTTTGTCATGCATACACTTGTCTTGGAGCCCTAAGTTCTGAGTACACAACTCCACTTCGCTTCAACCACAATCCCTTGCCACGGCCCAACCTTTCTCTATCTGACTCTTCACAAATTTTTCCACAGACCTTCCCATCGTGTTCGACTATCCACTTACCTCTAAAACTTGCAACCATGGTATGGAAACAAAGTTTATAGGAAACTGGTGTTGATTTCCTCCTCTAACAACATTTCCTACATGCCTTGTGGTTGTCCTAGGACTACGACCACCTACGAAAGCAACATACCTCATGGCCCTAAAATATAATGCAATAATATGGACAGATAAAGCATGGCATTCAACAAGGTTTGTCAACTTAAAGCAAACACACATAGAAATCAGACACACCATATGCAGGAATTAAACACACAAGAAACTTGAATTAAAAACAAACAAGATTACAATGCACAACCTCTTAGGCTTAACCACCAACTTAATCTCTACTAGGCCCTTCGTTGGTCTAATCTTATAGTGAATTGGCCACCCTAACACACTTACATGGTGTTGCTTTTAAAACTAGATAAAACAAACCATAAAAAAGAGATGAGGAATCTTGTCTTTCTGCTATGGCAATCTTCTAGAGGCTTCTGAATATTCAAAATTATATAAAAATCAAGGAATTATGTCTTCACTCCTTGGATCTCACACTAATTTTTCTGGAAGCATCTTAGAACCAATTTTAGTTTGGATTGGGGTTCATGCCCCTACACCATAATTCTTCTTTTGAAATTATTCATGGTCTCTTGATCATGTGCTCAATTTTTACATCTCATTCTTCTCACTTCAGTATTACTTCTCCACACATATTGCTGAGTGAGTTGCAACCATGCTTCACTGATGCCTCACCAAGCTCTCTCCTCTAGTTCAATCATTCAGCATCATCGGTACACCTCCTATGGAACCTTCATGAAATTCCTTTGCTCCTATGGCTATTATGTGTTGCTCACTTCCTTCAATAATTCTACCCATAAACGTGGATGTGGAATTGCCAGAACAACTTATACATAACCAAAAATAGAATTTTTTCTCCTAAAAAGAATCTTTCCTTACTCTAATACCAGTTGATGGCAACTGATTCCTCGAGTTTTCCAATTTTGATCCCCAAATGGTTCAAATTTGAAAGGTTGTGGATTATGGGCCCATTATCTTCAACTCTCCCACCTTTCATTGTAGCAATGAGATTCACAAAAAATCAACAAAGCTTCACATGATTCCAAAACATAAGCTCCCAACATGTCCATGTTGCGCAGGATCAGACACAATGCCATTTTTTCTTCATACCTCGTCCTCCTCAATCCTCAACTCATTCTATCCATGTTAAAATGGTGATTTCCATTGAGTTCTCATCACTATTTGATTAAGGACCACAAGCTATACTACATGGGCCCTTACCCGAAGGTCAAAGTAGTCAAGGTTAGTTTCTACTCAAGGGTTGGCTCCTTGTTATGAAACCAACTCACAAAGAGATAGAAAAGATATATGAACGCCTTAGAAATAAGCCTCTTCAAGGGGGTAACCGCCTTTACATTACACAAATGAACAATTCTTGGATGATACAAATTACAAAACCTACTTTCTATATATAGGAGTCTAAGGGGTCATAATATAATCAGGGCCGACATAACATTAATAATATAAGGGCACAATAATAACAATAGTGGGCCTCTATGGGGCACAATAGTAACAATATGGGGTTTACATGGGTACAACAATATAATAATGGGGTTGTACTAATAACAATAGGGGGTTACACTAGTAGTATAGGGGCCTAACATGCCCTTCTCCTTCAAAAAGTGTTTTCCTCAACACTTGAGTAGTTCTTGATGCTTCTGTAGAAAATTCTTGTCCTCCCATGTGGAATATTTAGCGGGTAAGTTATTCAACTTGATGATATACTCTGAAATTGGTCGATTTCGTAGCTGTCAGGTTCTTGATTATGTGACTGCTCCAAGTTCCAATATGATTTTTCCTTCCTCTTCAAGTTCTGGCAATATTGTTTGAATTGGGATCTTCTACAACTTTTGAATGAGTGGCCACACTTCTTCGTCCTTCTTCCATTCATCCCTTGCTTCATTTATCCAACATGGTTGGATAATAGAAATAGCACAAAACAATTCTTCCACATCCTCATCCTTTCTTGAGAAATGTGTCATTAGGCTTCTAATTTAATACCTCATCAATGCCCCAAGCGAAAACTGACATTTAATGATCTGGGGGTTAAAAAATATGCTAAAAAATGAAAATGCTCAAAATCACTCAAAGCCAGTGCCAAATCATAGATCTTGTAATTTTGATTCTAACGACACTTGAATCACCTCAATTCGACACCATTTATGAAATTTACAATGATTTGAAGTTTTTGGCAAACAACGAAAGAGTGAACTTGTAGGGTTGACTGGGCTATCCATATAGGTGACGTGGTGCTGATGTCAGCAGGTGACTGTGGATGTACGTTAGACAAGTGAACCAATCATGTGTTGACATGTGGCAGGTTGTACAGGCTTTGGTGGTAAAATTTTATTGGTCGTTTGGTTTTTGGTTTCCTAATTAGGAGGCGCCATGTGGCCCAATGAGAGGGTGCCACGGGGCCCTTAGGAATTGTGCCCAAATTTTTTTGGTTCGGCTGATTGACCTAGCAGGGAATCGAACCCACTACCTCTCCATAATTAACCAATAGAACTACCACCATACCATGCTTTTGATGCTTGTTATAACATTGGTGTCAATTATGTTTAACAACATGTTGTTGACACATTGGAATAGGGGGTGGGGCCCATGGCCCGAGGCCCTGGTTACATGATGATACACATGATCGAGCATCGTGGCAATGGAGGCGGGTTGTTAGCCCAACTCTAGGGTCACATTGACATCAACAACCCATGGGCGGAACCACATGAGGAGGGCTTGGAGTCTGGAGTGGGTGTGTGGCCCATCCCTGGGCTATATGGCATGCAGTAGGATCACTGGCGGAGATTCGGGTGGGGGAGGGCGCATGGCACCCTATTGTGCCCAACCCCTAGTCATATTATTAGCCATATGACTGAGAACAGAGGAAAAGAGTGGACCTTATTGGCATTTCTATTCGTATGACAATTTACACCTACTGCAGTGGAAATTGCACCCAAAACACGTGAAAATGTCACTCGACAAACTTGCCAAAGGACACATTCATTGCTTGGTTAGCTAGTTTTTTCATTTTTTAGGAAATATAACAGAGAAATGGAGAAAGAGGCCTAACTTGGTTATTGCTCAGCTTTTTTGAGCCTAAGAAGAGCCTACACAGGTGTTTTTGCATGTTATGGACACAATGGTAGTATTATTTTTGTGATTTGAGCATTGTATGTTGATGTAATTGACATTTTGGGCATATAATAGAAAGGGCCAATGTTGGAAGATGGACCCAAAGATGTAGCCTAGGAGGGGTGAACTTCGTCATCAAATTGTTGTTTGTGTGACGCTGCTTTATCTGTTTATTTCTACAAAACTTAACCAAAAACACTAAGTTTATGTGCTTTTGCAAATTGATCCATTTCCCACATGACATAAACTAGAATTCAAAATTTCTCAAGAAACCTTCAAGTTTTCAATTTCATATCAGTTGGTATCAGAGAATGGTTGTTTTGAAGGTTTGATTATGTTTGAAAGTGTTTTTGGATGTTGACAATGTCTAAGTTTAGATAAGGATAAGGAGTGCTTGAAGAACCAAACTCTCAAATTGGTTTAAGGAGGTCACAAACTCCAAGAGATCCACTAGTCATGGCACATGAAGAAGGAAAATTCAATGTCTGAGGATGATAAATATTTTAGAAATGCTTTCTATGATATGTTTGAGATGGTGAAAGCGTTGTATGAAGAGAGAAAAACAAGGTTGCAATGAGAGATTTCAAACCATCCAAAAGGTAATGGTGGTGATGGTAGAAAGCCTCTATTCCCTCCACCACCTCATGCTTCACCTCCATCTTCATCTTCATCCTCATCTCCTTCTTCACCTCCTTCAACACCTAGTCATACTCCTCCTGGATCTCCAAAAGGACATGCTAGGTCTCCTTTGTTTAAAATTGATGTCAAGTTTGAATTTCCAATGTATAATGGGAAAGTAAATGTTGAAAAGCTAGATAATTGGGTTCACAAATTGAAGTTTATTGCAGGATTCAAATAATTAAGGATGATGTTACAAATATCCAACTTTCTTCTCTTCATTTGGAAAGTGTATCTCTCATTTTGTGGGAGCTCATAACTCAAGAATATTTGAAGAAAAGTGGTAAAATTATCTCTTCTTGGAAAGATTTTGTAGCTACATTAAGAAGGAAATTTTATCCACTAGCTTACATACAAAAAGAAATTATGGATTGGAAATTTTTAGACAAGCTAAAGGTGAGAGTGTTCAATGTTATACACAAGAATTTCGAAGAATAGCTTTAATCTTGGGTGTATATTTATCTTCTCAAGACACTCTCCTTAAATACATAGGTGGATTAAATAGTTATTTGATACATACTATACTTGTGTTTAATCCCACCAATCTATATTAAGTATTTGTTCAGACAACTCATTTAGAAGCAAGAGGCAAGAATGTCCCTTAACAGACTAGCAGTAAGCCATCTAAATCCAGAGACAAGGGAAAGGAGAAGTTTAAAGCAATGGAAAAAACAATGTTACAATCAACAAAGATGGAGAGAAACTTACCTGTAATATATTGTTCAAAAGAAGTCCATGATGAATACCATTGTCGGAAAATACATCCATAAATGAGACCAAATAAGTTCAATCACAAGGGGAAACAAAATACTGCTACAATAACTCAACAAGATCTAGGATCTGATTCAGGTGATGGAACCAAAATCACAACCATGGGAATGAAAGTTAAAGTTTCTATTGCAATTACTAGTTCTTCTAGTAATCCTATTGAGTCTCAAAATGATAAAGAACTAATTGAGATTTTCCATATCAAGGTCATTGCAAAAAATACAAAATTTCATACCTTTCTTGATAGTGGTTCCCAATTTAACCTTATTTATGAAGCGATTGTCAATAAACTAAACCTAGAAACTACACATCATCCTTAACCTTACCCTTTGAGTTGGGTATGTGAAAATTCCAAATTGAAAGTGACAATAAATTGTAAACTTAAATTTTCCATCACTACAAACTTTATTCATGACGTAGAGCTTGATGTTTTACCACTTGACATATTTGGAATTGTTTTATGGATTCCATACTTGTATGACCGAAAATCCATTTTATATCGTCATCAGAAAAAATATCATATTTTCAAAAATGGAGTTGAGTATATTGTTAGAGCACATTGTAAGAAGATGAATTTGTCTCTTGTAAGTGTCGGTCAAATGAAAAGGCTTGTTAATTCTAGTAAGACTTTTATATTGTTGATTGCTAAGGCTAAAGCTATTGTTGAATCTGAATCTTTCACATTATGTGATTCAAAACTACATGATTTGGTCAAAGTTTTTAACACGTATGATCAGATGTTTTAGGAACCTGAAGGGTTGACTCCTAAAATAGGAATCCAACATGAGATTCAATTGTCTCCATTTGAAGCTTGTTTGGGTTATTTTCCAAAGCCTCCTTTGGATTTCATCTTTGGTAAAGATATTGCAATAGATGTGCATAGTAATGTGGACAAAGCCAAGAATTTGATTAAACAAATTTAGCTAGTGCATCAAGGAGTACAAGAGTAGCTTGAGAAAGGAAAATCAAAGTACAAAGAAAGGCATGACAAGCATGTTTATCATGATTTCCAAGTGGGAGATCAAGTTTGTTTATATATTATCAAGGAAAGACTTCAAGGTGAAGGTAAAAAGCTCAAGCCAATCAGATATGGTGCTTTCAAAATTTTGGAGAAGAATGGAAACAATGGTTTTCGATTATATTTGCCACCTTGTATGAAAATTTATTCTATTGTGAATGTGGAAAGCTTGAGATTGTATGAGCCTCCAACAATTGATGATCATGAAGACAATGTTCAAATTCCATTTATTAAATATTTTTCTCCTTAATATTTAGATGAGTTACAGGAAGATACAATTCTTGACAAGAGAATCATGACTTCACAGAGAGGCAATGTGGAGTATCTTTAAGTGGGGCTCAAAGGTACCAATCCAAGTAAAGTAAGGTGGATTGAGATCTGGAAAGTGAGGGAGTTGTAATCTCACTTACTTGTTGAGTAAAAACAAACTTTTGGTGGTCCAGAGGCTTCCAGTGGGGAGGAATTATACAGAGGATAAAAAAATATGCTAGAAAATAAAGGTTCTCAAAACTCTCAAAACCATTCCCAAATCTTAGCTCTTTGTCTAAAAAGCCCGCGGAAGGCGATGTCCATTGCACATTGAAACGTTGCACCTGCATTAACCAACCCAAACGACATTTGGAAAAACACAAACGTATCCCAGTTGGTACAAAATGTAGTCTTCTGTCTGTCAGGCTCTGTTACTAGAACCTGGTTGTAGCCAAAGAAACCATCTAACAAAGAAAACATTTTTTCCCAAGATACTATTTGCAATATGTGGTTCATGGATGACACTGGGTAATTGT
Organism: Pinus tabuliformis; assembly: GCA_031772625.1. Lineage (NCBI taxonomy): Eukaryota > Viridiplantae > Streptophyta > Pinopsida > Pinales > Pinaceae > Pinus > Pinus tabuliformis. The sequence goes on from CM062805.1 coordinate 719,723,948, forward strand.
CTTTGTCCAAGGCATGGTTGAGGTTTCGTAAATCTACACAAAGACGAATCTCCCCAAACTTCTTCCTTATAGGGACTAAGTTAGACACCCATGTCAAATGTCACATTTTATAAATGATTGAAGCATCCAACAACTTCGTCAATTCATTCCGTATGAGGGGCTCAAGTGTTGGATGAACTTTCCTCAGTTTCTCTTTAGGAGGCTTGGCCCCTTCTTCGATCGGTATCACGTGATAGATTATTTGTGTGTCATATGTCTTAAGATCATCGTAAGTCATCGCAAATACATCATGATACTTCTTGAATAGGTAGATAAAATATTTCCTCTCTTGTGGTGTACAACAAGTGTCGAGATTCACATACGTTGGATCTTCTTCTGTTCCTAGATTGACCTACTCATGTGAAAATGTAAACCTATGGGTCTTAGCATTCACAAGTACCTCAAAAAGGTTTTGTAGGTCATACAACTTTTCCAATGATACCACACCCTTGAGGATGAGGTTTCTTTTGCTTGTACTAGCTACTTCCTACAGAGTATGCTCGTGCTCGTGCTCATTTTTTTGTTAAAGTTGGTTTCGCAACTCGCTTGATGAATTGCGCAATACTGGTTGGAAAGGCAAAAGTGTAGTAGTCGATAGTGATGGAGTCATGAGGTTTTGTGTCATTCGATACCTTGTTCAAAATATGGTTGAAACTCTAATTGAAATCATTGACCATTTCTTCCTGCTCCATCGTGAGACTACCCAACCCCTTCAGTAACATGGCAGGGGTCTTGTCTTCAACAAATTTCTCAAGAAACATCCTTTTGAATACCCTCCAATTCTGGAAGGAGTTTGGAGGAAGGCTTTGGTACCATACAACTTCTCTACCATCCAAGGTAAATGGAAATAATCTATATGCAACATCATCAAAACGTATCTCGAGGGTTTGCAGATGTAGGTAGAAATTGTCTAAGTGATCTTATGCCTTCGTTGTCTTTTCAAGGTCATATTTCGTTAAGACATTCTCTGCGTGTCTTGGCATCTTATGCAAGACACCCATAAGTGCTAATGGCCCTTGAGTAATCCAATCTAGATTCTAGTCTACCATGTTGTCTTCTTCATTGTCTTCCTCTTCCTCTTCTAAATCTATTGGTTCCTCCTCTCCTTCTCCTCCTCGTTCATTTCCTTCCCCTTCGTCTCCTCCCTTGGGACTTGAACCCGAGAGAAAGGGTTTGCCTTCTTCTTCTCCTTAAAAGAGCGGATGATCTTCTTCCTTCTCCACAACTTCTGCTAGCTCTTCAAGGGTGACAAGGATCGTTTCTTCAGCAAATGCAACTAATACTCCTGTGGGGTTAGTCTTGTTCTTCTTTTGAGAATATGGAAGAAGGTAAACTCCCAGAATTAGTCCAACAACTTTTTCAAATTGACGAGTGATAGGACAAAGAGTCAAGATTTGGTGGTACGAGATTTCACGTTGAGGCCTAGGAGGTGAGAAATTACTAACTTCAGAGTTGTAGGGAGGGGAGAGGGAGTGAATGTTACTACCTTGACCTGAAAATGGATGAGTGGGGTTGGTGGGACAATTAGCCATAAAATACTGGTGACCCTCCTAGCACTGTAAATGTTGACGTTGCTGGATCTGCCAACATTCAGGGGATCTTCCCGATATGAGGTCCCAATTGGACCTCACACAGTTTAGTGTAGGATTCTCATCTGGTATGATGACCTGGTTACCAAATACTTAGATATTTACCTCAGCTCTAGTTGTTAGCACATGAGAGTGTTGCATGCTATCTTTAAAAAGCAAGGTGAGTGTACATGGTGAGTGTGCAACGTAACTGTGTTAAGGTTATCTTACTGAAAAAAGGGGGGAGAAAAGCAAGCCTCTATGTGAAAGGTAATAGTACCACCTAGGAAGAGACATACGTGAAACAGGAACACCTGTTCAACATCAAACAAAATTTTCCGCAGTGGATGTGACAATCGTTAAAACCAAAGAACATGGAAAGATCCATCTACCATCCAACAGAATAGTTCACATTAGATGTGACAGTTGTTATAAATGATGAGAGAGGAAAGTTTTGTATAATATCCTATGGAATAGTCCATAAGGACGAGACAATAGTGGTAACCATTACAACACATTCCCAACAAGAGAAGTACTAAAACAACCAAAATAGTTCAACTATCTTAGTACATGTGAAAAAAACATGAAATATAAATGCTCACAGAATAGTCTTACAAGCATCCATAAGTCATGCATCAAAAAGTGTTGGCCTAAAAAGGCTTATGTATTAAGCAAAAATTCCAAGACACATGTTTACATCATACATCACTAGCCCCAGTAGTGGGACATTGGAGCGACTCCTTGCGTCTCAAGGAACTGACTAAAACTCTCTATGCTTTGTGGAAGGAGCCAAGGTGAAAATTCCTCTGCTCATAAAATTATGGGGTATATATAACCAATGGGGGATGCTTGACCCTTGTGACTCTTTGACTACCCTCATGACTTTTCAACTTCCTATGACTCTTCATATTCATGCGTGTCCATTGGACTTCCACTTTACATTACATTTGATTTATAATATACATGGCTCATAATAGTGATGTGGACTTTGACAACTCATGACACGACTTGACATGACACTGCTGACATGGACTAGCTTGTTGAGGTGCCTACTAAGTGATAGATGTGTTCTTGGATGTGCTTTCTCTTCTCCTCATCATAACTTCATGATGCAAAGTCTTCAATGATCATCGATCTTAAGAGGTGGTTACATGCATGTGTTCCCTTTGCTTATTCTTGATAATCCTCTTTGTCCATCCAAAAATGAGTGAGTCTTCTAGCATGTTTGCTCCTTCTTCTCCTTCTTCATCGTCTTGCCATTATCTAATAGTTTACCAATTCCTTCAATTCACTCATGATGGGACGACATCAAATCCAAAAAATCCTTAATCTAAGATGATGCACTGTTATCCATGGGTTGGGCCTAGGATGGGTGATAGGCTGGGAAAGAGGGCCCAGTAATTATGCATTGTGCAGTTCTAGGTGACAGGGAGGGAGGTTGGCCAATGGGACCGTGCAAAGCGCAGCTTAGGCTTGACTAAGGAGCTTATGAACACAATCCTGACTGCGGGGAAAAATTGTGCAAAGACCATTGGGAGAGAGGATCTCGTAGTTGTGACAGTCAGTGGTTGTTGCAAGATGGGACCTTGGGAGTAACGTCTGTGCAGTTTTCATAGACAAGGCAGGACTGAGAAGCATAGTGTCATGAAGGATAGATCTGCGCAGTTTTTGAGATCAGTGAGTCTTGGCTGAGGGACGACACTGGGGAATACTTTTGTGCAGTTTTCAGAGGCAAGGTAGGCTTGGTTCTCTGTGCATTGCGGGGTTCGAGTAGGCAACGGGGGAACCTTGAGGACTGATCTTGCAAAATGTGCAGTTCAGGTCAGGTTGGGAGGAGTTATTGCGCAATTATGGGGATGAAAGAAAATTTCTCTTCTCTGGAATTATGCAGAACAATTTCCCTGGGGGACAGTGATTGTGCATTGTGTAGTTCTAGGTAGCAAGGTTGCATCACTGAGGGCTAATATTGCACAGTGCGTAGTTCAGTCAGGGTCCGGTGAAGGTGAGTTGCCTAGTCGGAAGGATTTTCGGAAAAATGGCTAAGTGCGGGAGGAAAGTGAGTTTGTGAGGAACTTGAAATTATGATCACACACTTAGCATACTTCAACGACATGACAACATAGACCAACAAAGCAACAAGACAAAGAATTACCCACTATGAGACTATCCTAGAACGAAAAGAAACAAGTGTGACACTTAAGATGAACTTAGGATGACCGTGACGACACTTGTGGACAATTCTTAAGAAAATTTGTATGAGTGCGACAAATGTTTACATAGCTAGGACAACTTGAATACACAAATACCAACCTTTGAAATCATGAGAAAAGGACTGCATGCATGGTAAAAAATCAAACGTGCTAAAAGATGACAATTAATCAACCAAGCAAAAGGGTTGAAAAAACTCTAAGAAAGATCATAAAATGAGCTCAAGTGTTTGCAACAATAGAGGGAAAGACCAAGGAAGACTACGAAATTTAAGTGCAAGCCAAAATTTTGGAGGGTGTTGTAACCACTACAACACTTCCCTCTCAAAACAAATGCAAGAGTGATGTTTTTGGTACAAGTTCGTGAGCCTCCCTCTCAAGCAAGAGTGAGGTGGATCATACCATACCATTAACCTCTCAAAGGGAAGAAAAGTGTGAGGTTGTTATTGTTGTTTTTTATGATGATGATGAATAAAGTCCACTAAAATATGGTCTACCAAATCTTAAGAAGGTAAGAAATTACTTAAAAAAAATTAACAAATTATTTCTATGCTCGACAAAAAATAAGAAAAACTTTCCTAAATCACCATAATTTCACTATCTTAATAGGTAAAGAAAATTTTTAATACAATAAATATTTTGAAAATTAAAATAGATATAATTAACTACTATGGTTGAAATTTATTGTTAAATCTAATTTTTAAACAATAATGTATTTTTAAATAACAATTATTTTTAAATAACAATTATTTTTAACCATGTAAAACTAAATACTAATATAACACTCCAACTTAAGAAATATTAAAAAAACAACTCTAATAGTTTTTTAACCCGAATTTTAGATGCTCATTGCAATGAGAACCGTCAAACTATACCATTTATATATTATGTTTGTAATAAACATCTTTATAGCCATTTATAGCCTGAATCTTAGATCCCCGTTGCAGTTGGAACCATCAAACTATATCGTGTGTATGTTATATTTGTAACACACCGCTACAACCTTTGTATGTAACAACTAAATTACTTTAGACCATTGTAAATGTTCAAATGCTTGTCGTTGTCATTAGCACAAAGTGACAAATCGTTCTTGGGCTTCTAAATTTTAGATGATTAATTAACATGAAAGGACGCGAACGAAAAGTGGTGGTGAATTTCTCGGATCCGTTCAAATGTATAGAAACATGGAAAAAAAACGAAAAGGAAAAATTGAATTCTAGTCAATTGGTATAGTAATAACATTTAGACTTTCATTATCATTGCCAAACCTTATGAACAAGTGGGTTTTTGTTGGTATTTTGGTGGATAGGAAAATTAGAATACTAAAACTATATCATCCTATTTTACATATAATATTTTGTTTTGAGTGTTTTCTTTAATGTAAAGTGTGTACACATCATCATTATCATCAACAGTAGTCATGGCGAAGTGAGACACTATATTGGTGTATGATACTTTTTGTTTGTACGATAAGGGACTTACTTCTGCGTAGTGATTTCACTGCTAAGTCTACAAAGGCATACATACTCTACCCCCTCTGGTTTTGAACTTGTGACCTCTTAAAAAGAAACACATGCTCTTAACCATTAAGCCCACTCAAGTGTATCATATGTTGGTGAGTCCATATCCACTAAAATAGTTATATGTCAATTTTATGTTGAGCTTGAAAAGAGTTGAATGTCTTATTTATAATAAATAATACACCATCAAGTAAACAAATTTTTAGAGATGTTTTTTTCTCAAATTTTGATCCCTCTAAATACATTCTCTAAAAGCATCTCATATTTAAATATATTATATAAATGTTTTAATCATAACTTCTTTTTTTTTTACTTTTAATATCTCTGGCTACATATAGATAGGTAGATAAATGGATAATTGCTTATTACTTCAATATTTTACCTAACACACATTAAAATTGTGTTAAAATAATTTTTTTGTCATTAACCATTTTTTAATTGTCTCTTATTTTGGATGGCAGTGTAATGGGTGATAATCTTGTTATGATGTATTATATAAACTATAAAATTTGAAGTCAAAATCCCAAATTAATCATTTATCCTTATTATAAGTTCCTCTCAATATACTCCAAAAAATTAAATATTTAAATAGATTACACATTAAGAAAACTCCCATAAACATAATAAATTTTCTTTTATTTTTCATTCAATCAAATTTTATATATATATTTCAAAAATAAACAATAAACTAATTCATTTATTTAATGTGAATATTAATTTTTATTTATTATTAATATTAAAATTATTATATTTAATATTAATATAAAGTTTTATTTATTATTAATATTAAATGAGTAGTCTCACTAATTAAAGAAATCACTTTTTCAGGACATTTTTTTCGTACAATACAAATGTTAAGGAATCACGAGTTTAAGTGGTTTAATTTGCAAAATTTAAGTATTTAGGATCACATTCCAAAGTGGGTTGTAAATAACAAAAATTCACAATCTTACTCAAAATTCAAACTAAAAGAATGCATTTCATTTATTAACTAAACCATTTTTTTTAATATTAGAGCCAAATTCCATTAATATAAAAGAAATTACATCTTCTTAATTTTCACAGGTGGGAAAACCTATCATAACTCACTTGTCAAACCTGCAGTGGGGACAATCATCTCTAGCTATTATCCTTGACTCATCACCATTATTCAAGGAAAACCACTAACACCTGGAATAACCACTTGGTGGTGTCCCTAAAGGGGCAGACTTTTTACTCCTGCAAGATGCTCTTACATCTGAGGAAGACAAACTCTAGACTCTTAGCCAAACATAAACAATTTTAAAACATACTCCAAGCCCGCTACATCTCCTTGCTAAAAACATTTTATATGTTATTTTAAATATATATCTATATACTAAATATTAATATTAAAATAATTTATTTTAAAATATTTTTATTGGTTTTTTTAATAAATTTTTAAATAATATTTTAAAAATCCAATATGTTTTTTTCAACCCGTGTTACCTTGATGGCATAGTATACCTTCACTTTCATTTTTCTGTGGCCGTAAGTCAAAGCGACACGCTGTTTGTGCAGATTTTTTTTATGATTTTTTTTCAAAGATAATTAAGTTCAGAGGATCCATTTTGAAATGAAATAAAATGAAATAATGTTATGAAAAATAATTAAATGTAGTTTTGAGATTTTGTGACTTCTATTACTTTTGGTTAAAAAAAAAAAAATTTAAATTATTATACCATGTGCTTTTCCTCATTTGTTTCATTTTTTTTTAAACATCAGTTTTCTATCTATATTTTTCTTCCCAATAAACTTCAGTTTCTTTATCACCTATGACCATAATATTTACTTTATTTCAAATTTAATTGAATGGTTTCTTTGATCTACAACTTCAATTTTACTCTATCTTTATCCTCTCAATTACTTTCCTCTTACCATTAAAATATTGGAGCACGGAGAGAATTGTCAGGAATTGTGCAGCTCAAATGCCTCAATCTGCTCACTGACTTCACACATGGATGATCCCCAAAAAAGAACACGTAATGGAACATAAGTTTAAAAATATTTTAGGAGGCTGCCGAAAATAGGTTGAATGACATGGTAGCTTTCACAATTAGTACTCTGAATTGGGAAGAGGCCTTTACTGTCCTGATTTTGCGCCTCAATTGAATCTAGCTTTAACATATTTGAAGCTCTCTTCCTTTACAGTCCTGATTTTGTTCCTCAATTGAATCTAGCATAAACATATTTGAAGCTCATTGTTTGGCTGCTACTTTTGAAGCTTATTGTTGAGCTGCTACAGCGAAACCTCAGGGCAGGGCATATATTGATCTGACTCGGAATTTGTGTAATCTAAAATTTGGGGGAGAATTGTTTCCAAGGAATTGTGCAGGTCAAATGCTTCAATTTCTTTATTATTATTTTATTCAGAGATGATTCTCACAAAAGAAACACTTAATGCAAGGAGACTAACTTCAAAATGTGTAAAAAGATACTGCAGATAGGTTAAATCTGGGCCAATTTGTAATTACAAAAATAGTATATTATTTAATATTATTATGAAAAATATTTAAAAATATATTAAACTATTTTCTATTATTTTAATTTTTTAATTTAATAATTATAAAACTTAATTATTTAATTTTAAAAGATAAATAATAAACCAATTTTTATTATTCTTAAAAATAATTATTATTAACGGGATGAGTCAGTTTGTTTCAATAGTCCTATAACTTATCTCACTATTAAATGTTAAAGTTTTATGGACAAATATTAAATACCAAAATTATGTGTGCAAATATTCATAGGTATTAAATGCCAAATTTATGTGTGCAAATACCAGGTGTCCATCTCTCATTAAATGTCAATGTTGTGTGAGTAGATAAACAAAGTTATGTGTCTAAATACCGCTTGTCAGTGTTTTAAAGAAGTGAGGGGTGCAGGGAGTGTTAGAGGAATTGTGATGATGCCATTATGTTATGAAACCAGTTCACAAAAAGATAGAAAAGAAAGATCAACACCTTAAAAATCAGCCTTTTCGAGGGGGCAACCTCCTTTACATTATACAAATGAACAATTCTTCGATGATACAAATGACAATACCTCTTTTCTATATATAGGAGTCTAAGGGGTCATAATATAATTGGAACGACATAACAATAATAATGTAAGGGCACAATAATAACAATAGTGGGCTTCTATGGGGCACAATAATAACAATATGGGGACTACATGGGTACAACAATATAATAAGGGGGTTGTACTAATAAAAATAAGGGGTTAGACTAGTAGTATAGGGGCCTAACATGCCCCTCTCCTTCAAAAAGTGTTTTCCTCAACACTTGAGTAGTTCGTGATACTTCTGTATAAATTTCGTCCTTCCATGTGAAATCTTCAACAAGTAAGTTCTTCCACTTGATGAGATGCTTTAAAATTGATCGATTTCATAGCTGTCGACTTCTTGGTTCTGTAAATGCTTTAGGTTCCAATATGCTTTTTCCTTCCTTGTCAAGTTATGGAAATATTGTTGGAACTGGGATATTCGACAACTTTTGAATGAGTTCCCACCCTGCTTCACCATTCTTCTATTCATACCTTCCTTTGTTTATAAAATTTGGTTGGATAATTGTACCAACCTCTACTATTTCTGCAACCATATATTCAATTTCACTCCTTTCGGCATATGGATATCTATAAGGCTTGACGTTTGGAGGAACGCATCCTGGAATAAAATGAATAGCATGATCACGATCACGAATACGTGGAAGACCATTGGGAGTCTCAAATACCTTGGAATGATTGTCCAAGACGTTTTGGAGATCTGGAGAAATACATGATTTCGATGTGCGAACAGTTAGTGAACATAATTGTGCAATTACACCTCGTTGTTCTTCCTTTAGAAGCTTTTTCATTCCGTCAGAGTTAATTATCTTTCTTGGCTTCCCTGTGATACCCCTTAATTCAATATCCTTTCTTTCCGAAGAAAATTTCATAAAAAATTCTTGAAAATTAAAAGCTATTGTACCCAAGTATTTTAGCCATTGGACTCCTATTACAACATCAACACCACCCATTGGAATGGAAAACATTAGGCTATTCAATACATATTCTCCCATGGATAGTTTGATATTATGGAACTTTCCAAAGAAATTTATGTTTCCTCCACTTACAACCGTCACTTGACACTGTGGTGCTGGATCTAGGAAGCAATTCAAGTCCTTGGCTATCTTACAATTAATAAAATTATGGGTACTACCCGAATCAATCAACACTATTACCTTTTTCTTCTTGATATGTCCTTCTAACTTTACAGTTTGAGGAGTGGTAATTCCGACGAATGCATTACAAGATATGGTTGGATTCATTTCTTCTTTCTTTGTGGTTGGTTCTTGGTGAGTATCCTTTTCTTTTGATGTTTCTTGATACTTTTCTTCCTGATATTTCACTATTTGAACCTTCTTCTTCTTGATATGTCCTTCTATCTTGAGAGTTTGGGTAGTGGTAATTTCTTCCAATGCTTTACAAGATATGGTCGAATTCATTTCTTGATGCTCGATGTGATCTTTAGCTTCTTGAACATTTTTCTTCTTGATATGTCCTTCTATCTTGATAGTTTGAGGAATGCTAATTCTAGCCAATGCATTACAAGATATGGTTGGATTCATTTCTTCTTTCTTGATGTGATCTTTCACTTCTTGAACCTTTTTCTTCTTGACATGTCCTTATATCTTGAGAGTTTGAGGAGTGGTAATTCTTGCCAATGCTTTACAAGATATGGTCGGATTAATTTCTTCTTTCTCTGAGGTTGGGTCCTGGTGCATATCCTCTTCTTTTGCTGTTTCTTGATCTTTTTCTTCCTCCTCTTCATACTCTATGTAAAATAATTTCTTCTCAGCACACTTATGACCTTTAGTGCATTTTCTATCAGAATTGTAACAAAGTCTTTTTTTTTCTTTTTTCTTCCAATTGTTGTGGTATGACCCTTGTAGGTTATGGAAGGCTAGGAGAAACAACACTTCCATTATTATAGTTGTGAGGGGTAGACTTCCTTGTTGCCATAATTTTACTGTCCACTTTGTAACAAATCCCTTTTTCTCTTTCCAATTATTGTGGTGTTGCTCTAAAGAAGGTGTTTCTCTTTGTATCCTCATAATGTGCTATCATTTCCTCCATGAAAATTGACCACGTAACAAGTTGTTTATGAGAACAAAGCCCTTTATACCATAAAAATTGATCCGGTTCTAAATATGAAGATGCAATACATACCTTTTGTAACAGTGGTACACCATGTAGATCAAAATATTGCTCCATCTGAAGTATCCAATTTATCGGATCCTTGCCATCAAACTTCTTCATATCGCCTTTTCTTGATTTTAGGAGCTCGATATTGAAACGGCTATAACTCTATAATTTCGATTCTTCCAGTTCTGAAATTGCAACCTGAAGTAGCCCTCTGTGTCCTCTTTCTAATGCCACTAGTGTGATCGAATTTAGATCCTTCAAGAAAGAGTTATGCACAATCTCCCAAGATGACCTGATTATATACCTTTTCAGAAGAGTGAACTTGTATGAAGTGCCATGTGTCACTGTCTTAACCTTAGGATTTGAAAAATATATACAGGAAACTACAGTCCATCCTTTTTTTGTAACTTCTTATGAAATTTCAATCTTATACTCAAAACAAAATTTATGACTATTTTCCCCAGGTCACCTGTTTGGAATGTAATTCAGGGGTCTGCAAAAATGCCAACTTCCTCAGATCATATCTCCGCAAATATAGTGCGAGAAGATATGAAATTCGGACCGAGCTTCAAAACGATTTCCACCCAAATGGGTTTTTGTTTTAGCGTCTGAAACGTCACAGAGAAAAAGTTATAGCAAAAATTCCATGGTGACCTGTTTGGAGCAGTGAAACTCTAGAATCCACAGCTCTGATACCAAATGTTATGAAACCAGCTCACAAAAAGATAGAAAAGAAAGATCAACGCCTTAGAAATCAACTTCTTCAAGGGGGAAACCTCTTTTACATTACACAAATGAACAATTCTTCGATGATACAAATGACAAGACTTCCTTTTTATATATAGGAGTCTAAGGGGTCATAATATAATCAGAGCCGACATAACAATAATAATGTAAGGGCACAATAATAACAATAGTGGGCTTTTATGGGGCACAATAATAACAATATGGGGACTACATGGATACAATAATATAATAAGGGGGTTGTACTAATAACAATAAGGGGTTACACTAGTAGTATAGGGGCCTAACACATTAACAACTGTAAGCTTATTCTTTTCATCAATCTAAGCGCTCAGATAATTGATATAAATGTTGGATTTTGTATTTAAAAAAAATGATTGAATGATATAAAGGGAATTCTAAGAAGGCATTAGAACATTTTGGTAATGATTATATATTAAATAAATTGGTCTTAAATGTGAGTTGTCAATGTTAAAAGTATATTAAAACTTTATTAGCATGAGTAGTAGTTACAAATTTTTGTTATATTTTAACAAAATCATAAATATCTAAATAATGGATATGTTAAATAAGTTGGTTTTAAATATGAATGGTAAGCTCATGGTTTTTCTAAAAATATATCAAAATTCTATAAGCATGAGCTTGTGACCAGGTAATTTGCTCGATACAATAATTTTTTATTTTTTTTTTAAATTGTCAAATTTTTTAAACTGTAAAAACCGATTATAAAGTTAAAAAACCATCAAATTTAACTATTAAACTTATTTTGAAATTCCAACAAACCTTTTAAAAGGAGCTTATATAATATATAGGGATTGCCCGCTACCTTGTACATATGAAAACCAATATCTCTTTCGATGCTATGCGACCCTGAAAACACATGGCACCAAACCTAAATTAGACACTGTACACCTCATATATGCAGTCGTTATGGTTTTGGCGTTGCTATGATTTGACACATATATAACTCATAGTGTTCGATATAGGCACGTATCTAAAAAATAAATAGCAATGCAAATGTCACGCTAAATTATATAAATAATAAAGAATATTAATAATAATAATAAATAAATATTTGTTAAGTGGGTATAGTTTAAATGGTAGAGTGGATTTGTTATTATTTTCCTTATTAGGTTTAGTTTTATAATTTTTGATATATTGTTTTTATTTTTATTTTTTAGGTACTTATTCTAAAAATTAAACAACTTAAATTCAAATTTCTAAAAATTTCTAATAAATTTTCATTAAAATTAATTAAAATAAATATAGTGGAAAAAGTTATTTCATTTATAAATCATTACTAGATTATACATGAAAAAAAAATCTGTTTATCTAAACACAATTTGGTTTTAGAAAAATAATAACATGTCAATATATAAAATATAAAAATATAAAAAATTAAATAAAAGATAAATAATATTAGGAATAAACTCATCGGTAAATAATATGTAATATTGAAATTTAAATTATAATTAGTATAAATATTAACGTTAATGTTAATATTAATATCAATATAATTTTTAATACAAATACTATCATTAATATTAACTTTAATACTAATTTCAATATTAACCTTCATGTTTCAAGTTTAATGTTCAACCTTAACAAAATATAATCATATTTTGTTAACATTAATATTAATATTACTATTAATATTCATATTAATAATTTTTTTAGATAAAAGCACATTCTATTGCATTAAGTAAACCACAAATACATGTTGAACATCAACACAAACTTTGAAAACTAAGTATCACTCCTCGAGTACATAGAATCAACAACCACCATGAACAATACTACATGAACCATAACAATAGTGGATGCAACAACATTACAACCACCTCCAACAACTTGAACACAAGAGGAGACATAACAACTAGTGAACAAAACAAATCATGATCGCCACCATCAACAACTACAACTACTAGCACTAGTGAGAAGACCAATGAACAAAACACATTAAAATTATTTCCATCAATAGTTGCACGTGCCCACACCATTGATATTAACGAGGAATCACATGGTTTTCCACGCCAAATACCAAAAGAGAGTCCATTTCCTGACATCTGATTAACCAATAGAGAAATTGTGTGAAGGAAGAAGATTAACCAACACTCCAAAGGCGACATTGTCCAAAACCATAACCAAAAAATCCCCAGGAGGCTATCGAACCAAACCCAACAACATAAACATACTTTCTCGAAAGGATAATACCAAAAATCTCAAAAATTCACCAATTAGTTTGGCATAGGTAATGAAGGGTCCATAGAGCTAATGAACGAAGTTCCTACGATGTCACTTGGAGGGTTCGTGAAGTCTCTAGACTCAGAATTCATTAGCAAAATTTTCTCCACCCGACAGAGACAAGCATCCAAATCATTGACCTTAAATCACAGATTTATGAGGATTTGCTTGATATCCTCGAGGTCATAGAACAAGTTATAGTTGTTAATTTTGATATTTTTTTATCACTAATCGAAGCAAATAATCCAACAGTTGTCTTGTAGCTAAGGAATTCAAGTAAACCGTCCATTTCTTCCTCATTTTACTAGTTTTTGGGAACCGTATCAAGTTCTCTTTGGCAACCTTCTAGTCTAAGAAATAGGGGTGGTCCCTCGATTCCTTAGCTTCCAAAAAACGGATATGCATTCGCATATCTAGGGGGACAACATTGAAGAAGGAGGCAAGTCAATTGTTAAGGAATCTGAAATTTTTCCTTTGTAGCTGCAAAAAACCTAGTTTCCTTTCCGCATGTGTGAGATATATTGACCCAAAAATTTCATCTTTTTGTTTTCTAGCCCTTTCCTTATCCTTCTCTCCTCTTTCTTGTTTTAGACTTCTTTCTCTTGTGATCGAACTTGTGTGGTGGTCTCTTCCAAATGAGTTCGAATGTTTCTTATATATAGGCTTTTGAATTGCCCTTGAGGAAAACTTCTTCTTTGTAATCCAACTTGGTCTTCGAGGGACTCTTCGACATATTTTGACTCAAATAAATTATTTTGATGTGATACAAGATGCCCAATAGGGTCTATTACATATGACAGTCACCCTTTTGACTCCTTGACTCTTTGAAAAAACCCTAGAAGCACACAATGGGTGCTTTGACCTAGAAAAAAAAATTGACCATGAAACCCATGCTATAAAACTAATAATAGTTTTTTTTTTCTACATCAAAAACATAAGATCAAGAGTACATAAAGTATTATGAAGACCGAACCTAGTTACAAATTTCAACACTACCCCCATATAAAATTGTGAGGAGTTGGTATTTGCATGATGTAGTATCGAGTATTAACAATATTCTCCCTCGATTCCATTACATTATTCTTCATCATACTCATAATGAAGGGAATAAAGTGGCGGAGGCGTTGGAAAATTGGGGTTGTAGGGAACGCCAACTCACATTGCATACCATGTGTTCAGAGATATCAGAAAGGGAAGACATAGATGAAATTAAAATATGATACAAAAATATGGGGCCACGTTATCAATAGTCCTCGAAGGGGGTGATCCCACTAAACCATACCCTGACAAGACAAATGATTAACATGCTGAAGAGGAGAATGGTGAAAGGCTTGACAACATTCAATAGCTTTGCTACTCTTGCCACCTATTTAATGGGAATCATCATGTGGCTCCCACTGGAAACCACACCTCTGGGTTACCTCACCCAATCCTGTCACTATAAATGCAATAGTCATGTAGGCGTTATAGGGAAGTATGAGGGTATATTGTTTTACAGTCTCTCTTAGGGAGGAGTAATGGAATTTTTAATGCATGATTGATTGGAGCAATCTCCCAAGATTTATTACACCACATTCTTCATGATAAGTGCATGTTTTCTGAATGATTGGAAGATGTTGAAGAGTGTGTCGGGCATGCCAAATGTCTAGTCGGCAACCAGACATTCACCAGAGACAATCCTCTGGTGGTAGTAACTATCTTCTCATATCATCTCTATAGCTGCATGGACATCTCTCCTAGGTGGAAAATTATTTACGACAATTGGGGTGGAAAAGCTTATCTCACAAGATAATGCGAGATCTGGTATTTTTGGTATACTTATCCTTTTTCAATCACTAATCACCTTTCTTATGATTACTCTCTGGTTATGGTATATAATGTTTCAATCAGATTA
Source organism: Pinus tabuliformis (assembly GCA_031772625.1). Classification (NCBI taxonomy): domain Eukaryota; kingdom Viridiplantae; phylum Streptophyta; class Pinopsida; order Pinales; family Pinaceae; genus Pinus; species Pinus tabuliformis. Next base: position 719,739,366 of record CM062805.1, read on the forward strand.
ATTGTTGTCTAAAATGCTCTTGTTAGTTTTTTCATCTCGTTTGTAGGTTAATGTTCTTCGTCTGTTTCCTCCATAGCATAGGCGCGGTGTCGTCCTTCGAATTGGTGGCAGTATTGTCACCTTCGTTGCTCCAAATCTCTAAACCCACAAGTGTATCCTTTAAATACCATGTCTTGGTACGCAAGGTTTGGTATCTGGGCTCCTTCTCCATCTCTTTCTAAAACGGTGAGTTGGGTGTGGTCTCTTGTTGTATATCCTTCGTTGGTGTTTTCCACATGGTTTAGTGTCTAATTTTTGTGAGGCTTTCTTCCCAGGTCTTTTGGTTTAGGGCTCTCCCATTTATTCACTTGATTTACATAGATGTGCCACTAGTTCCACTCCTAATTTCCTCTACTATTTGGCGCAATACATTTTTACGTTTTGCTCGGGTTCTATCACCTTTTCTAGGAAGTATCCATAGTAAATGCTCTTTTTTTTGCTTTGGGGACTCAATTAGTGTGGTTCCTGGGGGTGCCTTTACTTTCATGGCTCTACGACAACATTAGCTTAGTAGGAGGGGCGGATGATCAACTTCCTCCTCATCCACATCCATGCTCTTTGGATAGGATTCAGTGGTGAAATTATTTGAGTCTATCCCTTTGGAAGTTAGACGAGCGATCCTACTATTAGATTCCAAAGAGTTTGGTGGGAGATTATTTCTCTAATTCTAAAGTCTCTGGATAGATGCAATTGGGTTTTAGACCTGGGGTGGTGTAGGAAACATCGCTTACACTTTCTTCACTATATCAATATGCACCAACAACTTGTCATCCTCCTACACATGGTTATCAGGGAAAAACAAGACGACACCTATCGATTGTTTGTAGGACATGAATACATCAAAAGCATACTAAGGAATCTTCATTTCAACCTCAATGACATTGACACTAGACTAGCTAGCGTGGAGAAATGCGGAGTCTCTCCTTTAGATACTAAATCAGTGGAGGATCATGAGGCTCCTATGGATATAAATGAAGTTACTTTGGATGTGGCACCCTGATCTCTACCTCTCCTCAAAAAAATCCAACTCCTCCTCCACCGATTCTGATCCTCAACTAGTCTCCTTCAATCTGTCTCATCCTACAAATGATGTGATGGCATTATTATGGTTGGATACTTCTTGTTTCACTGTTGGCTCTCATTATCCTCTATCGCAAGGGAATTTGTGGCTCTCGTTCTGGTTTACTCTTGGCATGGTTTTTTGGTGGTTCCCTGGCAGCATCAATTTTGTAGTTTTTTGTCTCTTTTTTGGAGTATAATCATCTAGGATGTAACTCTTTATGGTATATATGATGACTCTATTCTTTTTTAATAGCACTAGGAAGTGTTTACATGGTTATTTGGGCTATAAGTAAGGATATTGTAACTCTATTTTATCTATAGTTCCTTCAACTAGATATCACAACTATGCCTTTGTGAAAAAAACACGTGACTGCAGTCTATTTTAGTTCTTTCAACTAGATATTACAACTATGCATTTGTGAAAGAAACACATGAATGCAGTCTATTTTTCATCTTGACTCTTGCAGTAGTGTTGTTTTGGAAAACCAGGCTTTCTCTAGATTAGATATCAATGTAATCACTTTTCATTATAATAGAAATCATTTGTAGAAATTCACATAAAAAAACATGCACATGATATAATATGATTGTTTGATGGTTCTCACTGAAACAAGGATCTTGAATTTAGCTTGTAAAGAGTATTAGAGTTATTTTGTAATAGTTTTTATATAAATGTAGTATATATAGGTAGTGATTAAAATTAAATTTTATCAAAAAATAAATGATTTTACAAAAGGTAGTTTTAATAAAAATTCTAAATTTTTTTTCTTTTTAAATACTATTTAAGTAGTTAATTGAGTATAGTTTGATGAAACTCTCACACATGTTTAAGTTCAAGTGTCTCAGATGGACATGTTTATGCTCTTCAGTAGATTAACAATATAGAATTTAAATGAGAGATGACCTCATACTAGCAACGACACTTTTGGTGGCTAAGAGGGAGGATGATGGACTTACACCAAAAACCTCGATGAACTGACACCAACAACCTCACTGGCTAAGAGGGAGGATGATGGACTTGCACCAAAAACCTCGATGAACTGACACCAACAACCTCACTCTTCGCTGAGAGGGAGGATGATGGACTTGCACCAAACCTCAATGAACTGACACCAACAACCTCACTCTTCGCTGAGAGGGAGGATGATGGCATGTTACCAATAATTGCGTTGTTGCCTTCGGTCAAAGGGAGATTGATGGCCTAGTAATAGCAACCTATCGCTTGCCTTTAGGGGAGATATTCCTAACATCCCCACTCTTCTCTTGCCTCATTTATTTCCCATGGTGTTCCCTAATACCCAAAAATTTCTTTAGAAAAAAATACTATTAAAGTGAAATTATTTTTTAATGTTAAAAGTGAGATTTAAAATTGCTTATATTTTTTTCAAGCATAAGAAAGTAGGTCACCCAAAGGCATTTAACAAAATTGAAAATATTCCCCTTACATACCATCAACAAGACAACCCAAAACCTAAAAAAGTCTTATAAAAGTGAAGCCATGCTTGTCACTTCACCTCTTTTTCCTTCCTTAAATAAAATTAAATCTTCATTAACATATAGAATTTATAATTACTAGACTTTTTTTTACCAATACCAATCTCTATTTTGGAATAGGGACAGAATTTATAATTACTTGAGTTTTTTGTACCAATAAAAATCTCTATTTTGGAATAGGGTTTCGCTAATTTTAATTTATTTACGAGTTAATTATTTAGTGGATGATAATAATTTAACCTCCATATATTATTACTATATTCTAAAATATTCTTTAGTAGTATTTATGGATCAAAGATTGAGATTTTGAATTATGTTGTTTTGGCTCATTTAATTAAATTTATTAATTAAAAACAAAGTCATATGAACATGAGTTATAATATTTTGTGCATATGGTATTCAAAGCCATGATATTGTAAGAAAACTTAATTATAGATTAAGATTTTAAATGATAAAATTACAGTTAACCTCTACTATTACAAATCTATATATATATATATATATAAATATATAAATAAAATTATAATTTATCTTTTAAGATTTTTTCAATTTCAATAATGCTAAATGATATATTAAATTTAATATATATATATATATATATATATAAAAGTAATAATAATAATATAAAATAAAATTATAATTTATTTTTTATGATTTTCAATTTCAATAATGCCAGATGATATATATTAAATTTAGTATCATGATATTTATAAACATTTATGATCATTTAATTTATATAATTATAATAATATATTATTAGTAATTTCTCATCAATTTATATCACCAATGAATTTTAATTTTTTTAAATATTTTAAAAATAAACAAATTATCCATTATCAATTGTTTTTAATAAAACCGATGTATTGCACTACCATTAAATAAGAGATAATAGACTCCAATTTATAGGCCCAACTTTCGTTTTCAGGTAAAAAAAAAATACATAGTTTAATAAAGTTGAAAAAAATTCAATAAATTACAAATTTAGTAAGGCCAATGATCGTAAAGTATAAGTAAGATTTATTTAGTAAGGCCAATGATTGTAAAGTATAAGTAATAATTTTTTTAATTATAATTAAGATTTATTTAATAAGGCCAAGGATTGTAAAGTATAAGTAAGAATTTTTTTGGTAGAGACAGCTCTGCATTTCATGTTTCTTTTCTGCATTTTGGCAGATTTCGACTATGGTTGAACATTTAACCTACGAGCTTCTTTTAACTTATAACACGTAATAGATTACAACTCATAGGCACGTATTTTCTTATAACTTCTAAGAAATTTTCTTCGAATCCGTAACTAATACACCTGGTTTTTTTTCTATTGAAGTTGAAAATAATTTAATAAAACTAACTTTAATCAGGCTTATGTAAAAAGCCCGCCAAATAAAGATGATAATGTATAAAATAATAAGAAGATATACAAAATACCAAACCATTTGATCCAATCCGTTGCTTTTTAAACGACACTGAATTATATTAACCATAAAAAAGGATTACGGAACGCTGGCAAACCACGCCCATCCGTTAGAGCCAACCCGTTGCTTTTTAAATGACACTGAATTATATTAACGATAAAAAAGGATTACAAAACGCTGGCAAACCACAAGAAATAAGGTCCTCTGTTTGTAGCATTATTAGCTGAAGGTCTGCAAAAAGGACGTTGGATACCATGACACTACTACTTAGCTGACAGGTAGATGTAACAAAACACAACCACAAATTGAAGTTTGTATAACTTCATCAAAATACAGAACTTCCTAAACAAATCAAAATAGTCGCAGGAAGGAAGACGCGAAGAAATAGCAAAAAGCGTCGCAGGAAAAAACATGAAAACACGTCCACTCAAAATTGTTGCGGCAGTCATGCGGATGGTTGTACGACTTTACTAAACTTAACGGCTTCGTCGATGAGGGTAACCACATCAGTCTCCACAGCAGATTCCACATCCTCCCGACTACTGTTCACTGTCTCCAGGTCTGGCAATCCGTAGTTCCACTTGAACCATCTGCTGCTCAGCTTGCATTCCCATCTTTTATTCCCCACCATGTTAAGCCTGTCTCCTCCTGCCACCTGGGTAATGCGAAATTTGAAATCCTCTGTACAGTACGTTTCAGTGTTTTTATATCGGATATTGATGACCAGGAACCTTCCTGGCGGCGGAAAGACAAGTAACTGGTCAGGGGTTCGATCCCTCCACGCTTTGTTTACCCATTCCACCATCCCTGGGGGAATATCATTATCATTCAGATGTTCCATTTCGTGAGTCGCTACTCCCAGCCGGAAATCACTGGTTGTCTGGCCTTCTCTGCAGAAGGTCACAAAACCATGTCTCATCGGCAGCATTCGAACTCTTGTAATCACAGCATCTGTCGGCGATTCGAGTTCGTCGGAGGATGAAACATTGTGACCTTCCTTACTCGTCTCACAACGTACTGACACATTATATCGCTGCGGCTGCGTTTCTACCAAATCTGCTACATGAATACTAACTTTCTTTCCACTGGAGATCTTCACGTACTTCAGGCGTTCTAAGTGAAGCTTCACATCTCTTGCGGCTGTATCACAACATGCCGTAGAGAAGAAAGAATTCAACTTCCTTCCAACCTGGAGTTGCTGCAGGCGTGACAGGGGAATGAAATCTTCTTTCATTACTAAATTAGATAAACCAGGCCGAATATCGAAAAGTAGCTTTCCAAATCGGATCACCAATTTAATCGTCTTGTACTCGGTATTTAATCGCAGAGAGTTGAGGCACGAAAGCAGCGTGGTTTTATACGCCGAAAAGTCCCAGTATGAAGAGAAAAAAGATTCCGAAATACCCATCTTACTAGAAAACCGGGCAGACAGAGTATCCATATCATCAGTTGATTTATCGCTCGATGACCCCGATCCCTCTCCCGAAACCACCTCACATATCGCTCCAGTCTTCAGACAGAAATATGACTTATCGACTTCTCTATGACTCGGACTGATTTCTCCAGCAAACTTTTCAAAGCAAACTTTGTTCACAGCCAAGAGCGGCTGTGCAAGTGACTTACAGAAGCAGGTGACAAAAAAGTCAGGATGGTATCCCTTACCTCTGGAAACAGCATAGCATAAAATGCGTTCAATAGCCAGAACAACACTCTGTACTGCTTCTTCTGATACTCCACGTATTTCGACTCTTCCAGAAGACAATTTCACAGAAGAGATCCCTCGAGTGTTTTCGAAACTTTTAATGGTGCTTCCATTCCTCCCTATAATAGCTCCAGTTGCCACACTAGGCACTGGCAACTCACTGTAAAACATAGATGAGGCCGAGGCTTTGCTAATCATCGATGAATGCCTGAAATCCATGACCTCTTGCGTCTCTTCGGAGTCGATTAGTTGTTTTACTACCATTCACCGAATGCAGGTTTCAATTTATAGAAAGGATATGTCTGATCACATTACACGTTGCAGATATGTCTGATCGGTATAGGAAAAGCCGCTCATCAAGTGAATTTAATTAGAACAACGTAAATAATGATATTGTCTATGAATCAAATCAATGGAAGATTGTCCCGCAATTTAATCTTAAAGAAATGATATAATGTATCAATCAAATCAATGGATAAGATTTTTATTCAAATTAGTCCCAAGTTGCCATGTAATCCCCTCAAACCCTTCCCGTAATCTATCATCATTACATACAAATAAAAAGAAGAGAATCCATTGCGCCACCTCCACAAGTAAGCCAGGCGGTGGCTTTGTTTAAACCTAATTAATACGAGAATCACCAGAACCATCCATTCATTCGGCAAAGAAGATACATAAAATCTTAGAGGCAGTGGAGGCTTGCATTAAATCCGCAAACATGTTTGATACGCAAAGAAGACACAAGCTTGACGAAAATTTACCTTTCTAAATTTGACATCAAAAGCGAGGAAGATCTTCACAAAATTTCCATGGATTGTCATATTAAATATCGCAATTAATTGTTAAAAAATATAATATGTATAATTTTTTCGTAAATATTTTAACAATGTTTTTCTATTTTCTTTTTTAAGTGTAACCGGAAATATATATATATATATATATATGATCAGAATCTTTTCCGGTAAATTTTTTTACATTGTTATTAATTATTATAAAAAATAATATTTACTTTATTTATAATTACCGTAGTCTAATTGGGAATCCGCTTGCTCCACTTCTCTACATTCACGAGTGAGTGAAACGGTGGGTTAATATAGGAAACACCCAAACATTAATCCACTCGCTTTTCTTTTGGTTAGTGAGGTAGCACTGAATTTTCAAATTTCTCCTCTCAGGTTAATGGAAATTCGATGATGTTCATTTGGTTTCCATATCTATTCATCTACTGGCTTTTCTTTTGGCTAGCAAGGCATTGCTGAATTTTAAAATTAATCTTTTCAGTCAAATGGAAATTCGATGATGTTAATTTGTTTTTCAGGTATATTAGTTTAAGTTTTATGTAAAGTAAGTGTAATGATTTATTTTTATAGTTATTAGAAAGTAGTTTGGAAATTCGATGATGTTATTTTGTTTTTCAGGTATATTAGTTTAAGTTTTATCTAAAGTAAGTGTAATGATTGATTTTTATAGTTATTAGAAAGTAGTTTTTTTAAAACAAATTGTGGTTTAATATTTTTCATGTATAATAATTTTATTGTAATTAGGATAAAAAATGTTTATATTTATAGTGATTTTTTAGCTTATTTTTTAAAGTAGATTACTATTTTTTACATCTAACATAAAGTATTAATTGGGACTTTTAAATGACACTAACTTCCATGGTTAAATATGGATTGAGATTTTTAAACAACACTAACTTTCATGGTTAACCATGGTTTGTGATATATTTGAGATACAAATTTAAGATATAGTTTTTGGTGATCCACTGACAATTAACATACTATAGTAATTAGGAGTTATAATGGCACTAATTTCCATGAGTAAGCATGTTTTATGATATGTTTGACATACAAATCCAAGATGTATTTTCCAGTGACCATATAAGCACATAGAAATAATAATTTCTTATAGTGATATCCATATATATCAATGTCAAAAAAATTATGTTGTGATTTTTAACATTTCTAAATTCTCAAAAAATCATTTAAGATAAAAAATAAAAAATAAAAATAAAAAAAAAAAAAAATTCACTTTTTAACGAAATTATAATTAAATATATTTGCTTAATTTTTTAAACATAATTATTTTAATAACATTTTAAAATAAAGTATAGACTTGTATTATAGTTAGTTGTTAATTATAATATAAATAATTTTACAATTAAAATATGACACACTCTTTATTGAAATTTCATAATACATTTTTTTGTTAATTATAATATAAATAATTTTACAATTAAAATATGACACACTCTTTATTGAAATTTCATAATACATTTTTTTGTGAGAATGTAGCTTTTTATCATTTAAATTATGTTTTGAAGTGTCTAGAAAACTCCTAGAATACTGAAATTGTGCAAACTATACCACTCAAACTTATATTTCCAACCAATTTATTCTAGATTTCATACAAAAATTATCAAAAATATACATTAAAATGCTAAAATGTAAAAAAACAATATTAAGATAATGTAAAATTAATAATAAACATTGAAGTTGTAATAAAAAGATTTTTGATTTGAATATCTTGTGAATAAATATTATACATTGAATATAAGATATTATATTATATTATATTAGATAAGATATTATATTGTATTTCTATTTTTTTTTTTTTTTGTTTGGATCCTTCAGCCTTGACTTGTGGCTTGAAGAGTCGCAACCCAGAGGCATCTAAGCCATCAAAGTCACCCAGGGATCACACCGCCACACTAGCTCTTAGTTGACTCGATTTTTTTACCATGTCTCCTCCCCTGGCACAGGGAACAACCAGCCCCATGAAGTTTGATATTTAAATACAAATGAATTTAACATGTAATGTTTCCAAGAACTTAATAGCTCAAGAGACCAAGTAGCTTATTGAATTGGAAAATATTATTGTATTTGTAAATAATTTAACTAAAAAAAACATTAAAAATTAAAATAACATATATAAGAAAAATATTTAAATATATATTAAAAAATAAAAACAAATAAATATGCAGGGCCTTTGTCTCAACTGTGTCGCCAGAGCACCGTTGTGAGGCAATAGGAGTAGTGGGTCACCTCACCGAGGTGGGTGGTCGATTTTGAGAATCAACCCTAAACCCGGTCTCATTGTCGCAAGAGCGTTAGGAGCGATCTGACGACGACCTTTGGTGGTGCCCCTAGTAATCGAACCCTGTCTCGATGACATTGTTGCCAAAGCAGTTAGAGTGTCATGGCAGAAATATTTCGGCGGCGCCACCAAAAAGACACACACACCTGTTTATTTATTTATTTTATGTTGTTTCTGTTTAATTTTTGTTTTATATTTTTTTAATATATATATATATATATATATGATTTTCTTTTTAATTTTTAATTTTTTTGAATTTTTTTCGTTAATAGTTTACTTTTGTTTATTTTTTTTAATATATATATATATATATATTTTGTGATTTTTAATTTTAAATTCATCTTTTTTAATCTTTTAATTTAATATAATTTAATTTTTAACTTATTATTAATATATTTGGGTTATGATTTAATTTCATTTTCTTAATTTTTGTTTGATTTTGTTTTTTAATTTTATTTATTTATTTATTTTTGTCTATAGGGGTTTTGTCACATTCCACTAGCAACTCGACCCCAATATGTGTCAATTTGATACTTGATCTTTTTAGTTTTTGTTACAATGAATTAAGTTCTTCTCCACTATGTGCTAATTTGATGGTTGATTTTTAAGTTTCCATTGCAATGGGTCAAGCATGTACCCAATATGTGTCACTTTTATGGTTGATTTTTAAGTTTTTGTTGCAATGTGCCAAGTTGTCTTAGATAAAGATTTTAAAAGAACTGTGTCACTTTTATGGTTGATTTTTAAGTTTTTGTTGCAATGTGCCAAGTTGTCTTAGGTAGAGATTTTAAAAGAACTATACTTTTAGCATTTGGTATAATGAATTTTTAATTTAGGTATTTAGTTTTAAGGTTTAATTTAGTCATGATATTTGATCTACAAATATGTTCAAAATATAAAGTTTGTTATAGCTGAAAAATGTTGAAATTTGAAGGTTTTTCAGAGTCGTAATATTTTATCTTTAATGCCATGGTTGAAAAATGTAGCCATGATATCTATCTTTAACGTCATGGTTGAAAATTGTTGGATTTTTTTGTTTTTTGGACTCATGATATTTTATCTTCAAGGTATTGTTGAAAACTATTGGAATTTTAATGATTTTTGAAGTCATGATATTTTATTTTTAATTCCATTGCTAAAAAATGTTGGAATTTTAACCCAAAAAAATGTTGATGTCAACATAACATTTTTTTATTTTGAGGTGTTTTTCTATGTTTATTGCACACAGTTTTAAGTTTTTGGTATTATTGTTAAAAAATATTGAAATTTTAACCCAAAAAAATTGGTTGATCAAGTTGCATTAACACTTTTCGTTTTAGGGTGTTATTTCATGTATTTCCCAAAAAACAAATTGGTTTTTATTACCAATTTTAAAAAAATGTTAAAAATTTACTATAAAAATTCCAACATGAACAGAACTGTTTTTCATGATTTTTCGTAATTTTTTGTTAGAGTTCTCATTTTTAAATTCTAGATCTCATTAAGTCAATAACATTGTTGGTTCTTTGTGCAATGAGGATTTTACAAAAATGAGATTCTAATTAAACCAATAATAATAAAGAAATTTTCAAAAAAACAAAAAAAAAACTTTAAAATATTTTATAATATTTGATTTGCTATGAGATCAAAATTTATATATATATATATATATATATATATATATATACTTACTCATTTTTTTTATATATTGTTTTAAATATTATTTAAATTGAAATAATTTTTTAATATTAGAATACATTTTAAAATTACTTTTAATTAATTAAAAACTCATTTTAAACCGCTTAAAACCCACTAATATGAATAAAAAACTACTTCTTTAAAGAAGAAAAATAAATTAGGGTTTATAAATATATAAAACTAATAATTCAAAATTAAAACCCACTAATACGATTAACAATTTTTAAATAAATTTTCGTAAAAGATTAGGCCAAGATTTAAACAAATTTTCGTAAAAGATTAGACCAAGATGGTATAATACAAACTTAGAAAACCATTAACATTTTTAACCTATGCCGTAGGTGTCACGGACTTCAATCCCTTTCACTTATAACACCTACTGGATTACAATTATTAGGCAGATCTCTTGTTACTTGAAATTTAAAAAGATAATTCAATAAAGCCAAACTATAATCTGGCCACTGTATAAGGTCCTCAATAAACAACTCTGTATTTCATGTTGTTTCTTGCATAAGGCAATTTCAAGTAAAATTGAACCTTTTAACTTATTTTAACGTATGAAATGTAAATTCTAAGGGAGGTAAAGTTATTTTGTTAGACTTCTCTAATAAATGATATATTAATCATGGAGTTCTAAGAGTTAATTGACAAAGAAAAGATGCCTAAGATGTAAATAATTTCAAGTGATGAAGTAAAAGAGCAACCATAGTGATTAAAGGATGATAGACAACTGAATTAAAGTTTTTGTGAGTTTGTGGAATAGACTTGTGATGATGGTGTATTATGTGTCACATACATTTATTAGTACACAAGTTTAAGATATTTTGTAATGGTTGTTCAAAAGTTTGTAATATTATGTATCTGAGGTTGTGTTGTAAGCCTTGTAAGGCATGTGTCCCCCATGAAGTTCGTGGTAATATTAAAACCACTTTGTAAGCATAGGTTTGTGGTAAGTCAAAAACCACTTTGGAAGTGCAAGTTTGTGGTAAGCCAAAAACAACTTGTGAGAGTGTATGTAAGTACAGCTTTGTGGTAAACCGAAAACCACTTTGCAGTGTAAGTTTGTGGTAAACCAGAAACCACGTGTGAGAGTGAAGTGAACATGGATTCCTGTAGGCATAGTTTAGGTTCAGATGACAAAACCTTGGACATGGTTCAGGGTAAGCCGATAAAACACATAGCATGGTTATGGGTAATTCGAGAAAGCCCATGATGATGATGATGAAGGGGGCTTTATAAGTACAGGTCTAGGTTGCAGATAATGGTTAGCTTGACCATGTACACGAAGGACATCCTAGTAGGCTGGTTGTTGCAGCAATTGGTATTCATGCATTTTGCTAAATGTTTGTTCCTTTATATGGACGTCGACATTTCCTTTTATCATGTTTGTGAACTTTAGGACCATAGTTAGACTTTGTTGAATGAGATTGAGACAAGTAGTCATTAAAGAGGGACTTCAAAAAATAGAATTCCTACTTGCCCTTGTTGTGATTCATTCTATGTTCAAGAGTCTTTTCCTAGTATTTGGGAGTTTGTTGATGCCTAGTTGGTTGAGAGATTTTCTCAATCTAATTAGCTTCCGAGATTGTTGTGTAGTTGAGATATTCACTCAACCAAGAGATTGTATGTCCAAAATAAATTAACTATCTCCATACATAATTTGATGTATTTATATTGTATTATTATTTTCATGTGAATACAATTTAGAGTGCATTTAAAAATTCTTTGTAATCCTATAACTGACACTATTAATAAGTATTTTTTTCTCTAAGTTAAAAATACATTAATTTATTGAAGTCAGATATAATTTAATAAAATTAATTTTAAGCAACTTAATTATAATGTATAAATAATCCGTATGGTATGAAATATAGTGTATTTAAGATCATTTAAATTTGAAAAAATTTGAATATAAATATATGTTAATTTACCATTGTTTAAGAATGATTTTTTTAATAATAAAATTGTTGTAAACATAAATAATAAGTTCTTATATGGTAGAACGTTTTTCATCTCATTTATTAAAGTCTTTTTAAGGAATATTTTTTTTTTTTTAAATTTTCACCGCAAATAGAAAATTACAACTCATGGTGAAACAATACGCACACTATAGCAGATTATTACAACTAACCTATTGGAAAATTTGTGTAACAATCATTGAAGATTGGAAATTTTGTGTACAAATCGTAAAAGTTTTAGTCTGTAACAAATCAGAAATTCAAATTAACAAAAAACCAATCTATTTGAAAATATTGGTTAGAGATAAATGGGCCTTAGTATAATAGAAGCCTTATGTTGTCTGCCTTGGTTTTAATGCTTATGTGTTCAACCCCACCAGAATGTTAGGCTTAAAAGGATGAGTCTGAGTACAAGTTTTGGATATATCGACCACTAGAATTCATTTGTTTTTTGGGAGGACGTATCGACCCTTTTCTATATATTTGAATATTTGCAATGGTTCGAATTTAAAGTTTTTTTTTTTTTTTTTTTTTTTTGGTTTGGGGACCCCTATCTATGTATTGAACATTTGCGATTGTTTGAATTAATTTAGCTCTTACATTCGAAGATTGTATGGGACTATTGGTGCAACGAAGATCTTGGATTTAGTTTCCAAAGAGAATTAAAGTTATTAATAGTAAGTATATATATATGGATTAAAATTAAATGTTATTAAAATATCATAATTTTATTAAAATTAATTTTAATAATAATTTTATTTATTTTTATGTTCATAGTTATTATATTATGATGTTTTTCATGGTAATATTGTTGGAATTAGTCGTCATCAATAGTTGTTACGAATCTGGTGCAAACTAATCCAGAAACCATCCGACAATAGAATATTTGGTGCAAACTCACCAAATCTTCTGCAACCTGCCTCGAAACTCAACGACCGCCCATGCTCAAATACTAACTGCACTACAGTAAAATTTTAACCCTAGTAAAGGTTTTTCTGGAAGTTCCTAGCTTTACATAAACCAAAATCCGCTATGTGTGGTCCATCATATTTTCGTACTACCTCCGAGTGTGTGGAGTGAATGGTGTAAGGGAGGCAACTTGCAGGCCTAGAATTTGACGTGTTTCACAAAACGTATTTTGGATTTTTAAATGTAATTCATAATGAATAAAAAATAATTGTACATATTTAATTTAACTATGATAAATTTTAATTCCTAGTTGTGAACTGATTTCGGATGAACCAATCCTCTCTTCAATGAAGCCAACAATGGTAAGGATTCGTCCAGTGAGTAAGAATTATCATCTTCTTAATGACTTATGTTTTGATGGTTTACTTATTAATTATGTGAGATTTCCACTAAGAAATCCAGTGAAATTTGTTGGAAAGGTAGAAGAGACAAAATACAAATTCACATTCAAAACAGACAAGTTGCGACCCTTCTATTGATCACACAAAACTTGATTCTTACAATGAACCTAGTGAAAGGTATTTAAACATTTTCAACTAGCGACTTGCCTAAAATATCTTGACATGTAACCACACTCTAAAGTCATCTATCACTTGACTTGACTCAAAACTCCAACACTCAACATTCAACACTTAGTTAATCGATTTAGCCAACTTTTCATGCGACAGTAATTAGCTTATTTTAACGCTCCCCCTTAATTATGACCGCTAAACTAAAACATGACTCATGACAACTCAAACATGCTTATTGGTCCATGTTTCATCTAGGCTTACAATACCCAAGTTTCTTCTATGAGACTCAAACACATCTTTTGCTAATGACTTAGTAAATATAACAGTGAATTGATAACTAGATTTACAAGGCTTCAAGTGAACTTCTCCATTGCTCACAAGTTCTCTAATAAAGTGATATATAGTATCAATATGCTTCCTCTTTTAATGAAACACGCTATTCTTGGATAATGCAATCGTTGAGGTGTTGTCACAATATATTGTTGTTGATCCTTTTTGTTTCTGCTTGAGTCCATCAAATATTCTTCTTAACCAGACTGCTTGACATGTTGTTGATGTTGTTGCTACATATTTTTCTTATGTTGACAAAAGTGTCGCAATGGGATGCTTCTTAGATGCCCATGAAATCACACCTGAACCAAGATGGAACACATAACCAGAAGTGCTCTTCCTATCATCCGAACTTCCTGCAAAATCACTATCTATGTATCCAATCAAAACCTTCTTTTCTATGTTTGCATACATTATACCACAATCTCTAGTTCCTGCTATGTATCTTAGAATTCTTTTTCTTACACTCCAATGTGTGTTTTTTGGAGTCTCCATAAATCTAGAAATCAAACTCATTCCTTGCATGATATCTAGTATTGTAGCTGTGAGATACATGAGGTTGCCAACCAATCTTTTGAATAGAGTTGGATTGGCATCTGATCCTTCATCATCCTTGCTTAAATTTGCACCTGTTGCAACTAGTGTAGGGATGGGTTTGCAATTTTCCATCCTGAATCTTTTCAACAAATCTTTGGCATATTTATTTTGACAAATAATTTTATTTTATTTTTTTTCGGATTTCTCAACTTTTATGCCAAGAAAATATTTCATGAGGCCAAGATTTGTCATATCAAATTCTTTCGACATGGATGCTTTAAATATATCCAACTCAAAATCACCTGTAAAAATAATGTCATCAACATATAAGAAAACAATCAAAATCTGTCCATGCTCATTTACCTTTGTGTACAAGGTAGGTTCAATGTTACTTCTGCAAAATCCATTCTTGATCGTGTAGCTATCAATTCTGATATACCAAGCTCTAGGCGCTTTCTTCAATCCATAAAGCGCTTTCTTCAACCTGTAAACTCTATATTCTTTACCTTCAACTTCATATCCTGAAGGATGCTACACATAAATTTATTCTTCTAGAATTCCATTCAAGAAGGCTGATTTCACATCCATCCATATGATATACTTTCCACTTGTTCTGAGCTTCTATGGCTAGAACTGCTCTTACAGTATCCAATATGACTACTGAAGCAAATGTTTCTCCAAAATCTATTCCCGGTTGCTGCGAGAATCCTTTTGCTACAAGTTTAGCTTTAAATATATCAATTTATCCTTTCTCATTTAACTTTTTATTGTATACCCCTTTACACCAATGAGATATTTTTCCTTTGGAAAATCAACAAAATTTCATGTATCATTCTTTTCAATAGCTTCAATTTCTTCATCCATGGGTTGCACCCAATTTTCATCTCTAATTTCTTTTTTGAACGAAAACAATGCAAAATTTGAACTAAAATCCAAATCATCATAAATATCTTTGAGACTTCTTTGTCTTACCATTGCTTGATTCATCTCCTGATTGATTGCTGGGAGAGTCTCGATCTGTTGATTTGTTAGAAGATCCATGATGCTATGAAAATAATGGAGTCCTTGTTGGTATGTATCTGTTTGGTGTCTTCACCTGTGATTCTTGTTGCTCCTTTTCTACTACATCATCTTCTTCCATCAGTGGCACTTGTGCATCAATTGTTTTTGTCTACAGTGCCTTTCCACGACTCTTTTTCTTTGAACACAAAATATCTGCTAATTATGGTCTTCTTTGTGACAGGTTTATACAATTTGTAAGCTTTTCACTGCTCACTATAACCAGTAAATATGCATTTTTCACTTCTATCATACAATTTTTCTCTTCGCTCCTTAGAAACATGTGCATAAGCTACACATCCAAACACTCTAAGATGAGATACGTTGCAATACATACTTGACCATGCTTGTTCTAGTACTCTGTTCATCACACTCTTTGTAGGAGATCTATTGATCACATAAATAACACATGCAACTGCTTCTGCCCAATACTCATTAGACAAGTTTCTTCCTTTCAACATGATTCTTGCCTTATTCATAATGGTTTTGTTCTTTCTCTCTGCTATACCATTCTGTTGCGATGTGTATCTGGTTGTAAATTGTCTTCAGATTCCATGTTGTTTGTAGTAATCATAGAATGCCTTTGAATCATATTCTCCACCATGATGTGACCTCCATACCTTGGTATGTCGATCACTTTGGTTCTCTGCTAAGGATTTGAATTCTTCAAACCCTGCAAAAGTTTCAGACTTCTGCCACAAGAAGTAAACTGAATAGTCATCAATGAAAGTGAGGAAGTAACTACTTCCACCAATCGATTGTGTCCTTATAGGTCCCACACAAATCTGTATGCACTAGCTTAAGAGGTTGATTTCCTCAGTATGCAACTCCCTTTGGAAAACTTTCACGGTGTTTCTTTCCCAAGATGCAACACTCGCAAATACTAGCATGTTCTTTGATGGGAGGTAATCCTCTTACCATCTGTTTCTGGTGCAGCAACCTTAAACCAGAAAAGTGCAAGTGTTCAAACCGAAAGTGCCATAACCAATAATCATTAGAACATGAAACTGTAAAAGAACTGACAAGATCACTATGATTCATAATTAGAGGAAAGAGTATGTTCTTAGTCATCTACACCTTTGCTATCAGTTGCTTGCTTGGGGGCTTGTCATATATAACACATTCTTGACCTTGAAAGATAACTTTGTATCCTTTCTGTGTCAATTGACCAACACTTATCAAATTATGTTTGAGACTAGGAAAATAATATAACTCTGATATTGTCTTCAACTCCCCCTTCTTATTCAGAATGTTGACCACTCATTTTCCATCTACATCCATAGTCTTGTCAGTCCACAACTTTACCTTTGTTTTCATAGATCGATCCAAATTTGCAACCAATTTCTTGTTGCCTGTCACGTGGTTATTGCAACCACTGTCCAGTAGCCACACATTATCATAAGGTTCATGCATGGTATGGAAAGTTAGGAACATGGAGTTAGTACTCTCTGTAGTGACATTAGCTCTCTGGTTCCCTTGATCAACTATCTTCTTCCTGCAATCACAAGCATAGTGACCAAATTTATTGCAATAATAACATCTCACCGTTGATTTGTCAAATCTTTGATTATTGCTAAAGTTTTTTCAGTTTCTTCCACTTTCATGTTCATGCTCTTCTTAGCCATCTCTCTGACCACCATATATTCTACCTCGTCCTCTGCCTCTCGATCTACTTCTTCCTCAACCTTTGCCTCTTGAAATAGAAACCTAACTTTTAAAAGTCGTTTCTAAAGTGGAATCCTTATTTCTGTCTATCCTTGCCTCATGTAATAGAAGTGATCCCATCAACTCATCAAATGTCAATGATGTAAAACTTTTGGCTTATTCTATGGATGCTACCACAACATCAAATTTGGTAGACAAATATCTGAGGATCTTCTCAACCACTATTTGATATTTAATTCCTCACCATAAATTTTTAACTGATTTACGATAGTTATGACCCGATTCACGCAAGAATCAATTGCCTCTGTCTCCTTCATTTTCAGACTTTCAAAATCTCTCCTAGTATTCTGCAATTTAACAATATTGATTTTGGCCATACATTTATAGTTTGTTGCCAAAGTATCACATGCTTCCTTTGCTGAAGATGTGATCATAATCTTTTGGAACACTACTCAGTCAACTCTCCGCTGGATAAGTTGTAATGCTTGTGCATTCTTATTTTTGTCCTTCTTTCATTGTTCCCTCTCTGCATTAGTGAGAGCTCGTTCTTCTGATTCATTCTTAGGTTCTGAAAACCCAAACCAGACATAATCTCAAACATCACGAGCCTGCAACATGCTCGCCATGTTAATGGCCCACACATTATAATCCCTCCCTGTAAATGGTTAGAACTATGGTTAGAAATTTGAGAAAACCATCTTTCTTCAAAAAATTCTCTTTAAAAAATATATATATATATTTCTCCTTATATAAGCTACTCATTTTATTAATTAAAAAAAAAAACAAAAAAACAAAAAAACCTTCTTTCACAAAATATTTTAAAAAACCCTTTTGAAAAACTTTAATACATTAAGCCCCTTCATAAAATCAATCCTTTAAAAAACCACTTTAATATCAAACTTACGTGACTCCTTTGAAAACGCTTAACAAACTTTCAAATGATTTAAAAAACTCCCGGCCTATAAACGAAATGAACTTGACTTCGAATTTTAAAAATACGTGTTCTTCGGTTTATTAACGCGCCTCTTCTGATGAGAGCATTGCGTGTTAACGCTATCCAAAGTGACGAACTCACGCGTTAGTCCTCTAATGGTAGGAATATGAGTTTGACCCATGTGCTCCCAAAAGCACATAAGTTTGTCTCTTGTAACGCGGTGGTTGTTGATACCCTTATGTATACAATTTACAAGGTCCGTTATAGCATTAACCATGATAAAAAAATATATTTTTCCCCTTTTACATATACTGTTGCTAATCCGTTCTTCTTAGCTCTTTGTAATCTTGCTCTGATACTAATTTGTTAGAAAGGAAAACGAGACAAAACACAAATTCACATACAAAACACTATTGATCACACAAAACTTGATTCTTACAATGAACCTCTTGAAGGGTATTTATACGTTTTCGACTAGCGACTCGACTAAAATATCTTGACATAGAACCATACACTAAAAGTCATCTATCACTTAACTTGACTTGACTCAACACTCCAACACTTAGTTAACTGACCCTCTAAGTTTAGGCAACTGCTCATGCGAGAGTAATTAGCTTATTTTAACATTCCACGTAACGTATTTTGGATTTTTAAATATAATTCACAGTGAATAAAAAAATTTAAACCCTTAAAAATTTTAAACCCTAAATTTGAATCGTACATATTTAATTTAAGTGTGATAAATTTTAATTCCTAGTCATGAATTGATTTCGGATGAAGCAATCCTCTCTTCAATGAAGCCAACTATGGTAATGAGTGGTCTAGTGAATATGGATAATCATGTTCTCGAATAGAGTAACTATATATAATTAGGTGAAGGTGATGGCCTGGTACCTCCAACTACACTGAGAGACTGAGAGGGAGGATGATGGACTAGAACCAACAACCTCACTCTTATTTTCTTTCTAAGAGGGCAATGGCATGGTACCAACAACCTCACTCTTGCCTTCAATCTCAAAGGTAGGTCAGTGGCCTAGTAATAACAACTTCACTCTTACCATAGGGAGAGAAATCTCAATGGCCTAGTACCAACATCCTCATTCTTCTAGTACCAATCACCTCTCTTCTCTAGATTTATTTCCCATGGTGGTCTCTGATAGTTTCCTAGTAATAGAAACCTCACTCTTTTCTTAGAGAGAGAAATGCCAATGGTCTAGTACCAAGGTCCTCAGTCTTCTAATACCAACCACCTCTCTTGTCTAGATTTCTTTCCCATGGTGGTCTCTAATACCTAAAAATTTTCGAGCGAAAAATAGCATTATAGTTAAAAAAAAAAATTAATGTTAAAAGTAAGATTTAAAATTGCTTGTATATTTACAAGCATAAAATAATAGGTCACCCAAAGGAATTTAACAAAAGTGAAAATCCTCCCCTTACATACTATCAACAAGACAAACCCAAAACCTAGAAAACTCTTATAAAGGTGAAACTCTACCATGATTTGACCTCATTTTCCTTCCTTAAATAATAATTAGGTCTTGAGTAACTTATAGAATTTATTATTATTCGACTTTTCTACACCATTAAAAGTATCCACTTTGGAAAAAGGATTAAAGAATTTTAATTCATTTATCAATAATTATTAAGTGGATGGTACTAATTTAACCTCCATAGAATATTACTCTATCCTACAATATTTCTAGTAATACTCTTGCATCAAAAGTTAAAATTTATGTCAAATATAATTATATTTTTTAAGTTTTTTTAATTAAATTAATTATTTAAAAAATGTCACATGAACATATGTGATATGAAAATGAATTATGATTTTTTGTACATATAGTATTCAAAACTATGATATTGTAAGAAAGCTTATTATTAATATCGTATTCAGTTTTTAATCAGATCCATATTAATTTGAATTTGACTAAAAAATTTGTAAATTTGTTATAGTTTAACATTAGAAATTAAAACTTATTATTTTTAAATAATATTTTGAACTATTTATCTTGAAATTAATTAAATAAACTTTTATTATATAATTATTATCCATATATACCCATCTGCACTACACCCTAAAATATGACTCTATATTATAGTAAATTGCAGATCCCGGCCAAATTGATTTTAAAGAATATACTTGCCGAGCCAAAGGTATATTTTACGGCAAAAGCTAACGGGATACTATAGGGTATTAAATACCAGGTTACATGCGTCCCGTTAGCTCTTTAACACGCGCGATGATAGATAAAAAAGTATGCAATTGTCTATAAAGCGACTTTTTGAAAGTTTTTCCGGCGGGTTTTCCCGGTCGAAATCCGGCAGAATTTATTGGAATCGCAAGTTTGATAGCTAGTTTCTGCACAATGAAAGCGTCCCAGGGTTTTCCAGGGTGCTGAATCCAAATATGCAGTTAAAAAACCATTTTAACTGCAACAAATCAAGATTTAACCTCAATTTCTTCCGCCGGATTCCGTCACCGGAATCTCCAAAAAGTCGCATTATAGACAACTCCAAAAAGTATGCCCCTGTATTAAAGAGCTAACAAAATAAATGTAGCCAAACATTTAATGCCCTATAATATGTCCATTAACTCTTGCCATATTTTACGATCCACAATTATTTTATTTTTTTTAACATTATCGTCCGGTAGTTTCGAGTGGCAATCATTAACAATCATTTGTTTAATTATACCGACGGCTCCCCTATTTTGATTTGCAAAATAAAGAAAATTAAACTCGGAAATTATTCTGGAATGTTGAAACTGTCTCTATCACAACCTGAGGTCCGTGGGTCCCCCCAGTTATAATTTTGTTTTAAATGGTAGGTAACTCTGCGTAAGAGGAATTCACTGGAATCCCTGATAGTTTTTTTTAATACATATCGTGTAATTTCTGTGAGGTTTTGGATTGTGATTGGAAGAGAAGAGATATACAACTGGGGTAATCATATATACTATAATTTCAGAGTTAAAATCTATTATTTCAAGCTATTATTTTTTAGGTATTAACTTATCAATGATAAGATTATTTGAAATTTTTTAGAAAGGACTAACATGATGTCATATTCATTGATAAATAATTTTATTTTAAACATGGACAGATATATAAATATGGTTACAATATTTATTGTTGAATAATTTTATCTGGAACATTCATTAAAATATAAATATGGTTACAATAATACTTACTAAATGATATAATTTAAAAATGAATATTTAAATAAAGTCTATGAATTATGATTTTCGGTGTTTCTAATGATTTTTTTTATGCATTATTGATAATGTCTTTTCATTGATTTTTATAATGACTAATTATTTTTGTTCCTGTTTTCCTAACTTCTTAACTTCATGGTATAAAAGTTTTGGTACTTATAATTTATAGCTCGTTTCTTATTGTTATTCAAGTTATGTTATTTATCATTCTTGTAGCGGGCAAGTAATATTGTATTTAATTTTTGTTCAAATCTATATTAATTTGGGTTACACCAAATTACTTTAGAGTACTATACTTGTGTTTTGTCATGAAAAATGATCATATTCATGTTTTGATTTGTCATCCAATCTATTATTTTATTTTATTATAAATGGATTTACATTTATTATAAATGGAATTATCTCATTAAATATTAGATGGAACATTTTTTATTTGAAGGGATCTGTGCCAATTTTGTTTTTCATTTAAGAGTTAGCAATGTGATAATGTAAAGTGATAATGTAACCAATTTCCACACAATCTTACTAAATTTCTATTGAGTAGCCACTTAACATAAGTGCATAAATATATTTGGTAGTTAATTAATATTTTAGAAAATTTGAGAAGTCACTAAATAGTCTCTATATTATGGTTTAATATATAATTATAAGTAAGTTATGTAATTCTCAAATTTGGAACTCTGATTTTATTAAAAAAATATTATGTAATCAATCAATTACGTTATGATTATAAGTGTGACTTATAGATGTGATCCACTT
This sequence comes from Pinus tabuliformis, assembly GCA_031772625.1. Taxonomy (NCBI): domain Eukaryota; kingdom Viridiplantae; phylum Streptophyta; class Pinopsida; order Pinales; family Pinaceae; genus Pinus; species Pinus tabuliformis. The sequence goes on from CM062805.1 coordinate 719,761,785, forward strand.
TTTAAAGTAGTGGTGCTACTATTAATATTCTTATTACATGAAAATTTGAAATTTTAGATTGAGATTTTTTTAATTATATTATTTAATAATTAATTTTAAAATAATATATATATATATATATATATATATATATATATATATATATTCAATTTTGGTATTAAATTTAAATTTAGTAAAAGTATTTTTGTAATTAAATATAATAAAATGAATGTAGTTTTTTTTTGTTTGGTAATCATGGAGTTTTCTTCAAACTCAATGATCATCTTCCATAGTTACTAATAGTAGTAGCAATGCACAATCCAAATCAAAATTTCCAACCATATGTAAATTAACAATTTATTAATGGAATACTTTATCAACTAGCTCTAGGAAAGCAAATGCCAATACATGAGCTCCATAAACATAAATAAAATCAAACAAATACACAATCAATGTTTTGAAGAAAATGAATAATAAGATATTAAAGATGATAAAGTGACCAATGCATAATGACATGGATCATAGAATTAGAAATAAATAAAAATTTGTTGATGTTTTATTTTTTATTAAACTTCTTTTTCTGGTAGGTAAGCACCCACTAGGAATTTGAACCAGTGACCTATCGCAAGGAGTGCCTCAACAGTGCACCCATTCACTGTCAATCCAAAGTCCAGTGGGCTATTATTTTTTATTAAACTTATATATATATATATATACTATAAAATATACATGAAATTAAATTTCATAAAGACAAAATTATCATTTTACTCATGTATTATAACATGCATGTACACATAACCTATAATATTATTTGAATACCACATGCTTTATTTAGTCATAGGGTTATTGAAATCATGACTTTTTGTTTTGGATAACACTTTGCTATATATAAACAAAGAACTTATTAATTGAGAGAAAATTCAAAATCAATATGTCTCAATATTATCTTTATCTCTCAAATAAAAAATAGTATTATTTAAAAATAATTTATTTTACTCTAATCAAAAGTTTAATTGCTTCACATTTTAAATTTGCATATGAATAAAATTAAGTAAAATAATATTACAATTAACTAATAATAAAACCATTTAATCAACCAATGTATTAAATTAAAGTAAAATAATAAAACAATTTTTCATTTCATAAATATATGATTGAAGTAAATAAATCCCAATTAAAATCAATAAATAAAATGTAAAAGAAGTCCATATTTTAATTATTCTAATTTAGTTGTCCAAGGGGTCTTGGATAGACAATAATTGGGTGCACTGTTAAGGCATTCCTAGATGTTAAGTCACTCGTTCAATTCCCCACCCTATTCAATTGTTATTATTGGACGTGACCAACATGTAGCCTCATTGTTGGTGAACTTATATTTTTTTTTTAATGTAGACTAAAGTGTACCATTTGTAGATTGAAAGGAATTTTTATCAAAGGTTTTGAAAATAAGTAGATTTCATTAGAATTTATCAAGCAAGATCAACAAATATCATTAAATTGTTTGACGACAATTAGTCTCACAATAATGAGTTTGACATTGCAACCATTGGCCTATATTAAATTGTTTGACGACAATTAGTCTCACAATAATGAGTTTGACATTGCAACCATTGGCCTATATAATACCACCATCAGAACTTACAAATAAAGACAAAATCTTTGCATCTTAACAATAGTTAACTAAGATGCCATTTAATTTTAGTCAAACATAATGCCACATTATGGCTACTAAGTTAATATCCCATAAGTATCTTGCTCAACATAAGTTCAATGACAATAACTCTGACCTTATAATATAAATATTATATAAAAAAATTGCCATCATTTAATATTAAATAAATGAATATAAAAACTTTTCTTGTTGTCCTTCTTTTCAATGTCAATTATATATCTATATAACTCTTACCTACCATAAAATGCTTAATTACATTAAAAATATCAATAAATAAAAATGGCTAAACTAATATTCATATAACTTATTTTACAATTTTATTATTATTGGGAGTACTTTTTACAACACATCATGACATCCAAATATTTTATTTAAACTAAGGGGCATAAAACACTAGCTATGCGGCCTTGTTTATAAATTAAAAAAAATCATAATAAAATGATAATAAACCTCTATGATTACAAATCATGTGATATATATTTTAAATAGATATACATTTCACGTATATATTAAAAAATTTATAATTAATAATAATAATTATATAAAATAAAATTATACTTTACTTAATTTTTATAATTTTTTTTAATTTAACCCATATAAAAAATTTAATGAACTAAATGTTTTGACTCGTATAAATATTTATTAATTATGAAATTTACATAACTATACTTATATATTATTAATAATCTAGCCCAATTCATATTAACTAATAATTTTTTTTTTTTAATATTTTGAAAATAACTTCCAAACTAAACAAATTTTCACATAGAATATTGGCAAATGCATTACGATTCTGTTTAACTTGTAACACATTACCATTCTGCTTAACTTGTAACAGATAATAAATTCCAAGCTATAGGCCGATCTTTTGTTTCTCAGGTAAGAAATACATAGTTTAATAAAGTGGAAAATAATTCAACAAATTTGGTAAGGCCAATGCTGGTAAAGTATAAATAATAATTTTCTCCTCTAGACAGCTCTGCATTTCATGTTTCTTTTTCGCATTTTGGCAGATTTCGACCATGGCTGAACATTTAACCTAGGACCTTCTTTAACTTAGAGCAAATAATAGAATACAACTCATAGGCAAGTATTTTCTTCTAACCTGTAACTAATACAACAATTTATTTTATTGAAGATGGAAAATAATTTCATGAATCCAACTTTAATCCGGCATATGATTGTAATGCTCCTTTTGAAAAGCCCGGCACATAAAGATGATAATGTATAAAATAATAAGAACTAGCATTTGCACCTAATGTTGCAAAGGAAACGCCGTAAGGCATAGTGTGTGGAAGAATATTGAAATGTGAATAGGCTTATGCGGGCTTTTTGTGAAAGCAAGGGTCGATGATTTCGAGTTTTAATTTGAGGAATCCATGCCAAAAACCGTTGAAATGGAATGCAAGTAGCCATAAATATGCATTGAACCTGTTTAGAGACCTTTGTTTGTAGTTGGTAAAAATTGTGGAGTTAAAGGTGAAGATAAATGAATGAATCCATGCGAACAACAACCGGGCAATCATGTTGATTTGGAAAGGGCTATTTAAGAAATCATTATTGAAATGGGAAATTAAATTAGTATGAAGATATATTGAAAACATGTATTATATTAATTAAAATCAATTGATTTTGTCAACAAAATATGTTAAAACCCATTGACAATGGACTGGTTGTGAGGACATAAACTATCAAAATGGTATTGATCTTGAAACATCCCTTTTTAAGTTTGAAATGGAAAACACAAATAGTTGTGAGGACATAAAATATCAAAATGGTATTTGATGTTGAAACATCCTGTTTTAAGTGTGAAATGGAAAATACAAATAGTGTATTGTAACATCCTTTTTTAAGTTTGAAATGAAAAACACAAATAGTTGTGATGACACAAACCATGAAAACGGTATTTGATCTTGAAACATTCTTTTTTAAGTTTGAAATGGAAAATACAAACAATGAATTGTAACAAAAGAGGTTCGAGAAGGAATATAATAGCGTAAAGTACATTGTGCTTGTCATTCCATATTTGAAGGTGTATGAAAACATGGTGGAGGTAGCGAAGGTGTGAAGAAGCAGCAATGGACCTACAAAATGTATATTTTGTTAGAATTAGCAATATGTAAACCAGCGGCGGAAATTTATTAGTAATACTTTGCAGGTGAGTTGTGTTAAAATGAATCTGGAATGAATGGAAATGAAGCTACCTTTGCTATGGGGATTTATATATTGTTAGTGGAAGATGCATGGTGAATAATGGCAGAATGAACACCTTTGGAGGTTAATACGTAGCTGGAGATGCAGTTTTTTTGCTTGCCAGGCTACTTGCAGCTGTGAAGGTATGTTATTTCTGAGCCCATGTGGCCTGTTGCAAAAGAAAGAAAATGTTAGAATGAGATGTATAGATAATATAAAGACATTCTAATATTTGCTTATTTACTAATATTGAATAAAGTTGGTTGTTGTTGAAAGATATGAAAAGTATGTTATGAAATAGAATGAGGTAAATAAATGGAGGAAACCTTTTGTTGATGTCAAAGTATGGGTTGGAGCAGATTATCTGGAGGCGGCATTGAATGGAGAATGTCTTCTACGTGTTTTCTGTGAGCAATGTTTTTGTTGTCCTTGATTTTACTGTAACAATCGAAACTGAATGCGGGGTTAATCCAGAGATCTTGTAGAGAAGGCACTCTTGAAATAGTTGTGAATGTGGGACCTTGACGTTCTGTTTTTCCAATGTCAATTGTTTCTTTTGGAAGTGTCATACCTTGAGATTTATGTATGGTTAAAGCCCAAGCCATCTTCAGTGGAATTTGTGCACGTCCATTTCTTTTTACTGCTGGAATAGGCAAGTGAGTGGGGTTTCTTTCATCCCAAGGAGGCCCAATGTATTTGGGAAAATCTACGACAACAAATGTTCGAATTTGTGGTGGTGTAGTTGATTCTTTGTAAAAGATGGTTACAATTTCTCCGAGGGAACCATTAACAAGTCCGGTTGAAACCCAAAGGTTGGAAGTTAACATAACTTTTTCTCCATTGCATAGTAATACAATTCGCTCAAGTTGCTCGTCTTCAGAGGAAATACTGAAATATGTGTTGTCATCTTCAGCAATGGATCTTGTGATAAGAGTGTTTAGAGATTTCATCATTTGCTTATTATGGACCATTGTTTGAGCATTTGTTGGAAATAGATGCATGGAATCCTGGAATGAACATATTTCTTCTTCTGATAAAAAGGAATCTGTGCGTGACATGAGTACGTTGTAGTCGTCGATTGTTGGATTTGCATCTCTAATGTTCTGGAGAATGTTCCTGAAAGTAACCTGTGCGATGTCATCGCCTTGTTGACGAAATATTGTGTCTAATGTGATGATTGCGGTGAAGGTGTTCCACAGTGCGCTTCCGTGGCTCGTCCCTACATATAGAGGTATGTCTTTGACGGGTGGTAGCTGACCGAGATCACCAACCAATATTATGGAACAACCACCAAAAGGAGTGTTTCTTTGGTGGGGAAATGCTTCCCGAAGACGTTCATCAATATGGCTGAGAAGCTTTGGCCCAATGAAGCTCATTTCATCGATTAGTATGTATCTTATATGCCCGAGTTCTTCTTGGAATTTTGCAAGAGCATTACCTTCTAAGGGCATAAGATCCTTTAGAGGAAGGTGCAAAGCAGAATGGATTGTCGATGCTTGTATGTTGAAGGTAGCAACCCTTGTATGGGCGAGGAGCATGATCGGTGAAGGCTCCGAGCTTGCTAGGCCTATGAGCATATCTTTGATGCAATTAATAAGGAGGGATTTTCCCGTACCAGTAGTGCCTTGAATTATCATTCTGAGAGCGGGTAAATAATCCTTCCTAGCAAAATGACTAGAAATAATATTTAGAGCTTTTCTTTGCATTGGAGATAATGTAGTAAGGGTCGCCAAGATATGTTGATTTGTTTGAAGAATGCGGTGGATGGAGCGGCTATTCTCAATGAATTGTATTGCATTATTTTGTAGATCCAATGGGATAGTGGTATGATTCCAGTTATGGGTGTCATCAAAGCCACAAAGACCAAGCATGTCAAGGTCATTTATGAGAAGCTCATTTGTAGGGTGTAATTGGGAAAGTAATTCCCATTCATTTATTTCCATGGTGTCTGTTGGATTGGTTTCATCTATAGTTGAGATATCATTTGTGACAGATTTTGGTTTACATTTAAAGAAATGAATGGTCGACTACATAATGTTAATGGCAATTTTTGCAGCATATGGCAGGTTTCCTGTGCTCCAATGTCATGATCAACAAGGGTTTCTGTAAGAAATTTTTGAAATGCGGATGTTGTTGGGTCAGCAGTGGGTGAAGCCAGGAAAATTCTACGTAGCATGTGGTGGAAGCTTTCAGATTTTTTTCTGCTTTGGATGCATATTTGGCGATATATTTTTGTACAACGTGTATGGAGAGTACTGGTTGGCAGTCAACATTTGCACGCCAAATAGATAGGATGGTAGGGTTATGGCTATTGAGTCGATCGTCGTTGCGAGCAAGTGTCTATGTTTTTTTGCCATTGGAATCAATGAATAAGGCCGATTTTGGATGTAATTCCCACGGTACTTTATAAAGACATTGGAGTGTGGATCCATTTTTTCTTAGGCACGTGCTTTCTGAGCATTGTGTGTGATGTTCAACACAATTGACAAGCTGTTCATAGTCACTAAAAAGATTGGTTCTGAAGATTTGCGGTGTGGACAATAGACAAGGGTCTTTGGGATTTGTCCAAGCATTTGAGTCGAAGGAGCACGAGGGTTCCAAGCGGAAATATATTTGTCGAAGAACTGCCTTGTAATATCAACTGCTTCTGTGTCTTCCCAGTTGAGGTTTTCCATATCAGGTGCATTTTCTATCCAATGGAAACCATGGATGTGCACAGATCCCCTATGTTGCCATTCATACCTATCAAGTATGCGTTTTTGTAAGATAATTTTGCAATAGGTGAGGAATGTTGTTTAGATTTCTTGGAGAAAAAAAAAATGCGGTAGAATGCATACCTGTACCAGTAATCTTTTGTATTCAAGTGTTTCTCTAAGATAATCTCACGAAATGCTGTGAATCTATGGTGCATATATAGTGATGTTAAATGTGGGTTAGAGATAATGTTATCATTTCTCCACTTTTGTTGTTTTGCAATATCAGAAGGAAGACATCCGGGCATGATTGAATGAAGATCAGGCCATTTTGTATCAGCTGCACTCAATGTGAAGAAGAACGTTGGGCAACCGAGTTGAGATATCATGTCCGTTAGTTCATTTTTAGCCTTGTGCCAATATGACCTTGTTCCACGTAAAGAGCTACCGAATCGCATGACTTGCTCTCCCAACTGCTCATCTGGAAATTGTTCTAAGCGGATGTTCAGATCTTGAATAGATATTGGAAAGTTATCTGTGACGTTCTTTTTCACAAAAATCAATGTTGTTGCTTGACTGCGATGCCGCATCATGAGATTATATATGTAATAACGAAAGCGTGGGTGCTTTCCAAATCTGTTATCGTAGCAATGTATGAGATGAAGTGCATATTCATGTAGCCGCACTGCTTTCATTCTTGGCTGATTCGGCATTGCAGCTCCTGTCGGGAAAAGGGCAGGGAAAGCCATAGAGAGTAGACCTTCTGTGTTGTATTCATTGACTGGCAATAAACCAATTGTTGGCCACTCAACTGTAGTATCAGATTGGTGGTTGTAAGCATGTAAATAACGGCGGATTTCTTAGATTTCTGTATTTCTATCAGGTATGATTGGGACGAACGATGATGTTTGGTCTACAGATGGGTCTGTGAAATCTTTGGTGAGCTCATGGGGTGGTTCAAGTGGAAGGAAGACAGTGGTTTCTGTAGTATTGGAATGGTGAAGGGAGGAGGAGACATCGGTGGGGATTGCTCGTAAGGATGCCAGTGCGTTGGTATCAATACGAACATTCTTATAGTATGGGTCATTCACCAATTTGTATTCTAATGCAGCGAGAATGCGATGTCTACTGACAATGAAATCATAAGCCTTATGGTCATTACTATGACGCGTGACAATTAGGATGTCCAAGTGTTCAACACGTCGTGGCAACATGTTTGCGATTTTTGTAATGTCTTGAGGAAAACAAATTGTGTGGCCACTGTATTTATACTGGCCACCACGTGCATGTGTTACTTGAAGTATAGGGTTAACCCTAGCAATGAGCATTTCTTCTATCTGTGAAAGAGATGTAAGGGTAGCTGGTTGAGGACCAGGGTCCATGTTGTTTGATAATGAGAAGCGATGACCCTTTGTTTCAGAGACACATCTGGAGCAGCAATACATGTGGTTGGAATTGCGGATATGTATTCCAGGATATGATTCAAGACAAATGGAGCATGGGCATTTAGGTGGAAGTTTATCATTCTTTGCACGAAAATCTCGATGTGCGATTGATAGGGCGGCAGACACGGCTTCCTAAGGATAAAGGATATAGCCTACTGTGGTCTCCCAATATATACTCGACGGTACGTGGGAGCATAAGTCCGTACTGGCACTTGTCGTTTCAAAGAGGAGGAATCACCCAACCTACGATGAAAGTGATAGTTACCAGGCTTTACGATGCTGGAATACGTCTCTAGCCTAGACTTCTAAATGGTGTGCGTTAGGTTCCAAAGCATTTTTATGTTTATTGAAATGTATTTTACAGTTGATCTTTCTTAAGAAGTTTGCCTTTAAGGTTGATCACGTGATGTACATATACAATTCCTAAATATGCGATCTAAGATGATAAACAGACGTTTACTTTCTTTTTGTAGTGAAAATCCTAGCTACTAAGGAAAGAGAAGTGAAATTGTTTCAACATAGAGCAGAGAGAACACGCTAAGTCCTAAATCAATTTCCGCATGCATTCTAAATGTAAATGTACATGCATGTATTTGTTTTCCACTTTCTTAATGTGTGGATGACAAAAAAAAAGCCAAGTGGAATATAATATCAATACAGGGATATGACTATTCCAGAATTCTGACAGACATAAGCAAAGCTATTGAAGTTTTTAACTAAGATTTTCTAGAGTCTGTTCACTAGAAACAAGACAGTCACGATGGCACCACTTTGCATTAGTTTAACACAAAGGAATAAAGTTTAAATTATCAAGAAAGCATATTTATAACTAAATCATTTCAATCGGGAAATAATTTTGAATCAAATTTATAAGACTATGTAGCTGCTCAGTGGCTAATGTACAATTGATGGAAGAGGATTCTCTAGCATGGTCCATGGATGGAATAGAAATGAAGCAAAAACTTGGAAAGGAGATTAAGGTTGTTGCCGGAGATGAAGAAATACAGAAAATGTCCAGAAATGTCCTTCAACGCTGAAAGTTGAATCACCCAATGACAAAACAGAGTGGGCCAAGGCAAAGTATCTATATTTTAACATTGCTGCGTGAGTAACCAACATAAGCTGCACAGTGCTATGCAAAGTAATAGTCTATGCGGGGAAAAAACCCAATATAATCCACACAAGCTAATCCTCACGAGGAAGGTTTTGCAGGGATTTAAAGGTTTTCTTATGTTATAAAATCCTAGACTAATGTGGGTGTCCTAGCAAATAAAAATGTATACCATAATACCCACTTACTATTAAGCATCGTCTCCAAAGGAACTTGAACAATATGATAAAAGATTCATCTTTTACTTCTATAATATACATAATGTTAAATATATGAAAAACACTTTATGCTTTCAAGCAAGTTGTTTTTTTCTCTGACTGTCAGCCCTTGGAACGAATGGAAAACTTAGTGAGACAATCGGGGGGGCGTCAAATCTCTCATTGGCAATGTAAGCACGATTGCAAAAATGCCAAAGCTGCAAAATGAGGCTCAGAGCAAAGAACAAATCCCAATGACTTCATCGAGTTCTCCAGTTAGTGATGCCAATTCACCAAAAGAACATCATTTCATTCTTTTTTACATACTGGAACCCATTATTTTTGTTCCATACTCGAACCCATTATTGAAATGCAAAAAAATGAACTAATAAATCTATGAACATTCCATTCAAAGATCTATCCCCTACTTGATATCAATCACAAAGTTGCAGTAAACAATAGATTTAACATAAGAAGTGAAGAAATATAAGAAGTTGATTCTTGGTCTCGTAAGAAAAGAATATATATGAGTGTGAGTGTGTGAGTGAGTGTGATTAATAAAATATATATTCAAAAGCAATCTTAAAGAATATTTACATTACAATTTAATTTTATCATAAATATTTAAATTTAAGAGCGTTATCACTTTATATTATATAAATTCAAACATTTTCCTTTGTACATTATATTATTTTAATTAAAAAAATATATCATACATCATTGTACCATTAATAAATATAGTGCGCAACTTAAATAACATATTAAATATTTAATTTGAAAATCATTTGAAAAATTAAATCTAACTAAACAACATTAATAAAGAAATCATTCGAAAACAAATTAAATTAAACACCATTAATAAGAATTCAAATATAACAAAATTTAGTTAAAATAAATTAAATGTATGAATATACAATTTAAAATACATTGAATTTAACCACAATACTAATGTAAAAAGAAGATGTAACATCAGTTATAAGATATAAATTAAAACCATATTCCTATATGAAAAACACATTTCTAAAATATAAAAATATAATTGAAATTCATTTAGAGAAATCCAATAATCTAAAAATTTAAATGTACCATATCTTATAAGACATAAATAAAAAATATATTTCTAAATGAAAAATATATTTGTAAAATTAAAAAATATAGTTGGAGGGCCCATCCAAAACTGATTCTCAGAGGCATAGGTTAAGTCAACTATATTTTTAATTAAGAAAGAAAATTCACAGACATATAAATGTAAAAGTAAGAAACCAATTTAAATAAAACCACAAATTTTCACAGAGATAAACCAAATCAATGAATAAATGTAATAATCTGAAAGGAGTGAAATACAAATTGGAACAATAAAATTACAATAATAAATTAAGCCCAACTAAAAAAAATCAGTAAAAACCACTCTCATAAAACTAAATCATTACAATGTTAAATATATTAACATAACTAAAAGTGAAGTGAAAGGATTAATTTGTGCATCTTGGAATTATTTCTATGACATAAATATTTCTCTATTTTGTCAACTGACAGTGTTGTTAGACATAGTTGTTTATTGTTATCATATGAATTTCAGAAAAGATGAGTCTAAATTACATTTTGGAATAAATAAATGGATTCAGCAACATGAAAAATCTCTGGAACATTCAAATTGCACAAATTCAAAAATTCAAATCTACAATTTCAACAATTTTCTGAATAGATTTCCGCCAAAATCTAACTGGAAAATTCAAATCTACAATTCCAACAATTTTCTGAATAGATTTCCGCCAAAATCTAACTGGAAATTGTTCCAGTAAAAGTTCTAAAATTAGAACATTTAGACTACACTTTTAGGAAAGTTGAGATACATAAACTTGACCACCTTATAGAAATAATATTATGGTTAATATGGAGATCAAAAATCTCATTATGATTTGCTGGCTTTTGTACAGGCTTATCTTCAGAAAATCACTGAAGAAGAGGCCAGGAAATATTTTCATCAGCTTATAGATGCTGTAGATTATTGTCATGGTAGAAATGTATACCACAGAGACCTCAAGGTATGCAGTTTGACTTGAAAATTGCTCTTTGTATATGAACCCAATGAGAGCTTATGTAATTTTAGTTGATAATGCTCTGTGCTAAGATACGATTTAATGTTAAATTGGTTTCGAATTTGGTGAGCAACCTCAAAATCTACTCCTGGATGGGAAAGCCAATCTGAAGGTGTCTGATTTTGGACTGAGTATCTTGCACCAGGTATTGTATTTGCATAATGCTTTTGTACCGACCATGAGTTCTTAAAGGTTTAACGTTTCAAAATCAGAGTCACCTATTTAAACTACCGGAAACCTTGTTCACCCTCCGAAACTACCTGTAACTAAAAAACACAGAGAATAGTATGCTTATCACATGGGGCAAAAGAGCGACCAGTTGATATGCAACTCAAAACTTCAATTCAGATTTAGATAGAAAAATTCGGTCCAGGCATAAAAGCAACATCAGCGGGTCTCTGTTTATCTTTTATGGAAGGGATGCCCTAGGCATTCATCCTATTATTACTCGTACTGGAGATTGATTTCATTTCATTTCATTTCTGTCTGCTCAGTTCAGAATGGATTCTGAGAGCTGTGGTTAGGAAAGGCATCAACTTAACATTTGATCACAAACCCATTTCCAAAATCCTGACAAGGAATTTTTAAAATTAATAATGTAATCATATCCCCTTTTCTTATTTCAACTGCTGTTAGATCCTAATGTTGTGTCTATACACACTTTGTGCAGACAGATCCTATACTTTCTACATATTGTGGCTCAACTTTCAGCAGGGCACGAGTCGTTGAAGCACTGAACCGCTTGCTGGGCTGTTTTGGTGGATCTCGTTCTGAGCAAGGATACACTTATTGACTGCCTTTAACTATCAGCGGTCATGAGAATCAGGGCACCTATGTTCATATTAGATCAACCAAAACAACCCACCATGCGGTTGAGCTCTTCAGAGACCCAGGATTCACTGGAGATCTGGCAAGCGTGATCGTTGTGTACCCAGCTGTTCTTTTTCTTAATGTTGATCTGCAGTTGAAGCCAAAGATTGAGCTGATGAAAACATCCAGCTGGGCCTTACTGGAACAGACTTGGCATATGTATGGAAGGCATCCAGATCGCTTGACATCAATCTACAAAAATGTCAGACCCCTAAAACCCCTAAAGTCCAATATCTTCGAAACATGTTTGCATTGAACGCTAGTTTCATCATGTCTCTGAAAAAGGGCACCTTCTCTTCTGCACGCCAACCTTGAGAGAATGACGAAACCTTATATAGATCCTCTGCAGAACCCAGAGTTGAAGGTAAGTTACTTTTATTTTTCATATAACCAGTGTCCCGCGATTCTAAGACATACTACAAACCCATAGAAGTTCAAACTTGAATTTGTAAGAAATATGGGTCGTTTTACAAATCCTTAAAAGTATTTGCTTATACCCTAATAGATTTAATCACAGATAGCGCGTGGAAATTCCAAAAAGAAGATTAAAGCATTTGGCAAGGTTTTTCCTTCTGGAACATGAGATCATGGAGTTTCTTAGTGTCAGATCATACTCAATATTATCACTGATAAGACGCAGAAGAATATGGACCTTCTGATACTCACTGCCACCGTTATTCACTTACAGCTAAGAAGCTAGGATCAAGCTTCGCCACAGTATTTAATTTTCTAAGTACAATGCCACTTTACAACCCTATTCCTAATCCGGTTCATGTGATCAAATTAGATGAGCAGAGGATCCTTGACATGTATGTGAAGAACCGTCCTTATGCCACAAGATTATTGGAACGGCATCCCAGGCACCCCATTTTCAAGAATCCTTTCTCCTACAAACCCACTTCAGAAAACAAACTCAATTTCGCAGAAACAGGATCTGAGTTCACAACACGAATGCAGGATTGGTAAATCGCAGACCCAATTCAGAGAGGACCTAACTGGGCAGAAATCGAACCAGAATTCACAGCCCAAGCGGAGATTTCCTTGGAGTTTAGCCCGTCCCATTCTTTATCCCGCCTGGAGAACTCGAAGAGTCCATGGCCATCCCACACCAGTGGAGAAACCCTACCTCTGGAATGGCGATTGGCACTCCGTGCTCTTCATTACCCGGACCGCCTGAGTGACATTTTTGATCGACGGTTCTGGTGTTTGCAATCGTCTAACATCTCATCGTACGGCGTCAGAGGAGGACACGTAGGCAAAAAGGGGATGGATCTCAGAAGGGAAACGCCTTACGGCGTAAATATACAAAATACTAAACCATTTGTTCCAATCCGTTGCTTTTTAAACGACACTGAATTATATTAACGATAATAAAAGGGATTACGGAACGCTGGCAAACCACGCCAAATAAGGTCCTCAGTTTGTAGCATTATAATCCGAAAGGACGTTGGATACCATGACACGATTAGCCATCTGAAAGGTAAACGTGACAGAATACAAAACAACAAATTGAAGTTTGTAGAACTTCATAAACACATCAACATAAAAAAACCTATAATTATTATACTATATAATATCAATAACTTTTTGGTAAATTTTTAACCATGTTTTATATTCTTTTAAAAGTCGAATATATTTACCCGAAAAAAAGATATATATGATCAGAATCTTCTGACATGTAATTTTTTTCACATTGTCTTAATCATGCTTTATATTTTTAAAAAATAATTATAATCATTTAATTTTAATTCTAAGATTATACTTTACTGAAAACACTGAATTATCATATTATATATTTTTAAAATAATTATAACCATTTAATTTTAAGATTATATTTAATTGAAATATTAAATTATTATATTATATTTACTAAAATAAATTAATGTTAATTATATTTATATTTTTAAAAAATAATTATGACCATTTAATTTTAAGTCTTTAGTTAATTGAAACATTGAATTATTATAGATTTTGGAATAAAAAAGAAATACATAATTTTGAGCAGCTCTATAAATGTATTAGAAAAACATATGTAGAAAAAATTAAACAAAACAAAGTTAAACGTCAGTGAATCTATTTTAATTAATATTCAAATTAAAACATATATAAATGTAAACAAATTATCTTTTTAGGTTATCTTAACTCTTTTTTCTTTTTTTAGGGTTAAACAAATTAGAACCCTAGCTAATAGTTTGAAACAATGATGACCTTTCCAGTGATTCAATGCCTCATTTCTCATTGTTTATTTTTCATTTGCTTCTTTATCTCCATTGTTAGTCCAATACAGTGTAAAATGTACTACTTGGCTATGGTAGCTCTCTAAGGAAAGATTTTTTGAGAACTATAGTATCTATTGCGGAGGTATTGTGCCAAAAATGTTATTTGGACATGTCAAGCTACTTTTACTTTAACCTCGTTGGCTATGTTACTTGAAAGTGCAGCTAAGGGGGTAGTTTCTTGTGAAAACCTGTTTGAAGACCATAACCACATTCTATCTTCATTTTCTGGATGGGAAACCTTTGTCTTGAGAATGGTCAGTGTTTCTGCTGGCCATATCTTGCAGGCTTCTAGCCTGTAAGAAATGGCTGACAGAAATGCCCAGAAATAACAAAAAAAAGCAGAAAAATACAGATTTGAAAAACAATACTGAAAAACTGAATTGTTTGCTTTGGGGAGGACGATATATTGAAAGTTAATTTTACCTTTTAAGGTCAAAACCACCTCAAATATGCTATTGTTTCCTACAAAATTGGGTTGTGAGAACAGGGAGGGCATGCATTCAGAACTATTGGAACATGGAGGACATAAATTTTTGCACAGTTGGAACATCAAGCTCCAGGGAATTATAGCTTGAGAATTTTGGACTACATCAAAATCTATAATATATAAATTTTGGACTCCTTGCACAAAGGTGGCTTTGGACATGGAAGTTTTCTTTGTTGTGTTCTTTCCAATTTTCAATATTGTGATTTGTGTATTGTTTGCTTTATGCAATTCATTATTATGGAAAGTACCAATTATCATTATCACAAAGGAAAGGTGAATTTGGTTTGGGCATATCTTCATTTGGATTATATTTGGACATTATTTCATATTAGTGAAATCACTGTAACTATCCCGTCAGGATGGATGCATACAGACTATTTGATAAAATGTATGAATGAAAATTTTCAGCTGTATGATGATTTTAGAGTTGAGATAGCAAGTGGGAAGCTTTACCTTTGATTCTTGAATCACTTTCACCACTTTGAAATTGCCTCAGAATTTGACTTTTGAACATTATACTTTCCATCAGTGCTTGTCAAAGGATTGTGTATCTGGTTGCATTGGTGTTTACATAAATAAATAACCAAAATTTGAACTAGGACCATTTTTTTTTCTTAGGTGATTTCTTCAAATTCAAAGAAAATACATCTCAATTGTATTTCAGATTTGTGACTCTGTCTTCTTGCTTCCCTATTTGAATGTTGTCCATGTATTTAGTAAACACGCTAATTTCATAGCTTCCTCTGTTCTATTGTTGTCTGAAAATACGTGCTTCGTTTTGATAATAGCTCCATGTGCATGATGGAAACAATGGTTTGATGATTAGTAACAAACTCATTAGTTTATGGATTTGTTTATCCATGAGAAGGAGATTCAAGTACATTATACCTATATTACTTTGAGAGCTACCCTACGTCTGCCGAAAACAGGGTATTTCCCTGCAGCACAGATACGAATGGAAATGCCATTTAAGAGTGTTATTTAGGGAACCCCTAGTGGTGATTAAATTCACCGTAAGTAGAGGGAGGAAAAGCTGAAGTGATAGTGGTTTATCCGAGTTACCAGTAGTGTGACTGTCTATTTCGCTGAATGCACAAGTTGTGAGTTTTCTTTGATCTATGGTGATTGCACAAAGCATAGAAATAGGTGGGTTGATTGTGTTGTAGTATGCAAAGATCACTGCTTTGACAGAATAGCTCTTCACTAAACCTCAGTCTGTTTTCTCTTTGGGTGAGTTGCCGAATGTATAAAAGCTTTGGCAATATAACGAAACTTGGATATTGCATATAGTGATAAGTTGTATGTTGCTGATGATGTTTGAAGATCTCTAATATTGACTGAAATAATAATTCTTGTTCTAGTGACAGTGTTTTTAATTGTTATTTTGACTCACCGTGATGCAGAATATATATATATATATATAGTTATTTTGATCCAGATTTAAGCAGGAACGCAACAAATTACAGAGATAACCATATACACAAAGATGCAGCGGAAATAATACTTCATTTCATTAATGGAAAATACTGACATATGCTTACAAACAGAAATGGCAATAAACTAGCTAGGGCGATGGTAGCTTATCTCTGAGAAGAGATGTGATGGCTACATGCCTCTGAACCGTTCTGAACTGTCTTACAATGAGGCTCGAAGGCCTATTTATTGTTGAGAAACAATGGAAAACCCTTCACATACCGAAACCTAACCCTAGAAGATGAAACGCCAAATTGTGGGCCCCGTTTGGGTAAATTGGTACATCAATTTCCCCGGGTCGTAACTTTGGCATACGATCTCCGTTTGACGCGTACGATAGCTCGTTAGAAAGATATATCCGAGTACTACCACTTTGGGAGGCAACATAGAGCTCGGTCGCCCCAGAATTCCAAAAAAACGTCGTTTAGGGCCTCAAAACGGCTCCGGAAGTTTAGGACCCGAAAAACTGCTAAAAATAGTAAACTGTGCTACAATTAAGGAAACTGAAAATGCTGAGAAAGACAATGGTGGGGGTCCAGGTGGACCTGGCAGGTGGCCACCAATATCCACCTGGATCATTCCTCCCCCCTTAGGAAGCAATGGTCCCCATTGCGTTGAGCTCCTCCATGAGATGAGGAAACCTCTGCTGAACTTGTTCCCTGGTGAGCCACTTGCCCTGCTGAAGGAGTTGGCCTGCTTTGACAACTCGATACAGTTGGATATGCTGTTGGCGAGTGTTCTTGATCTGTGTGTCCATGATCCGATCAGTTGCAGCTTGTTCCATGCAATCTGGATTTAATTCTGTGGGTTTGAGCTGTTCTGCAATGTCGGATGTGTCTAGAAATGGTGGAAAGTATGGCCGAAGGCGGTCCACATTGAACACTGGGTGCAGGCCAAGGAATGGGGGAATGCTGAGCTCAAATGCATTGTCTCCCATAGCCTTAGTAATGGTGTAAGGACCATATCGAAGTGGTCTCAATTTCCGATAGGCTCCAGTAAGGCGTTCCTTTTGCAAATGCAACCAGACTTTGTCGCCCACCTGAAACTTGTGTGGCACCCGGTGTTGATCATGTCGCTGCTTGTACTTGGCATTTGATTTCTCAAGAATGTCATGGACCTGTTGGCGAATATGTTGGATGCGCTCAATGAAGCTGGTGGCCTTATCTGTTTCGGACTGGACATGAGCTGAATTCATGTGAGTAGCTGCAAGTGGCATGGCCACATCAATGGGGCATAGTGGCTGGAATCCTAAACCCACCTGAAAAGGGCTATGGCCAGTGGAGCTGTGAAGAGCTCGGTTGTAGCTGTGCTGAACATAGGGGAGGCTCTCGTCCCATGTGCGTGGATGCTTTGAGTTATACATGCGCAGAATGTGCACAATCATCCTGTTGACAACCTCTGTCTGGCCATCAGTTTGAGGATGGAAGGCTGTGGACTTCGTGAGTTTGGTGTCCAGCATTGACCAGAGACTGGACCAAAATGTGCTGAGAAACCGACTGTCCCGATCTGAGATGATAGACTGTGGGATCCCAAAGTGCACCCACACTCGTTCAAAGAAGAGTTTAGCAGTGGCTTCTGCTGTGATATTCTTCTTGCAGGCCATCATAATGGCCATCTTTGAGAACCTGTCGACGACCACAAAAACACAGTCATTTCCATGCTTAGTGGAAGGAAGGCCTGACATGTAATCCATGGAGATGGATTCCCAAGGTCGACTAGGGGTAGGCAACGGGGTATAGAGGCCTTGCTTCTTAATGGTCGGTTTGGCAATGGCACAGGCAGTACATGATCGGATGTACTTCCCAACATCCTGTCGAAGATTCGGCCAATAGAAATAGTTTTGCAGTACTGCCACTGTTTTCTCGACCCCGAAATGCCCAGCAGCCCGACTGTAGTGTGCTTCCCAAATCATCTTGGCACGCTCGCTTGAAGGAACACAAAGGTGACCGAGGTGGCATAATAGGGCATCCTGGAGGTGAAAATCTGCAACCTGCCGACCCTCCAAGAGTGTCTGGTATGTGTGGCCGAATTCTGGGTCGCTTTTGTAGAGAAGTGGCCAATCAGAAGTCTCGTGCCCGCAAGATTTGAGCACGGTGGTTAGCGCCATGATCGGTGGTCGACTGAGGCAATCTGCAACATTATTGGTGCTGCCCTTTTTATACTTGATATTCAAGTGAAACTGTTGCAGGTATGTAGACCACTTCTGATGGCGATCATTCTGCAATTTCCCTTGGGTCTGTATGAATTGCAGAGGTCGGTGGTCTGTGTGGATGACCGTTTCCTTCCCCAAAATGTAATGCTTCCATTGTCGGCAGGCCTGTACAATGGAATACATCTCTTTATCATAAGTGGGGTACTTCCGGACTGTGTCTGAAAGTGTTTCACTGTGATATGCCACTGGATGTCCATGTTGAGTAAGGACTGCCCCAATAGCATAGTCAGAGGCATCTGTCTCGACCTCAAATGGTTGTTGTAAATCTGGTAACGCGAGCACTGGTGCCGTGCAGAGGCGATCCTTCAACTCCTTGAATGCCTTCTGTTGAGATTCAGACCAAAAGAATTTTGCTTTCGCCCCGCCCTTGGTGACTTGACTCAAGGGCCAAGAAATATGAGAAAATCCCAACACAAACCTGCGGTAGAAGTTGGCAAGACCTAGAAAGCTGCGGAGCTCTGTTAGAGTGGTTGGAGAGGGCCAATCCCGAATGACTTGGACCTTGGCTGGATCGACATGCACCCCCTGTTCATCAATGATGTATCCCAGATACTGGACCTCGGTCATGCCAAAAGTGCATTTCTCCAAATTGGCACATAGCTTGTGTTGCCGCAGTGTTTGGAGAACCTGTCGGATGTGGTGGAGGTGCTCTTCCCAACTCTGGCTGAAGATCAGAATGTCATCCAAGTATACTACTACAAAGGAGTTGGTGAATGGCCGCAAGATGTCATCCATTAGCCTCATAAAGGTTGCAGGAGCATTCGTCAATCCGAAAGGCATGACCAACCATTCGAAGAGGCCCTCCTTGGATTTGAAGGCAGTCTTCCACACATCTGAGGGTTCAATTGGTACCTGGTGATATCCTGACTTCAGATCGATCTTGCTGAAATATTTCGCCCCCTTTAGTTGGTCTAGGAGGTCATCAATCCGCGGGATCGGGTACCTATTACGGACAGTGATCTTGTTCAGCGCCCGATAGTCAATACAGAGTCTCCACGTCCCATCCTTCTTCTGTACCAACACTATCGGGCTCCCACAGGGCGAAGAACTCGGACGGATGTGACCTTTCTGTAGGAGCTCCTGAATCTGCCTCTTGATTTCATTGTTCTCCAGAACGGAGCGCCGATAAATTGGTCCATTGGGTAGCGGTGCACCTGGGGTCAGATCAATGGAGTGCTTGACTTGACAGTGCAGAGGAACCCCTGCCGGGGAGGTGAAGATGTCTTTGTACTCCTCCACAATCTTGTCCATTTGTAGCTGCCGTGCAGAGGGACCTCGTTTGGAGGCCGCGGCCACTGTCTTCTTCTTCCCTTGAGGGCGTATCATCAGGAAAACAAATTTCCTGGTTTTGGAAATGATCTTACTGCATTGTTTTGCAGTAATCAAAGAGATGGCGGCAGGTGGTGGTACCTCTGGTATCCTGAACAACTTATTTCCCAATGTAATAATAACAGCACGGGGCCTTGATTCATACACAGCATGTCGCTTCCACAAGTATGGTTTTCCTAGTAATACATCACAAACTTCAAGGGGAGCAATGTCACACAATACCTCATCCGTGAAGGGCTTGATGTTGTATGGAAGGCGACACTGCTGGCTCACGCGAAGATCTCGCCCTTGGTAAAGCCACCCAATGGTGTATGGTTGTGGATGTGCTGTGGTCGGTAAGCCCAACCGCTTCACGACCTCTGCCGAAATGAGGTTCTTTTGACTCCCGCTATCAACAATGAACTGTATCGGGGAGCCCTTGACCCACATCTGGGAGTGGAAGAGACGCTCCTCCTCCTCTGGATCTTCGGGTTCATTTTTCTGGATCTTTGCGGTAGCAACAGTGGCGCTGGGATCCGCATCAATGATCTGCTTCCCTTTTTCATACCCCTTATCGGGTTCTGACTCAGAGTCGGAACATGCATCTGATTCTGAAACCTTTAGCTCAGCCAACAGTGACTGTTTGGCCCGACACTCACTTGTGTTGTGAGTGGAGCTCTTATGGAACTCGCACCATTTTCCAGTGTCCTTTCTCGGCTTCGCGGCGTTGCTCTTTGCTTGCAGCTTCAGCTGGTTGTCTTGGGCTGTCCCGCCTTGGCTTTGTCCTTTGTTCTGTGGTTTAGGGGCACCTTTCCCCTGCTTTGGATTCGCAGATCCAAAGTCTCGCTTCTTTTGTTTAAACTTCTGCTCGACTTTGACGGCATACCGGTATGCTGCGCCGAGCGAGGGGATGTTTAGGAACTGTATTTCTTCCTGGATGTACTTGTGCAGGCAGCCACAATATTTGAGTATCAAATGTTGCTCCGAATCCTTGATACCCAACTTTGTGCGAAGGGTATGGAAAAGATTGGTGAACTCCGGCACATCTTGGTCCCTTCCCTGCCGCAGCGTGGTCCACTTTATGTATTCATCCTCATAGCTTCCGACAGGGTAGTACTGCTCCTTGATGGCATCCCGGAACGAATCCCAGGTGGGTGCGGCTGAAAATAGTGAGCCAGTACTTTCATCCTTCTGCTCGTAGTAGGTTTCCCACCAGTCCTTGACGTGGGGGGCTGCTTTGAGAAGAGCAAAAACAATCTTTTCCCGACTCGAAAATTCATGAACAGAAAAATAACCCTCTAGCAGATTTAACCATTTATCTACGGCATCGACGTCTATCTGACCCTCGAATATGGGGATTTCAAAATTAACTTGTACCTTAAAGGGTGTGGCGTTTCCAGAGGAGCTGCTGGAAGCCGATGCGCCGCTTCTGGGTAGCCGCTGAAGGATCTGCGCAAAGCTGTCCATCATCGCGTTCCGTTGTCGCTCGAGCGCTTCTTCGAGCAAGATTTTGATGGGATCTCCTGCCCCCTCGTCTTTCTTCTCGTCCGCCATGGGAGGCCGTCGGGATTTGCGAGGCTGGTCTTGCAAAGGTTCAACCAGTTCAAGCCCTAACTCCTTATATCCCGACCTTGTTGGGGACATGCAAAGAAAAACAGAGAAAAAGCAGACCGCTCTGATACCACTGATCCAGATTTAAGCAGGAATGCAACAAATTACAGAGATAACCATATACACAAAGATGCAGCGGAAATAATACTTCATTTCATTAATGGAAAATACTAACATATGCTTACAAACAGAAATGGCAATAAACTAGCTAGGGCGATGGTAGCTTATCTCTGAGAAGAGATGTGATGGCTACATGCCTCTGAACCGTTCTGAACTGTCTTACAATGAGGCTCGAAGGCCTATTTATTGCTGAGAAACAATGGAAAACCCTTCACATACCGAAACCTAACCCTAGAAGATGAAACGCCAAATTGTGGGCCACGTTTGGGTAAATTGGTACATCAATTTCCCGGGGTCGTAACTTTGGCATACGATCTCCGTTTGACGCGTACGATAGCTCGTTAGAAAGATCTATCCGAGTACTACCACTTTGGGAGGTAACATAGGGCTCGGTCGCCCCAGAATTCCAAAAAAACGTCGTTTAGGGCCTCAAAACGGCTCCGGAAGTTCAGGACCCGAAAAACTGCTAAAAATAGTAAACTGTGCTACAATTAAGGAAACTGAAAATGCTGAGAAAGACAATGGTGGGGGTCCAGGTGGACCTGGCAGGTGGCCACCAATATCCACCTGGATCATATTTTGACTCACCGTAACTTACGTTTTCATGGTTTACTTATTAATTATGTGAGATTTCCACTAAGAAACCTAGTGAAATTTGCTGGAAAGGTAGAAGAGACAAAATACAAATTCACATACAAAACACACGAGTGGCGACCCTTCTATTGATCACACAAAACTTGATTCTTATAATGAACCCGGTGAAGGGTATTTAAACATTTTCAACTAGCGACTTGCCTAAAATATCTTGACATGTAACCCCACACTAAAAGTCATCTATCACTTAACTCGACTTGACTCAAAATTCCAACACTCAACATTCAACACTTAGTTAATCCATTTAGCCAACTCCTCACATGAGAATAATTATCTTATTTTAACACTCCCTCTTAATTATGACCGCTAAACTAAAACATGACTCATGAAAACTCAAACATGCCTATTGGTTTATGTTTCATCGAGTCTTACAATACCCAAGTTCCTTCTATGAGACTCAAACACATATTTTTCTAATGACTTAGTAAATATAACAACGAATTGATAACTAGATTTACAAGGCTTCAAGTGAACTTCTCCATTGCTCACAAGTTCTTTAATAAAGTGATATATAGTATCAATATGATTCCTCTTTTGATGAAACACACTATTATTGGATAGTGCAATCTTATAATACCCAAGTTTCTTCTATGAGACTCAAACACATCTTTTGCTAATGACTTAGTAAATATAACAGCGAATTGATAACTAAATTTACAAGGCTTCAAGTGAACTTCTCCATTGCTCACAAGTTCTCTAATAAAGTGATATAGTGTATCAATATGATTCCTCTTTTGATGAAACACACTACTCTTGGATAGTGCAATCATTGAGGTGTTCTCACAATATATTGTTGTTGATCCCTTTTGTTTCTGCGTGAGTCTATCAAATACTCTTCTTAACCAGACTGTTTGACATGTTGTTGATGTTGCTTCTACATATTTTTCTTCTGCTGACGAAATTGTCACAATGGGATGCTTCTTAGATGCCTATGAAATCACACCTGAATGAAGATGGAACACATAACCAGAAGTGTTCTTCCTATCATCCAAACTTCCTGCAAAATCACTATCTGTGTATCCAATCAAATCCTTCTTTTCTATGTTTGCATACATTATACCACAATCTCTAGTTCCTGCTATGTATCTCATAATTCTTTTTCTTGCACTCCGATGTGTGTCTTTTGGAGTCTCCATAAATCTGGAAATCAAACTCACTCCTTGCATGATATCTAGTCTTGTAGCTATGAGGTACATGAGGCTGCCAACCAATCTTTTGAATAGAGTTGGATTGACATATGATCCTTCATCATCCTTGCTTAAATTTGCACCTGTTGCAGCTAGTGTAGGGACATGTTTGCAATTTTCCATTCTGAATCTTTTCAAAAAATCTTTGGCATATTTATTTTGACAAATAAAAATTCTTTGTTTTTTTTTTTTTCAAATTTCTCAACTTCTATGCTAGGAAAATATTTCATGAGACCAAGATTTGTCATCTCAAATTCTTTCGACATGATTGCTTTAAATTCATCTAACTCAAAATCCCTTGTAAAAATAATGTCATCAACATATGAGAAAACAATCAAAATCTATCCATGCTCATTTACCTTAGTGTACAAGGTAGGTTCAATGTTACTTCTGCAAAATCCATTCTTGATCATGTAGCTGTCAATTCTGATATACCAAGCTCTAGGCGCTTTCTTCAGTCCATAAAGCGTTTTCTTCAACCTGTAAACTCTATCTTCTTTACCTTCAACTTCATATCCTAGAGGCTGCTACACATAAATTTATTCTTCTAGAATTCCATTCAAAAAGGTTGATTTCACATCTATCTTATATACTTTCCACTTGTTCTAAGCTTCTATGGCTAGAACTACTCTTACAGTATCTAATATGACTACCGAAGCAAATGTTTCTCCAAATTCTATTCCCGGTTGCTACGAGAATCCTTTTGCTACAAGTCTAGCTTTAAATATGTCAATTTCACTTCTCTAATTTAAGTTTTCTTGTACACCCACTTTACACCAATGAGATTTTTGTCCTTTGGAAAATCAACCAAATCCCATGTATCATTCTTTTCAATAGTTTCAATTTCTTCATCCATGGGTTGCACCCAATTTTCATTTCTAATTTCTTCTTCAAACGAAGAAGGTTGAAATGAAAACAATGCAAAATTTGAACTAACATCCAAATCATCATAAATATCTTTCAGACTTCTCATCTTTCTCTTATCATTGCTTGATTCATCACCTGATTGATTGCTGGGAGAGTCTTGATCTGTTGATCTACTAGAAGATCCATGCTGCTATGAAAATATTGGAGTCTTTGTTGGTATGTATCTATTTGGTGTCTTCACCTGTGATTTTTGTTGCTCCTTTTCTACTACATCATCTTCTTCCATTAGTGGCACTTGTGCATCAACTGTTTCGTCTACAGTTCCATTCCACGACTCTTTTTATGTGAACACAAAATCTCTACTAATTATGGTCTACTTTGTGATAGGTTTATACAATTTGTAAGCTTTTGACTGCTCACTATAACCAGTAAATATGCATTTTTCACTTTTATCATCCAATTTTCCTCTTCGCTCCTTAGAAACATGTGCATAAGCTACACATCCAAACACTCTGAGATGAGATACGTTGCAATACATACTTGACCATGCTTGTTCTGGTACTATGTTCATCACACTCTTTGTAGGAGATCTATTTATCACATAAATAACACATGCAACTGCTTCTGCCCAATACTCATTAGACAAGTTTCTTCCTTTCAACATGATTCTTGCCATATTCATAATGGTTTTGTTCTTTCTCTCTGCTACACCATTCTGTTGCGGTGTGTATCTGGTTGTAAATTGTCTTCTGATTCCATGTTGTTTGCAGTGATCATAGAATGCCTTTGAATCATATTCTCCACCATGATATGACCTCAATACCTTGATCTGTCGATCACTTTGGTTCTCTGCTAAGGCTTTGAATTCTTTACACCTTGCAAAAGTTTCAGACTTCTGCCTCAAGAAGTAAACCGAAGTATTTCTGCTATAGTCATCAATGAAAGTGATGAAGTAACTACTTCCACCAATCGACTGTGTCCTTATAGGTCCACACAAATCTGTATGCACTAGCTCAAGAGGTTGATTTCCTCGGTATGCAACTCCCTTTGGAAAACTTTCACGGTGTTTCTTTCCCAAGATGCAACACTCGCAAATACTAGTAGGTTCTTTGATGGGAGGTAATCCTCTCACCATCTGTTTCTGGTGCAGCAACCTAAAACCAGAAAAGTGTAAGTGTCCAAACTGAAAGTACCATAACCAATAATCATTAGAACATGCAACTGTAAAAGAACTGACAAGATCACTATAATTCATAATTAGAGGAAAGAGTATGTTCCTAGTCATCTGCACCTTCACTATCAGTTGCTTGCTTGGGGGCTTGTCATATATAACACATTCTTGAGCTTGAAAGATAACTTTGTATCATTTCTGTGTTAGTTGACCAACACTTATCAAATTATGTTTGAGACTAGGAATATGATATACCTCTGAGATTGTCTTCGACTCCCCCTTCTTATTTAAAATGTTGACCACTCCTTTGTCATCTATATCCATAGTCTTGTTAATCCCTAACTTTACCTTTGTTTTCATATATCGATCCAAATTTGCAACCAAATTCTTGTTGCCTGTCATGTGCTTACTACAACCATTGTCCAATAGCCACACATTAACATAAGGTTCATGCATGGTATGGAAAGCTAGGAACACAGAGTTAGTACTCTCTGTAATGACATTAGCTCTCTGTCTCCCTTGACCAACTATCTTCTTCTTGCAATCACAAGCATAGTGACCAAATTTATTGCAATAATAACATCTCACCTTTGATTTGTCAAATATTTGATTATTGCTGAAGTTTCTGCAGTTGCTTCCACTTTCATGTTCATGTTCTTCTCATCCATCTCTCTAACCACCATATCTTCTGTCTCGTACTCTACCTCTCAATCTACTTCTTCCTCGAACTTTGCCTCTTGAAATAGAAACTTGGCTTTTGAAAGCGGTTTCTAAAGTGGGATCCTTATTTCTGTCTATCCTTGCCTCATGTAATAGAAGTGATCCCATCAACTCATCAAATGACAATGATGCCAAACCTTTGGCTTCTTCTACAGATGCTACTACAACATCAAATTTGGTAGACAGATATCTGAGGATCTTCTCAACCACTATTTGATCTTTAATTTCCTCACCGTAAATTTTTAATTGATTTACGATAGTTATGACCGGATTCATCCAAGAATCAATTGCCCCTGTCTCCTTCATTTGCAGAATTTCAAAATCTCTCCTAGTATTCTGCAATTTAACAATATTGACTTTGGTCATACATTTATAGTTTGTTGCCAAAGTATCCCATGCTTCCTTTGCTGAAGATGTGATCATAATCTTCTGGAACACTACTCAGTCAACTCTCCGCTAGATAAGTTGTAACGCTTGTGCATTCTTATTTTTGTCCTTCTTCCATTGTTCCCTCTCTGCATTAGTGAGAGCTTGTTCTTCTAATTCATTCTTAGGTTCTGAAAACCCAAACTAAACATAATCTCAAACATCATGAGCCTGCAACGTGGTCGCCATATTAATGGCCCACACATCATAATCCCTCCCTGTAAACGGTGGGAACTATAGTTGGAAATTTGAGAAAATCATCTTTCTTCAAAAAATTCTCTTTAAAAAAAATATATTTCTCCTTATATAAGCTCCTTTTTTAATTAAAAAACCTTTTTCACACCATATTTGCAAAATCACTTTTCAAAAACTTTAATACATTAAGCCCCTTTATAAAATCAATCCTTTAAAAAACCACTTTAATATCAAACTTACGTCACATCTTTGAAAACGCTTAACAAACTTTCAAATTTAAAAAACTCCCGACATATAAACGAAGTGAACTTGACTTCGAATTTAAAAAAATACGTGTTCTTTGGTTTATTAACGTGCCTCTTCTGATGAGACCGTTGCGTGTTAACGCTATCCACATTGACAAAATCACGCGTTAGTCCTCTAACGCTACGAATATGAGTTTGACCCATGTGCTCCCAAAAGCCCATAAGTTTGTCTCTTGTAACCTGGTGGTTGATGATACCCTTATGCGTTATAATGCGCTGGTGGTTGCTGACACCCTTATGCGTTATAATGCGCTGTATACAACTTACAAGGTCCGTTATAACATTAACCATGAGAAAAAATATATTTCTCTCCTTTCACACTAACTGTTGCTAATCCATTCTCCTTAGCTCTTTGTAACCTCGCTTTGATACCAATTTTTTAGAAAGGAAAAGGAGACAAAACACAAATTCACATACCAAACACACGAGCTGCAGCTCTTCTATTGATCACACAAAACTTGATTCTTACAATGAACTCGGTGAAGGGTATTTAAACCTTTTCGACTAGTGACTTGACTAAAATATCTTGACATGCAACCACACACTAAAAGTCATTTATCACTTAACTCGACTTGACTCAACACTCCAAAACTTAGTTAACTGACTCTTTAAGTTTAAGCAACTCCTTGTGCGGGAGTAATTAGCTTATTTTAACATTCCACATAACGTATTTTGGATTTTTAAATATAATTCACAGTGAATAAAAAAAATTAAACCCTAAATTTGAATCGTACATATTTAAGTTAAGTGTGATAAATTTTAATTCCTAGTTGTGATTTGATTTCGGATGAAGCAATCCTCTCTTCAATGAAACCAACTATGGTAATGAGTGGTCCAGTGAATATGGATAATCATGTTCTTGAATAGAGTAACTATATATAATTAGGTGAGGGTGATGGCCTGGTACCTCCAATTACATTGAGAGATTGAGAGGGAGGATGATGGACTAGAACCAACAACCTCACTCTTGTTTTCTTTCTAAGACGGTAATGGCATGGTACCAACAATCTCACTCTTGCCTTCAATCTCAAAGGGAGGTCAGTGGCCTAGTAATAAAAACCTCACTCTTGCCTTAGGGAGAGAAATCTCAATGGCCTAGTACCAACATCCTCATTCTTCTAGTACCAATCACCTCTCTTCTTTAGATTTATTTCCCATGGCGGTCTCTGATAGTTTCATAGAAATAGAAACCTCACTCTTTCCTTAGGGAGAGAAATGCCAATGGTCTAGTACCAACATCCTTAGTCTTCTAGTACCAACCACCTCTCTTGTCTAGATTTCTTTCCCATGGTGGTCTCTAATACCTAAAAAATTTCCTACAAAAAATACTATTACAGTGAAATTATTTTTTTAATGTTAAAAGTAAGATTTAAAACTGCTTATATATTTACAAGCATAAAATAATAGGTCACCTAAAGGCATTTAACAAAAGTGAAAATCCTCCCCTTACATACTATCAACAAGGCAATCCAAAACCTAAAAAACTCTTATAAAGGTGAAACTCTGCTGTGATTTGACCTCATTTTCCTTCCTTAAATAATAATTAGACCTTGAGTAACTTATAGAATTTATAATTATCCGATTTTTTTACACCATTAAAAGTATCCATTTTGGAAAAAGGATTGAAGAATTTTAATTCATTTATCAATAATTATTAAGTGGATGGTAGGAATTTAACCTCCATAGAATATTACTCTATCCGACAATAGTTTTAATAATACTCTTGCATCAAAAATTAAGATTTATGTTAACTATAATTATATTTTTTAAGCCCTTTTAATTAAATTGATTATTTAAAAAATGTCACATAAACATGTGTGATATGAAAATGAATTATGACTTTTTGTACATATAATATTAAAACTATGATATTGTAAGAAAGTTTATTATTAATATTGTATTCAACGTTTAGTCAAACTCATATTAGTTTAAATTTGACTAAAAAATTAGCAAATTTATTATAGTTTAATATTAGAAATTAAAATTTATTATTTTTAAATCATATTCTGAACTATTTATTTATAATTAATTAAATAAAATTTTATTATATAATCATTATCCATATATACCCATCTGTACTATACTCTGAACTACGTACCCTAACGTAATAGACTCTGTATTATAGTAGATTGCAGATCCCTTCCAATTTGATTTTTAAAGAATACACTTGCCGAGACAAAGGTATACTTTACGATCCACAAATAAACCTTTTTTGACATTATCCTCCGGTAGTTTCCGGTAGCAATCCTTAACAATCATTTGTTTAATTATACCGACGGCTCACTTATTATGGAATGTTGAAACTGTCTCTATCACAACCTGAGGTCCGTGGGTCCCTCAAGTTATAATTTTGTTTTAAATTGTAGGTAACTATGCGTATAAAAGTCGTTCAATGTAAGAGAAATTCACGGCTGGATTTCTTTGGGAAAATCCCTGATTCCCAATAGTTTTTTATAACACATATCGTGTAATTTCTGTGAGGTTTTGGATTGTGATTGGAAGAGAAGGGATATAGGGGAGGGTCGCCATTACATGTGCGTCCTCCCCGCCACGTCACATTACCACGTGTTAGGACACATGGAGCCGGTACGACACTTGTCCAGCATGGAGTTCCATGTGTTGGCTATCACCTCACTGCATAAAATTTCGGGTTCGCGCCATTTCATCGGTTTGTCTGGGGTCATTTCTGCGATGTTCCATTTTCCCTTTATCTTTCTGCTCGGGGCCGATTGTTGGGCGAAGCCCCCCGCCGAAGATGGCGCGGGACGGCCCTATAACCTGCGCGCATAGTGGTTTATTCGTGTGTTGTGCGAATTGTTTGTTCGGTTGACAGGGTTTGTGTACCTGCGCGCAGAGTCGTTTATTCGTGTGCTGGTGCGAATGTTTGCTAGAGTTTCAGGGTTTGTGGTTGGGACAGCGGTTCTGCTTTTCTTGTGCTTTTCCGCCTGGATTTCTTGGTCGTTCTGGAATGCCAATTGTTTAGCATGGAATGCCGGTTGTTTAGCATTTCTCTGGTGGTGGTCTTATTCGGCGATTTTGTTGTTTGGGGAGGAGTCGATTGTAGTTTTACTGAGCTCGAGGTAAAATAAGAATTTGCTGTTTTGCGCTGGTGTTTTTGGTGGTTTTCTGTTCCCTAATGGCTTTTTCTTCTTGTTGCAGGTGTGGAAAAGGTCGTTGCAGGTGTGGAGAAGGTCTGGCGAGCTCCGGGGAAGGTGGGGGAGGTCGGCGACCATCCATGGCCTGTAACCGGTAGGATTTTAATCCTACCAGCAATTTCTCTGTGTTTTTCAACACAAGCAACTCTATTTGGATATTTTGTAAACTTTCTTTGGCATTTTATGGCATTTTTTTGAGGATTTTTTTTTAGGGTTTAGGGTTTTTGGATATTTTGATGCTGTTTGTTGTTGATGGTTTAGGGTTTTTGTAGAAATTTCATTGTTTTCTATGTTATTTTTGCTATTTTAGCTGTTATTTTCGCCGCCCCGTGCCCTCGGTCATCCCGTGCCCTCGGCCGTCCCGTGCCATCCTCGGCAGTGTGACCTATTTGTGCACTCTGTGTGCGCTCTGCCTGCTACATATGTGCTGTGTGAGTTATTTGTTGTTTTCGCTATTAATTTTGCCGTCCCGTGCCCTCGGCCATCCCGTGCCCTCGGCCGTCCCGTGCCATCCTCGGCGGTGTGACCTATTCGTGCACTCTGTGTGCGCTCTGCCTGCTACATATGTGTTGTGTGAGTTATGAGCGCGCTCTTAGAAGGACAAAAGCACCAATACCAGTTAGAACCCACTTAAGCGGTTATTTTTGCATTTTTGCTGTCCCGTGCCCTCGGCCATCCTGTGCCCTCGGCCGTCCCGTGCCATCCTCGGCGGAGGGATTCGCCCCACAGCCGGCCCCAAGCAGAAAGACAAAGGGAAAATGGAACATTGCAGCAATGACCCCAAACAAACCCTCGAAACTCTCTGTCGCTGCTCTCAATTGACTTGCATAACTTGTAAATTCATGTAAATTTCGAGTGGACTTGGCTTGGCACTTTGACATGCCTGTCAGAGTAGCCCCTTGTTACTGTGTTTGCTTTATAGATAAAAACGTTGCATTCTTATTGTCCCTGCTATAGTATTTTTTTCATTGAATTCGGGATTTCATTCCATGTAGATATGACTACTTTTGTTCATTTTAGCAAGTTTAGTTTTTGAACTGTTTCTCTGGTTTGGTTGGCTCTAGCATCATAACCTGACCAGGAAACTTTTGCTAACATAAACAGAGTCAAGACAGAACTGCAAGATAATCTACGCATTTGAACAATAGCTATTGCAACTTTAATATTGTCAACTCCTTAACTGCCTTCTTGTCGCAACATGCTGAGTTATTCTTGCATGTTAACGTTTGTGTTTTTATGGTTTGTACATTTGAAGCGAGCAGGAGGTGTTTCTAATTGCGAGTGTAGACCTCTATTCAGTGTTAAGTGATTGTGGACTTGCCCAGCACTGTCATCACATGATAACTGTTTTTGTTTCTAATAAAATTTATATGCTAAATATGTTCGATCTAACCCCTTATTGTTATGAATCTCGCCTCTGCTTACTTGGTGTGACTCTCACCATTGTTGTGACTTATAGCACATGGTTATTGCTACAACTTGCTCAATACTGTTGTTGCAACTCTAAGAAGGGTGTTGTAACTTTGCGTCAATTATAACAATTCATTAGTTAACCAAACAATTGTCATATGTGAATCACTCATATAGTCAAACAATTGATCTACTCATGAAGGAAAATGAAAAAGGTGAATAGGCGCTTAGAAAAGAATTAATGACTAGGCCACAATTCGTCATATAGCTGATTAGGTTAGTGTGCACCCAAATTTCTCTATCTTTTGGAAAGTTGATGTAACAAGATGGAGCAATATGATTCTCATAGTTGTTCATCAACTGATTTGATTAATTTAGATACTTCCATCATTTATACAAACACATATAAAAACACATGCTCTCTTTAAGTTGGGCAGTAGTAAAAAAATAGGCTAGCTAGGTGATTGATAAAAATAATAACTATGTTCTTTATTGTATTTCTAGTTTCCAGCAATGTAAATTTCTTATTCATTCTAATTCAAGCAATAACATGCTAAGTATAGAGTTCCTTACTACTAGTGCCTCGTATAAGGAGGTAGGACCCCTTCCTTAGCAAGGTATTGTTTGTACTTTATAGAGTAGTTGTAGTATCATACTTTATTTCCAGCAATTCTTCTCGCACTTAACTGCAACTTTGATATTTCCTTTACTGCAACTTTCAAGATCAATTGTTCTAACTCTAATAGTTTTTGAACTGTTTCTCTGGTTTGGTTGGCTCTAGCATCATAACCTGACCAGGAAACTTTTTCTAACATAAACAGAGTCAAGACAGAACTGCAAGATAATCTACGCATTTGAACAATAGCTATTGCAACTTTAATATTGTCAACTCCTTAACTGCCTTCTTGTGGCAACATGTTGAGTTATTCTTGCATGTTAACGTTTGTGTTTTTATGGTTTGTACATTAGAAGCGAGCAGGAGGTGTTTCTAATTGTGAGTGTAGACTTCTATTCAGTGTTAAGTGATTGTAAACTTGCCTAACACTGTCATCACATTATAACTGTTTTTGTTTCTAATAAAATTTATATGGTAAATATGTTCGATCTAAATCAGGACAGTATAGTGGTGTAGTGAATGCAGACCCATTAGAAGAGATTTACAATGGCACTTATTTTTTATAAGTTGTATGGTGTTCCTTTAGATAACGGTCCACTTATTGGAGCCATAAGTGAGTTTAGAGCTTTGTACAGTGCGCACAGAATAACTTATAGAAATAGTTTTATCATAATTAATATTTTACAGAAAGACATATTCCATTGAAAATTTCTTATCAACACATAGTTAGGTTGCCACAAGAAATCACTACTAGGTTGTAAGCCAAAATGTTTCTGTGCCAAGAAAAAGATACAATCCATCCAAAATCCACATCATAATGTGGTTAGAACCAAAAACATATGACACCCCTATTCTTTATGGCCCTGAGAATCTTGAGTGCCAAAACTCCCCGAGTTACCTTCTTGAGCCAGGTAGGTTGGCCTACCAGTCAAGGACTGATTAGGAAATGGTTGATTGATGCCATATGATTGATTCCAATTTGCAGCTTCCAACCATGGAGGTACTGAGTACCCATACCTCACATTTGCACTACTGACCCCTGCATTAAGTGGAGGTGTGTAATGAGCATACAGAGAATTGACACCAGCTCTGGTAGGAACAAGGCAAGTGGGTAAACCCTCAGTTTGATAGTGGGGCACTTGAATGTTTATGAGATCTTGGAATAATGGTGTATTATCTGCAATGGAGTCCAATGAGTTTGAAATAATCCTGGTTTCATTAGCTATTCTTGTATCGTTGATCATCCCTTGTTCCTTTTCAAGCATTTGTTGTGCCTTTCGTTTTTTCTTTTCCTTTCTTGCCATTTGCTTTTGTTGGTCCTTAGCTTGCCTTGCTTTATCTCTTTCAATCCTTTCTTCTGCTCGATGTTGTGCTGCAACAATCCTTGTTGCCTTCTTCTCCTTGACCATATCCTTCTTTTTCTGTTTTAATTCTTGCATTTCAAATTTCTTTTTTTCTGACTCAACTAACAGGTTTATATAGTCCTCTGAGGTGAGTAACTATGAGCTTCGGCCCAGACGAAGACTACCCGGTGCACCTTGCTTTTTTCTCATTGATACTCTCTCTATTGGTAGCTTTAGGAACCGTCAAAGTGTCTTCTCCACCCCTCCCACCTGCATGTCATTGCTTGGTACTTCCCTTTCAGTATCTGTTGGAACTGATTGAACCATATCATTATCTTCATTTGATGCCTCATTATGTCCTTCATCTTCTTCCATTGATCTATTGTCCACAAAAAAATGAACAATTTCACTGTTCAATTCTGCTGGTTGTGAGGGCATGTTCATGCTTTCTTCATTGGTTGCTGAGACACTATGTGCATTCATATTGATCATTGCTTCTGCTAGCCATGAAGGTGGGGTTACTTGGCTTGGCAATGTCAATTGGTCATTGTCAACTGCATGTTCAACAATATCATTATCAATATCAGCAACAGGAATTTGATGTTCTTGAGTTGGTGGAACAATCTCCATGTTACTAGGAATTTGTTCACTGTTATATTGTGTTTCACATACAGTTTCATCATCTTCAGCATATAACTGTCCTTGAGACAGGGAAATCATATTACCAGCTGTAACAACATCATCTTGGTCATCTACTTCTTGCACTTCAACACATGTTTGGAAATTCCCTTCTTCCTGACCATCCACATGAAACGCTTGGCTACAACCAGTATCATGCATAAGAGCATCATAGTTCAGTGGCCAGATTCCTGTCCTCCTAAAGCCAGCCTTGATATTTGATGGTGTCAAAGCCCTTTTAAAAGCTTTACTTGCAAGCTATGCTAGCTCAAACCTTTTCACCTCAACCCCTGGATTCTTTGCCATCCATGCAGCACGCTCCGACCTGAAATAGTTCTTGAAAGGGCCAAACACACTAACATCAAGGCGTTGCAACCTATGAGTGGTATGAGCGGGCAATGTCAACAGGTCGATGCCTAAATTGTTTGCTTCCTCAATTGTTTGTACAACCATGTGGCTCCCATGGCCATCTAATATCAAAAGGTGTCTGTTATTAGGCGAGACGCCACCTGGTACCGATGCAGCAAAGTGAAAAAGCCAACTTAGAAACAGTTCTTTAGTCATCCATGCATGGGGATGTGCAGCCATGCATGCACCTAGTTCACAGTTCTGTATATAGTTTTTCAGTTGATTTTTACCTTTGAATAGATAAAATCCTGGGATTGAAGTACCAATTGCATTAACACAACATAAAATAGTTATCCACTCCCTGCTCTTGGGCAAAATTTTTGGCACATTTCGGCTCCCTCTCTTGGCAATTACCCGCATGCCACAATTCCTCCCTGCCTGTAAACCTGTTTCATCACAGTTCCATATATGGTCTGCTCCATAATAATGTTTATCATAAGCACTAGAAAGTGTGTCATAGAATTTTTGCACAACTGCAGGGCGCAAATTAAAATGCTCTGTCTCTGTCAAGGCCCTCAGCAATACGCAATACAAGTTATGGATGCCTTTTTTTAAACCCAAACCACCATGATTTACTAGGAAACCCATCTTTGAATGGGTTTGGCCTCCCTTGACAGATTTGAGCAACTGTTGATTTGAGTTGTATCAACTCTAGCCCATGTCCCAGTTGGGCCATCTCTTTACACCACTCAACCACCTCGGCCTCCTCATCCTCAGTCATAACTGTAAGAGGCCCTCTACGTTTTGTATGAGTCAATCCATTTATCCAATAATGTATTGATGAGGGAGGAATACCATGTTTTTTTGCAGATGCCCGAACTGAGTATCCATTAAACTCTATGTCGTCAATTGCAACTAACATTTGTTCTTTTGTCCATCCTCTTATAGCACTGATCTTTTTAGTTGAGCTTGCCCCTTGGACTGTTGTTGATGGTGGTTCTGTGGCTGATGGTGTGTTAACATCAGCGGCTGTCACATGGTCATCTTCAACAATGTTCCCTGGTGCATTGCTGGCATTGACATCAGCTGGCCTGTCATCATCAGACGATGTGCATCGCAGCTGCGCACCCCTTGTCACTCTCCTGCCACTTCTCCTTGTACGAGCAGAGTAACTTCCTTTTGCCATAGATGCAACAACCTGTAAAATTATTGCATGCATTTAGACATTAGAATATATGTCAAATTATGAATTACGTCATTCTCCTTATATCTGTTAAATATTAGGGAATACAGGTAATAAGCAGGTCTATTCAATATGTACTTACCCTATAGAGTAGAGTGCAATCATTACTAATGGTTGAATCAATGCCATAAGTAGAACCATGGAAATCAAAGTAATGAGGAAACAAAGCTTGTTACATTAGGATATGCGTATACAGTGATTACAATCTATCCATATGTATTACATTAGGATATGCGTATACAGTGATTACAGTCTATCCATATGTATTGATTATGTATTACATTAGGATATGCATATACAGTGATTACAGTCTATTCATATGTATTGATTATGTATTACATTAGGATATGTGTATACAGTGATTACAGTCTATCCATATGTATTGATTATGGAGAGAACGGTACTCTATATACCAATAAGAAAAAAGGTATTTATATTATAGGAATGACTAAGAGTGAGAACCCCAGGATATCATGTTGTATATTGATTAACTTGTCACCTTTGTATCTTATCTAAGCTTATGAAAAGCTATGCAATTAGAACACAATAGTTACACATGACTCTTTCTAACCATGCTTGTTTACCTAATCACTTGCTTGTCTCATTCTCATTACACTCGGCATAAGTAATAGCACAGATATTTTACAAGTAACATCATCTAAAGGTTGACCTATCAGTGCTAACCTAAGAAATACATGTATAGATATGATAAAGTACCTGTATCACAGGTTGGTTATCTCCCTAATAGACTGGATTTAGCTTTAATATACATATAACATATGTAATTATACAGAGCTTTGTTCTAGCTCACTCATAGATAAGGGTGAACTGAAACCATGCTCAGATACTAATACGAGCTTTTTAGTGTATAGAGCTTACTAGTGATAAGATGAATGAGATGTATTCAATAGGTTCAATTCCTGTAAGCTAAACAAGCTATGACTACAGTACTAACACGACATACGTAACCTCTGTGATATGTAAGCTGTAATCACTATCACATTTGATCCTATGGTCTCCTAGGTGTCATAGACAATTGGTTTTACTTCAGTTTAATCGAGTTTCATTGCAGTCATTTATTTTTTATATTTTTCATATAATTTATTTAGTTATTTTGAATATTGTGAAGAACAATCTCTGCTCCAAGATTTCTCTCCATTTTCTGTGACTTAATTTACAGTGCTGAATTATGTAAATCCCCATTCCTTTGGTCCAACTTTTACAACTCCGTATGGCTCGCGCTCTCCATACCCTAAGGTCTCAAGCTCAACGAGGTGAAAAGATATGAAGGCCAATAAGATTGTCATCTGCTATGTTACTTATAATTGTGTTTTCTCATTATCTAAAATCTTACAGTCATCTAATCCAATAAAGAGAAATGGTCATCCGCTCGGGCTTCCATTCTAAGAAACCATTCCTCAGTTCTATGGTCCATTCATCAGTAGTAGAAATTCACTTATTTGCATTCTTTCGACTCAATATCAAATTTTTTGCTTTCTCAATAGCTTCATGCTTCTGAAAATACATGTCTTTCGATTATGTTTCAATGTGATGTCTCAATGATGATTGTCAAGGTCTGAAAATATGTGAAAAATTACTAAGTTTATCAGAGTCATTAAAGTTACAATTCGTTTTTGTTCTATGTTTTAACTCATTCTTCATAGAACCCAAGCCATAATAATCGCTCAATTCCTGTAAGCTAAGGTTCAATTCCTGTAAGCTAAACAAGCTATGACTACAGTACTAACACGACATACGTAACCTCTGTGATATGTAAGCTATAATCACTATGAAGCTGATGATCGAATAATTCCTGTAAGCTAAGGTTCAATTCCTGTAAGGTAAGCAACCTGTGACGTTGATTAGATGGATACGACTGTATTCAATAGGTTCAATTCCTGTAAGCTAAGCTTCAATTCTTGTAAGCTAAACAAGTTGTGACTACAGTACTAACACAACATACGTAACCTCTGTGATATGTAAGTTGTAATCACTATGAAGCTGATGATATAATAAGCTAGAACACATACATAAACTCTGTATAAAAAAGTTTAACTATAACTGTATAGGTTAACTGTAACCCTATGGACAAAACTGTAATGTAATAAATCTGATAAATGAAAACAATGAAAACAGAACTGTAAGAAGAATGAGTTGTAATTCATATAACTAACTTGAATATATTGGCCACTATTTTGTGATGTTGTCTTCAAGTTTGCTGAATAGTTTGAAAGCATAAGATGCAACTTCAACAGTGGGTGGACTTCTTTTATAGTTTTGGGGACTTGATTTTAATTGGTGGACATGGATGCACATGGATTGCAATGGCTTCATTTTGAATGCGTGGTATGGATTTAATTTGATGTGATCTAATGGTTGGGAATTGTTTATTTGTTGATCCATGTGCTTTGATCTGTTTTAATGAGAAATAGAGTGAGTTGGGTGTCATTTATTGCAGTTATTGGGTCTGGGTGTCATTTATTGAACAAAGTGGATTTAATTGTTATTGGGTTGGGTGTCATTTATTGAACATAGGGTGTTTAGTTGTTGAACAACACAACAGTTATGGCTGACATACATTCCTTTTGTTATGTGCAGGTAGGCATATTTATTTGGGATGCAAAGTTGCAGTTTTGATGAGTGGGGGTTGAAGTGACTGCTGTTTTGTACTTCTGGAATAGACCAGTTTGGAAGCCTTTATGGCTCTAGCTGTTTTCTACTTGGGTCAATATGTTTTGCAATATTAAGTAGTAAAATACTATTTATGGACAGTTGTGGGCCCAGTCAATGTATGGGTGATTTTTGGACATAATTTAATACTTATTTATACATAATGTTATTTATTTCTGTTTAAATTTTGGTTTCAAAAGTCTTAATCACTGGTGGTTTGGTGGGACCAGTACTATATCAACTACTGGTCCCTGCACAACATTAGGAATCTCTCCCCTACAACTGGGGTAATCATATATACTATAATTTCATAGTTAAAATCTATTATTTCAAGTTATTATTTTTTAGGTATTAACTTATCAATAATAAGACTATTTGAAATCCTTTAGAAGTGACTAACATGACACCATATTCATTCATAAATAATTTTATTTTAAGTATTGATTAAAATATAAATATGGTTACAATATTTATTGATGAATAATTTTATCTTAAAAATGGATTAAAATATAAATATGGTTACAATAATACTTTCTAAATGATATAATTTAAAAATGAATATATTAAATAAAGTCTATGAATTATGATTTTCGGCGAATTGTTGATGTAATTATTATTATTATTAATTATGTATTATTGATAATGTCTGTAATGATTTTTTTTATGCATTATTGATAATGTCTTTCCATTGATTTTTATAATGACTAAATTTTTTTCCTGTTTTCCTAACTTCATGGTATAAAAGTTTCGATGCTTATAATTTATAACTCGTTTCTTATTGTTATTCAAGTTATATTATTTATCATTCTTGTAGAAGGCAAGTAATATGGTATTCAATTTTTGGTCAAATCCATATTAATTTGGGTTAGACCAAACTACTTTAGAGTACCATGCTTGTGCTTTGTCATGAAAAATGATTATATATAAGCATTCACGATTTGATTTGTCATCCAATTTATTATTTTATTTTATTATGAATGGGCTTACATTTATTATGAATGGAATTATCTCATTAAATATTAGATGCAACATTTTTTATGTGAAGGGATGTGTGCCACTTTTGTTTTTCATTTAAGAGTTAGCAATGTGATAATATAGTCACTTAACATAAGTGCATAAATATATTTGGTAGTTAATTAACATTTTAGAAAATTTGAGAAGTCACTAAATAGTCTCTATATTATAGTTTAATATATAATTATAAGTAAGTTATGTAATTCTCAAATTTGGAACTCTGATTTTATTGAAAAAAATCTTATGTATTCAAACAACTACGTTATGATTATAAGTGTGACTTATAGATTAGATTCACTTTTAAAAGTAGTGGTGCTGCTATTAATATTCTTATTACATGAAAATTTGAAATTTTAGATTGAGATTTTTTTAATTATATTATTTAATAATTAATTTTAAAATAAAATAAAAAGTAATATTTAATTATTAAAAATTTAAATAAATAAATAAATTTAATATATATATATATATATATATATATATATATATATATATATATATATATATATATATATATATATATATATATATATATATATCTATTTTGAATTTTTCAATTTTAATATTAAATTTAAATTTAAATTTAAATTTAGTAAAAATATTTTTGTAATTAAATATAATAAAATTATATTGATGTGTTTTTATGCAAAAATGTTCATCAACAACTATTTTTTATACAATCTAATTTTTTAAGGGCAAAAAATGAATGTATTTTTTTTTTTTTTAATCATGGAGTTTTCTTCAAACTCAACGATCATCTTAGATAGTTACTAATAGTAGTAGCAATACACAATCCATATCAAAATATCCAACCATATGTAAATTAACAATTTATCAATGGAGTACTTTATCAACTAGCTCTAGGAAAGCAAATGCCAATACATGAGCTCCATAAACATAAATAAAATCAAACAAATACACAATCAATGTTTTGAAGAAAATGAATAATAAGGTATTAAAGATGATAAAGTGACCAATGCATAATGACATGGATCATAGAATTAGAAATAAATAAAAATTAATTTATGTTTTATTTTTTATTAAACTTACTTATATATATATATATATATATATATAATTACACTATAGAATATACATTAAATTAAATTTCATAAAGACAAAATTATCATTTCACTCATGTATTATAACATGCATGCAGATGCATGTACACACACAACCTATAATATTATTAGAATACCACATGATTTATTTAGTAATAGGGTTATTGAAATCATGACTTTTTGTTTTGGATAACACTTTGCTATAGATAAACAAAGAACTTATTAATTGAGAGAAAATTCAAAATCAAAATATCTCAATATTATCCAGATACTTCCTCTCTCAAATAAAAAATAGTATTATTTAAAAATAATTTATTTTACTCTAATAAAAAATTTAATTGTTTCACATGTTAAATTTACATATCAATAAAATTAAGTAAATTAATATTACAATTAACTAATAATAAAACCATTTAATCAACCAATGTATTAAATTAAAGTAAAATAATAAAACAATTTTTCATTTCATAAGTATATGATTGAAGTAAATAAATCCCAATTAAAATTGATAAATAAAATGTAAAACAAGTCCATATTTTAATTATTTTAATTTAGTTGTCCAAGGGGTCTTGGATAGACAATAATTGGGTGCACTGTTAAAGAATTCCTAGATGTTAAGTCACTCGTTATATTCCGCACCCTATTCAATTGTTATTCTTGGATGTGACCATGATGTAGCCTCATTGTTGCTGAACTTACATTTTTTTTTTAATGTAGACTGAAGTGTACCATTTGTCGATTCAAAGGAATTTGTATCAAAGGTTTTGAACATAGGTAGATTTCATTAGATTTTATCAAGCAAGATCAACAAATATCAATGAATTGTTTGACAACAATAGGCTGACAACAATGAGTTTGACATTGCAACCATTAGCCTATATAATACCACCATCGGAACTGTTATGAAACCAGCTCACAAAAAGATATAAAATAGAGATAAATGTCTTAGAATTCAGCCTCTTCGAGGGGGCAACCTCCTTTACATTACACAAATGAACTGTAGAAATTTTGAATAATTTAACACATATTCAATGGAGATTATCCTGATCATGTACTAATGCGGAAAACATACACAATACATAAGCTCCTCTACGTTGATCAAGAATATAGCAGCATCAATAACAATAAAACATCAAGAGCATTCACACATTAACACAGTATGTATCACGGGGAAAGCATCTCGCTAAAAACCCCACGCTATCTGTATATTAATGATTGAGTCATGTAACATTACACAGCATAATACTTCTCACAAGTATCTCCACCTCTGTTACACACAATACAGCTTAGATCTGATCTCCAAATCTCTTCCACTGCTTGCCTGCCTCCACTGCTCAATACCTGCTATGAAAACTGATGAGAATTGCTTCCCAAACTCGATTTTCACCTGCAAAATAGTCACTCACTCTTTGTGGACGTGAGAAAAGGCTAAAATGCGGGCCAAATACGTGAGCAAACTCATTGGCATACTCAATCCTTTGATTGTGCAAGATCTGGTGCACAACTATAGTCACAACTGATAGCAATCTGATTCTCTACCACCTGTCCCTATCGAACTGAACATGCACTGACATGCAACTGAGTTAACTGATGTATTCTTTAGTTGTATTATGAGTTAATAATTAGTTTAACAACTCATCATTAGTCTATCTGCAGTTAGACTAACTACAACTAGTTTAACTAAGTTAAACTGAACACAACTCCATCAACTGTACCTCCAGTCCACTAAACTCAACTCACTTGAGTTCTAACTGAAGTCATGCATGCAACAACTCAACTGACTCATAAGAAAAACGAATTTCCTTCTGACAGCTGCATGTGCCACTTCCGTAGCTCAAACTGAAGTGCTCCAAGAGAATAAGATTAAGTTTATAGTCCAAATATTATTGTGAGATAATAATATTTGACTTTTCTATTTTTGACAGCCAGTCTAAAAATAGACTTGATCACTCACACTGTGATCACTCACACTTTCATCAAAAATAGAAGTCCATCTATTTTTCCCAACTTGATCAATCATCCATAAACATAGACATGATCCATATGTCTAAAAATAGACATAGTCTAAAAATAGACTTGCGCCAAAAATAGCCTGCGGGCCCACTTAGTGAAGGCGACTCTTTTCACTAAGCTCCATCATCTTGTTGCAATCTCAACACTCCCTCTCGACAAGATATGGATCATCAGCAACCCCTATCCTGCCTCGGTGGTACTCGAATTTGCTCCTGGTGAGAGCCTTCGTCAGAATATCAGCATCCTGATCCTCCGTTGGAATGTACGAAAGTAACATGATCCTCTGCTGCACACAATCTCTGATATGATGGTACCTGATGTCAATATGTTTAGATCTATCATGAAATACAGGATTAGCCGAGAGTTTAATGCAACTCTGGTTATCACAGTAAATCACAGTAGGATCCAAATGAGAACCGAACAAACCAACCAGGATCTTCCTCATCCATATAGCCTCGCATGCAGCCAAACTTGCTGCCATATACTCGGCCTCCGCTGAACTGAGTGCCACGGATCTCTGCTTCCTGCTGTACCAAGAAACTGCTGTC
The DNA here is from genome assembly GCA_031772625.1 of Pinus tabuliformis. Lineage (NCBI taxonomy): Eukaryota > Viridiplantae > Streptophyta > Pinopsida > Pinales > Pinaceae > Pinus > Pinus tabuliformis. The sequence goes on from CM062805.1 coordinate 719,805,158, forward strand.
GATCCGATACTGAAGACCCCTCCTGATGTGCTCTTTCTGTCTGTTGGGCTCCCTGCCCAATCTGCATCCGTGAAGCCACATAGCTTCACCTCATCCTCCTGTCTGTACCACAAACCATATCCCGATGTGCCTCTCAAGTAGCGCAATACATGCTTGCCCGCCTTCCAGAAGAGCTTGGTAGGCTTAACCATAGCTTGTGAAAGCTGGTTAACTGCATAGCATATATCAGGTCGTGTATTGACCAAATACATCAGCGACCCCACCAACTATCGATAAACAGTGGCATCCACTTCTTCTCCCGAAGTGGCATCCTCCTTCCTCCAACCTCCAGGAAGAGGAGTATCAACAGGCTTGCAGCCATGCATGTTGAACTTCTCCAGTATCTCCCGAGCATACTTGCCCTGAGAAACAAACAGTCCACCACTGCGCTGCCATATTTCCAATCCTAGGAAATAGTGAAGGAGGCCCAAATCCTTCATCTCAAACTCTGTAGCAAGATCCTTCTTGCATGACAGTATCAACAGCTCATCACCCGTTAGAATCAAATCATCAACATACAGTACAATGATAAGCAACTTACCCTCCACCACAATCTGGTATAGGTTCGGATCCGCCTCGCTCTTGGAGAATCCAAGTCCTGTGAAATAGCTGTCTATCCGTGTGTACCAAGCACGTGGTGCTTGCTTCAACCCATACAGCGCTCTCTTGAGCCTGCACACATGCGACTCGCTGCTGAAGACTTCAAAGCCTTCGGGTTGCTCAATGTACACCTCCTCCTCAATGACTCCGTTGAGGAACGCAGTCTTCACATCCATCTGATGAATGTGCCATCCCATCTGCGCTGAGAGAGCAAGAATCGTCTGTATGGAAGAATACCTTGCGACAGGTGCAAAGGTCTCCTCATAATCGATCCCCTCAATCTGTGAAAAGCCTCGGGCAACAAATCTTGTCTTGTACTTCTCCACACTCCCGTCAGCTGCCTGCTTAACTTTGTAGATCCATCTCGAACCCACCACTGATTTCCCTTCCGGTCTAGGAACAATCTCCCATGCACTGTTTCTGACAATAGAATCATACTTTTCCACCATGGCGTCTACCCATGCGGGATCCTCCACAGCTTCCTCGAAAGAGGATGGCTCAGTCACAACACACTTGCTCATAAGAGCCATGTATCCAGTGTACCGATCAGGTGACTGTCTCTGCCTGCGTTGGGCTATAGGTGGTCCTACAACTTTCTCTGCATCTTGAGCCAGTCGCTCAGCTTCTGTCAAGCGCTTTCGCCCTCTGATGGTTGGCGCTGCATGAGTGGTCTCTTCCACTCCATGAACCTCGTCCTGTGCCTGATCCACGTCCTGAAGCTCATCCTTAGGAACTAATAGCTCCTCATCTGCATGCAAGTGTAGCTCCCTCTCAAGCGAACACTTCATGGCTTTCTCCTCCTGAAATTTTATATCCCGTCGCACAACAGTTTTACCACTATCTGGCAAATACACACGATAGTTGTGGGGCGTATCAGTGTACCCCACAAATATCCCAACCTCTGCAGTCGGCTCCAACTTCTTTCTGGCATCCTTCGTCACATGCATGTAAACGTTAGCACCAAAAATCCTCAAATGAGAAAGATCAGGCTTCTTACCAGAATAAGCCTCCTCGGGTGTACTCATGCCAAGTATCCTATGAGGACAACGGTTCTGCACATAAACTGCTGTATTGCATGCTTCCGCCCACAAGTGAAGGGGTAGGCCCTGATCATGCAACATTGCCCGTGCAGCACCCACAATCGTTCTGTTCTTCCGCTCAGCTACCCCGTTCTGCTGTGGGTTATGGGGAGCTATGAGCTCTCTACGAATCCCTTCTGCCTTGCAGAAATCCTTGAACTCGTCCGAGATGTATTCACCACCATTATCGCTCCTAAGAGCCTTCACCTTCTTCCCCGACTCCTTCTCGACCAGTGCTTTGAATTCACAGAACTTTGAATATGTCTCGCTCTTCTTCTGCATGAAGAAGATCCAGCACTTATGAGAGAAATCATCAACAAAAATCACATAATACCTGTGTTTTGCTGTCGAAGCAACTGAGAAAGGTCCACACACGTCTGTGTGAATTCTCTCAAGGATCGTCGTGGCGCGACTATCCTTCTCGTGAAAGGTGGCTTTCACAAACTTCCCCAAAGTACACCCCTTGCATTGATCTGACTGCGCAAGTGTGCCTTTAGGAAGCCCTGTAGTGATCTGCTGCAGTATCTTCAAGGCTCCATGGTGAAGGTGACCCAATCTCCTGTGCCACAACTCGCCATCATCCCGGCTTACCAATCCTTCTGCCTTGCCTGCCATTGCTGCGCATCCATCTACATGCAATTGATAAAGGTTCCTCACTCGAACCCCTATCTTCCGGGTCTCACCAGTTGTCTTGCTGCGCAGGAAGGCCTTTCCCTCGCTGAAAACAACATCATACCCCTTGTCTTCTAACATCGCCACTGAGATGAGATTCTTCTTCAATCCTGGAACATGCATGACTTCCTTCAATACAAAGGGTTTACCAGACTCCCTCTCAAAGGAAATGGTACCGATACCGGTCGCACTGTATCTACCATCATCGCCCATCTCGATGTGCACTCCAAGATCTTTGTCCTCCAGATCAGAGAACAAATCTCTATCTCCCGTCATGTGAAAAGACGCACCACTGTCCAGAAACCACACTGATCCCATCACACTTGAAACCAAGCATGCGATCAATGAAAAATCAAGCTCAAACTGAGAAGCTAAAGCCTCTCCCCCTGCAGATTCAGCAGCTTGCTTGTTCTTCTTCTTCTGCGGACAATTTGTGGCATAGTGTCCATGCTGGTGACAGTGAAAACACTTCACCTTGGACATATCCTGCTTCTTGCCTTTCGCACCAGACTGAGAAGCTTTCTTGCTCTTCCCTTTCTTTGCTTTGGCAGCCAAAGCACAATTCTCTTCATCAGCTCCCTTTGACGAAGATCCGTCCCTGGTACTCCGCCTGATCTCCTCCTGCACAAGATCTGACCATAGTCTTTCCCATCCTGGCAACTTCTCCCAACCATTGACAGAGTCCTGATAGGAATGCCAACTCTTCGGAAGACCAAGGAGAGCCAAGCTCACCAAGTCCTCATCATCGACAGTAACCCCCACACTTCCCAGCTCATCTCGACACTGAGTGAACTTCGTGAGATACTTGGGAATACTGTCTCCCTTCTCGCATTTGATGTTTCTGAGTTTATCTTTGAGCGCCAGCTTCCTCTGATCGCTCTTGCTTTGGAATAATTCTGTTAATGATTTCCACATCAAATATGGAGTAGCCTTTCCATGGAGGCTGGACACAATGTGATCCTTCACGCCCTCCAACAGAATTCTTCGACATTTTGCGATCTTCTTTTGCCAAGCATCAGCTTGAGTAGCATCAGTAAGCTTTGGGATATCCGTATCTATGAATTCCTTCAGCCCGTTATCATCCAATACTGCCTCCATCCTGTCCTTCCATGCAATATAGTTTGAGCTGCCCTCAAGAGCATACTCCAGTCGCAATCCATTGAAAGACATTGCTGCGTTGTCACCAAGAAAAAACTGCTGCAAATTCGAATTCCACCAGCAACCAACTCAACTGCTTCCGATCAACCCTCGCTTGATATCCTGTAAAAATCTCTTCTACAAATCAAGCTGCTCCGATACCATGTAGAAACTTTTTCTACAATTATCTAGCTCCGATACCATGTAGAAATTTTGAATAATTTAACACATATTCAATGGAGATTATCCTGATCATGTACTAATGCGGAAAACATACACAATACATAAGCTCCTCTACGTTGATCAAGAATATAGTAGCATCAATAACAATAAAACATCAAGAGCATTCACACATTAACACAGTATGTATCACGGGGAAAGCATCTCGCTAAAAACCCCACACTATCTGTATATTAATGATTGAGTCATGTAACATTACACAGCATAATACTTCTCACAAGTATCTCCACCTCTGTTACACACAATACAGCTCAGATCTGATCTCCAAATCTCTTCCACTGCTTGCCTGCCTCCACTGCTCAATACCTGCTCTGAAAACTGATGAGAATTGCTTCCCAAACTCGATTTTCACCTGCAAAATAGTCACTCACTCTTTGTGGACGTGAGCAAAGGCTAAAATGCGGGCCAAATACGTGAGAAAACTCATTGGCATACTCAATCCTTTGATTGTGCAAGATCTGGTGCACAACTATAGTCACAACTGATAGCAATCTGATTCTCTACCACCTGTCCCTGTTGAACTGAACATGCACTGACATGCAACTGAGTTAACTGATGTATTCTTTAGTTGTATTATGAGTTAATAATTAGTTTAACAACTCATCATTAGTCTATCTGCAGTTAGACTAACTACAACCAGTTTAACTAAGTTAAACTGAACACAACTCCATCAACTGTACCTCCAGTCCACTAAACTCAACTCACTTGAGTTCTAACTGAAGTCATGCATGCAACAACTCAACTGACTCATAAGAAAAACGAATTTCCTTCTGACAGCTGCATGTGCCACTTCCGTAGCTCAAACTGAAGTGCTCCAAGAGAATAAGATTAAGTTTATAGTCCAAATATTATTGTGAGATAATAATATTTGACTTTTCTATTTTTGACAGCCAGTCTAAAAATAGACTTGATCACTCACACTGTGATCACTCACACTTTCATCAAAAATAGAAGTCCATCTATTTTTCCCAACTTGATCAATCATCCATAAACATAGACATGATCCATATGTCTAAAAATAGACATAGTCTAAAAATAGACTTGCGCCAAAAATAGCCTGCGGGCCCACTTAGTGAAGGCGACTCTTTTCACTAAGCTCCATCATCTTGTTGCAATCTCAACATGAACAATTCTTGGATGATACAAATGACAAGACCTCCTTTCTATATGTAGGAGTCTAAGGGGTCATAATATAATCAGAGCCGACATAATGTAAGGGCACAATAATAACAATAGTGGGCTTCTATGGGGCACAATAATAAAAATATGGGGACTACATTGGCACAAAAATATAATAAGGGGTTGTAATAATAACAATAAGGGGTTACACTAGTAGTATAGGGACCTAACATGCCCCTCTCCTTCAAAAAGTGTTGTCCTCAACGCTTGAGTAGTTCTTGATGCTTCAGTATAAATTCGTGTCCTCCCATGTGGAATCTTCAGCGGGTAAGTTCTTCCACTTGATGAGATACTTTGAAATTGATCTATTTCGTAGTTGTTGATTTCTCGGTTCTGTGACTACTTCATGTTCCAATATGGTTTTTCCTTCCTTGTCAAGTTCTCACAATACTGTTTGAGCTAAGATCTTCTGCAACTTTTGAATGAGTTCCCACTCCTTTGGGCATATGGATATTTGTAAGGCCTGATGTTTGGAGGAACACTTCTTGGAATCAAATGAATAGCATGATCATGATCACGAATAGGTGGGAGGCCTTTGGGAGTCTCAAATACCTTGGAATGATTGTCCAAAACATTTTGGAGATCTGGAGAAATACATGATTTCGATGTGGGATCTTCTAGTGAACATAATTGTGCAATTACGCCCCGTTTTTCTTTATTTAGAACCTTTGTCATGCTGTTAGAGTTGATTATCTTTTCAGGTTTCCCTTCGATACCCCTCAATTCAACTTCCTTTCCTTCCAAAAAAATTTCAAGAAAAGTTCTTGAAAATTAAAAGCTATCGTACCCAAAGATTGTAGCCATTGGACTCCTAGTAAAACATCAACACCACCCATTGGAATGGAAATCATTGGGCTATTCAATACATATTCTCCCATGGATAGCTTGATATTATGGAACTTTCCAGAGCAATTTATGGTTCCTCCACTTGTAACCATCACTTGACACTCTGGTGCTGGATATAGGAAGCAATTCAATTCCTTGGCTATCTTACAATGAATAAAATTATGGGTACTACCTGAATCAATCAACACTATTACCTTTCTCTTCTTGATATTTCCTTCTATCTTAATAGTTTGAGGAGTGGTAATTTCTTCCAATGCATTACAAGATATGATCGGATTCATTTCTTGATGCTCGATGTGATCTTTAAATTCTTGAACATTTTTCTTCTTGATATGTCCTTCTATATTGATAGTTTGAGGAGTGGTAATTCCGACCAATGCATTACAAGATATGATCAGATTCATTTCTTCTTTCTCGATGTGATCTTTCACTTCTTGAACCTTTTTCTTCCTTATATGTCCTTTTATCTTGAGAGTTTGAGGAGTGGTAATTAATTTCCAATGCTTTACAAGATATGGTCAGATTCATTTCTTCTTTCTCTGGGGCGGGTTCCTGGTGCAGATCCTCTTCTTTTAACGTTTCTTGATCATTTTCTTCCTCCTCTTCATAATCTATGTAAAATAATTTCTTCTCAGCACACTTATGACCTTATTGTATTTGCTATCACAATTGTACAAAGGCCCTTTTTCTCTCTTTTCTTCCAATTGTTGTGGTGTAAACCTTGTAGGTTGTGGAAGGCTAGGAGAAAAAACACTTCCATAATTATAGTCGTGAGTGGTGGGATTCCTTGTTTCCATAATTTCGCTTTCAATGTTTCTTGCTAACCTGAATGCATTCTCCAATGAATCACGTTCCCAAAGACGAACCTCATGTTGAATGTTATCCTTTAAAGTCCCTATGAAGACATCAACCATTTCCTTCTCTGGAATATCATTTATCCTTATATTCAATTTTTGGAAGTCCTCAATGTGCTCTGCCATTGAACCCTTTTGTTTGACATTTATCAATTGGTTAAAGAAGGTGTTTCTCTTTGTATCCTCATAATGTGCTATCATTTCCTTCGTAAAAATTGACCACGTGACAAGTGGTTTACGAGAACAAAGCCCTTTATACCATAAAAATTTATTCAGTTCTAAATAATTAGATGCAATACATACCTTTTGTAATAGTGGTACACCATGTAGATTAAAATATTTCTCCATCTGTAGTATCCGATTTACCAGTTCCTTGCCATCAAAATTCCTCATTTCGTTTTTTCTTGATTTTAGGAGCTCGATCTTAAAATGACTGTAACTTTGTACTTTTGGATCTTTCAGTTCTGAAATTTCAATCTGTAATAGCCCTCTGAGTCCTCTTTTTAACTCTGCAAGTCTGATCACAATTGGATTCCCGAAGAAATATCTATTCCCAATCTCCTGCGATGACCTAATTATAGACTAGTTCAGTAGAGTGAACTTGTACGACGTGCCATGTGTCATTGTTTCAATGTTAGGTTTTGCAAATTATACCCAAACAAAATACAATCTGTCCTCTTTCTATAACTTCTTACGAAATTTCAATCTGATGCTTAGAGAGAACGTTATGACGATTTTCCCAAGGTCACCTATTTAGGATGTAATTTAGGAGTCTACAAAAACCCTAAATTCCTCAGATCATATATCCAAAAATATAGTGAGACAAGATCTAAAATTCAGACCTGAGGTTCAGACAAATTTCTTCTCAAATGGATTTTTGTTTTACGTTCTGAAACTTCGTAAGGAAAAAGTTATAGTGAAAATCCCATGATGATCTGTTTTAGATGAAATTCTAAAGCTTGCAAAAACCATAACTTCCTCAGATCATATATCATAAAATATAGCGAGACAAGATCTGAAATTCGAACCCAAGGTTCAGCGAGATTTCATCTCAAATGGGTTTTATTTTTAGCTTCTGAAACTTTGCTACGATGACCTGTTTGGCGCAGCGAAACCCTAGAATCCAAAGCTCTGATACCAAATGTTATGAAACCAGCTCACAAAAAGATAGAAAAGAGAGATAAATGCCTTAGAATTTAGCCTCTTTGAGGGGACAACCTCCTTTACATTACACAAATGAACAATTCTTGGATGATACAAATGACAAGACCTCCTTTCTATATATAAGAGTCTAAGGGGTCATAATAGAATCAGAGCCAACATAATGTAAGGGCACAATAATAACAATAGTGGGCTTCCATGGAGCACAATAATAACAATATGGGGATTATATGGGCACACCAATATAATAAGGGGGTTGTACTAATAACAATAAGGGGTTACACTAGTAGTATAGGGACTTAACAAGAACTTACAAATAAAGACAAAATCTTTGCATCTTAACAATAGTTAACTAAGATGCCATTTAATTCCAGTCAAACACAATGCCACATTATGCCTACTAAGTTAATATCCCATAAATATCTTGCTCAACACAAGTCAATGACAATAACTTTTACCTTATAAGATAAATATTATATATAAAAATTGTCATCATTTAATGTTAAATAAATGAATATAAAAACTTTTCTTGTTTTCATTCTCTTTAATGTCAATTATATATATATATATATATATAACTCTTACCTACCATAAAATGCTTAATTACATTAAAAATATCAATAAAGAAAAATGGTTAAATTAATATTCATATAACTCATTTTACAATTTCATTATTATTAGAAGTACTTCTTACAACATATCATGACATCCAAATATTTTATTTAAACTAAGAGGCACATACTGCTAGCTATACGGCTGTGTTTACAAATTAAAAAATTTCATAATAAAGTGATAATAAACCTCTATAGTTATAAATTGAGTAATTTATATTTTAAATATATATATATTTCACCTATATATTAAAAAATTTATAATTAATAATAATAATTATATAAAATAAAATCATACTTCAATTTTTTTTTAATTTAAGCAATATAAAAAGTTTAATGAACTAAATGTTTTGACTTGTATAAATATTTATTAATTCTTAAATTTATGCAAAATTCATATTAACTAATAATTTTTTATTTTATTTTAATATAAACAAATTTTCACATAGAATATTGGCAAAATCAATGTAATGCATTACCATTCTGTTTAACTTGTAACACATTACCATTCTGCTTAACTTGTAAGGTATAATAAACTCCAACACATTACCGTTCTCCTTAACTTGTAACAGATAATAAACTCCAATTTATACGTCGATCTTTTTGTTTCTCGAGTAAAAAATACATAGTTTAATAAAGTTGAAAATAATTTAACAAATTTGGTAATGCCAATGCGGGTAAAGTATAAATAATAATTTTTTACTGTAGGCAGTTCTGCATTTCATGCCTTTTTTAGTATTTTGGCAGATTTCGACTATGGCTAACATTTAACCTAGGATTTTCTTTAACTTGAACACATAATAGAATATAACTTATAGGCAAGTATTTACTTATAATTTGTAAGGTTGTTTTTTGTGTTTATCAATTAAACAAAGTTTTTTGGTAAAAATTATAGGAGAGAATTTTTTGGTTAACGCGTTTCGAATTAATAAGTAAGTGTGGGTCAAGACTAGATGAAGAGACAGACTATGGCAAAGGCTTAAATAGAGAGCAATGTAGAAACATTAACGACTATATTTGAACAATAATGTTTAAATTATAATATTAATATATTAAAAACAAATATTATTAAGTAATGACTATATTAAACTGATAATTTAAAAAAAAAAAAATAATAATAATATTATTTCATTAATTTATTAAAAATATTAATAAATAAATACTACCCAAAACAACAGCCCTTACTGCTTCTTCTTCTACTCCACTTATTTCCACTCTTACAGAAGAGATCCCTCTTAATGTTTTCGTAATTATTGATGGTGCTTCCATTCTTCCCTATAATAGCTCCACTTGCCACACTAGCACTGGCAACTCACTAGATGAGGCCGAGGTTTTGCTAATCATCGATGAATGCCTGAATTCCATGACCTGTTGCGTCTCTTCAGGGCTGCAGATATGTCTGATCACATTACACGTTCCAGATATCTCTGATCGGTATAGTAAAAGCCGCTCATCAAATTGAATTTAATGAGAGCAACATAAAGAATGATATCATCTATGAATCAAACCAATGAAAGAAAGGATATAATGTATCGATAAAAGCAATGAATCCCAAGTTGCCATGTAATCCCCAAAACTGTGCGCGAAAACTATCATCATTACATACAAATGGCACAGAGAACCATTTATCCACCTCCACAAGTAAGCGAGACGTTGACTTCGTGTAAACATAATTAATATGAGAATCACAAGAACAATCCATTCATTGGCATTCCCTTTTTGTGAGACAGCCATTTTCTTTCTTCCCTTCGCAAAGAAGATACACAAAATCTTAGACAAATGCTTGACGAAAATTTACCCTTTTTAAATTTGGCATTCAAAGGGGGAAAATCCTCACAAAATTTCCATTGATTGTCATATTAAATATAGCAATTAATTGCTAAAGAAAAACTATAATTATTATATTATATAATATCAATAAGTTTTTAGTAAATATTTAACAATGTTTTATTTTCTTTTAAAAGTCGAATATATTTACCCGAAAAAATTATATATATGATCAGAATCTTTTGACATGTAATTTTTTTCACATTGGGTTAATCGAGAAAAAGCTCGATAATATTATATAAGATATATAATGGTCAAAATATCACATCATAGCTGAGAAATAGGTATGACCAATTTGAAAACAATAGATTTCAGAAAGGATTGATCTAATATATCCTCAATATGCCCATAGTCAGATATAAGACAGCATTGTACATTATATGGAGATACGATACGACAATAGGATGATGGAGGAGAATATGCCACATCATCAAAATTCCAGAAAATATAAGATCGGTTTATCCACCTGCAGGACAAAACATTGGCAGATACAAAAATACAAAAGTATAGAAAACAGGAAAGACATACCTGGGCTTTTAAAAGAAATATGCTATGCACTAGGGAGAGAGAATTCCTGAATGGGAAATCTATCTTCTTCAAATATTACCTCCATATTCCAGATGCCCGGTTGAGTGAGTAGACCCTTCTTAGATAAAATATCTACCTGGACATTTTGAGATCTATAGATATGAAAAATAGAATAGCCCTCCATCTTCCTCCACAAGTCCATGATTCTATTCATCCAACTCTCAAGATGTTGTTTTTTGATATGGTGTTTCTCAGTGACATGGTCAATAATGACTTTGGAATCACCATAAATCTGAAGAGTTTGTATATTTAGAAAATGACATATGGAAAGAAGGCCAGCCAGAGCCATAGCCTCTGCTTTTATATTGGTGCCCATTCCTCCGTTCCAGCAAATTTGATATTGCAGATTATCCTCCATAATGATATAAACACCACAACCGCAAATATCATTTTGAGCTGCTCCGTCAAAAAACGCTCTTGGAAAAACCATATGATCTGGATAAAGATCTGCATGATTTGACTTATTACTCTGTGAAGGATTTGCTGGGATAGAGTCGATGGAGGATATTATGTTATCGAACACTACCATGAATGGTTCCTTTCTGTCCTGAAAAATGATATAATTACTCCACTTCCATATAAACCAGATGACAAGAATGATGACAGACATCCATGTAGCTTTTTGACTGCTCCACCAAAGAAAAGCCTCTATTATGGAAGTATGAGAAATATAGGGGAATCCAAGTTGAGCAGCAAGGCGACACCAAATATGTTGAGATAAATGACATTGAAAAAACATGTGAAAATTGTTTTCTACAACAGATTTACATGCATAACAATATCCAAGACCATACCAGCTTCTCTTTTGTAAATTATCCCATGTTAAATTTTTGTTATGCAATACCAACCATGAGAATATGATGGTTTTTTTAGCACAACCAGACTTCCAATATATTACTGGAAAAATTAGATGTGATTGGTCACATTTAATACTGATAAGGTTTGAATATATCTCCTTAACACTTACAGGCTCCATATCACATTTGCCTTTCCAAATGAGGACGTCATCATCCAACATGCGGCAGAAACCACAGTTTCTCAAACAACCCATAACCTGTTCCCACTATCGTGCTAGTTCACCGGACATACCCATATAAGTGGAATCCTTCCAAATAGGAATAGGGCCCTGCCATGCTGCAATAAGCTTGTTCCAAGTAAAGAAACCCTTTCTATGAAAGAAGTTTATAAGTCTCTGAGATATATCGATGTAATCTCCTCCTCCCATGATCGGATCAATGCCTATAAGGATCTTATTCCCAGTTTGTAAGCTTCAGACCAAATTTTTTAAGAAAATAGTTTCAACTTTACGAAAACTCATCTAGATAGCAGAACCATAATTAACCCCGATCTTTCCCATTCTGAACCAGAAAGAAATATCTTTGTTTGCCATGTATTTTTTCTTTATAGTCATGCTCCATGGCCCATCCCCAAAGACACCCCTCCAAAGAGACTTGCAAATTAATGCCTTTCCGAAAGTCCTCAGGTTGAGAATGCCCCAGCCTCCTAACTTTTTTGGTAAGGAAATATCAGATAATTTAGTTAAATGATATTTCCTTTTCTCCGATTGGCCTCCCCAAATAAAATTTGCAGTAAGCCTATTCATCATATGGATGATGCTCGCAGGGATGTAGAATAGATGAGCCCAGTACACTGCTAATTGAACCAACACCGATTGAGTTAGCACAACTCTACCCGCCATGGAGAGACATTTATATTCCCACCCAGAAATCCTTTTATAATATCTGTCCAGAATCTAGAGCCAATCTGATTTTGAATATCCCTTAGCTTTTAATTGGAACCCAAGATATTTCATCCTATCTTTGATGGATCTCGCTTCAATCCCATATAGAGAAGTTAAAAATTCAATAAGATCCATGTTAACATCATTATGATAGAAGGATGATTTGGATTCATTAATATGCAAACCTGTAGCTTTTTGAAACTGAACCAATATGTCATGGAGACATGTCCAAGTAAGTTTGCATAGCATGCCAAAAATAAGGATGTCGTCCACAAATAAATTGTGGGATATAAAGTTGTTCTTGCATATCTTCAGAGGCCGACATCTATCTTCCAAGACCGCCTTGTTGATGCGGAGACTTAATGCGTCCATGGCCAATATGAATAATAATGGTGATAAAGAACATCCCTGGGGAAGTCCTCTAGCAACCGAGAAATAAGAGGATGGCAAACCATTTATAATGACAATGTAATTAACATTATCCACGCATGCCATGATCCAATTAATCATTTTGGAATTTAGACCAATTTTTGCAAGGAGACATCTCATGAAACCCCAGTCAAGGCAGTCATATGCCTTTCTAAGATTAATCTTCAGGATAACAACTTCACTTTTATTTCTATGCATAGAGAATAAACCTTCTTGTGTATTTGCAACAGCATCCAGAATATTCCTACCTTTAAGAAATCCATGCTGGTCCCTGGATAAAAATCTAGAGAGGGTGTCCTTAATTCTCCCAACAATGATTTTTGAAATAATTTTAAAAGAAATATTGCATAAAGATATAGGCCTGAATTCCTGAAAAGAGGATGCATCTGGATTTTTCGAAATGAGAGAAATAAGAGTAGAAGATATGAGCTGATGAATATTTCTTGTTATTCGAGTTTCATCGACCATCCTCAACAAGTCTGTTTTAATGAGGTCAAAGAAATGAATAAAAAATTCAATCGTCCACCCATCCGGGCCAGGACTCTTGTCTTTCTCAAAGGATTTCATGACCCCCAACAGTTCCTCTTCTGTTACTTGCTGGAAAAGGGATTCATTTTGGACTGCATCAAACATTTGAGGATACAGGTCAATCCCCCAGTTAATGTCCTCAATCCTTCCATCACTGGTTCTTCTATATTGATTTTCAAAATATTTGACCACCTCATTATAGATGTCTTGCTGCGAGTGAAGAAAGCCCCCCTCCCCATCATTTATCTTCCAGATAGTGTTTTTTTCACGTCTAGAATTTGCAAATCTGTGAAAAAATTTCGAGTTCCTATCTCCTTCTTTAAGCCAAATGGCCCGGCTTTTCAGCCTCCATGAGGCTTCTTCCAAATCCAGAATCTTCTGTTTTTTTCCTCTCTAGATCTTTAATATAACATCGCAATTGAAGTGGAAGCGAAAGTGCAACAAATACGCTAGAAATCCTATCTAGCTCCTTTTGAATATATTGAAGTTCTTTCCTATGTTCCAGTCTTTTCCTATATTGCCATTCCTTGACAATCTTTCTGATAGAAGATAGTTTATCAATGAAAGACATAGTAGAAGACGAATAGTCTAGAGGAGGGGAATCTTTCCAGGATCTATTTATGAGCTCATTAAAATCAGGATCCATTAACCAGGTTCTATTAAACTTGAAAGGATATCCTTTCCTAATACCCTGCTCCTTCCATCTAAGAGATATTGGCCTATGATCCGATATAAAGCAATTTTCAATGAAAGACTTTGGCATACCAAGACGATCAATGATGCCAACATGCAAAATAAATCGATCTAATCTTTTAGCAATGTAGGCCCCATCTATTCTACCATTATCCCAAGTAGGTTGCATCTGGGATGGGCATATATCAATAAGGTTCTAGCACATCATCTCATTTTTTATACGCTCAGCAAGTGAGTCTTTTCTCCTTCCATTTCCCCATACTTCTTCAGAATTTAAAGTAATATTCATGTCCCCCGCAATCATCAAGGAATCTATGTCAAATAATTCAGATGACAATAATTTTTCCCAAAAGGGAAGCCTATCCTTGCATGGGCCATAAATATTCAATATATTAATGGGGTCGACATATCCCCGGAAAAGAGCAGAGATGAGGATTCCAGCAAAACATTTAAATGCCTTGGCTTTAATCCAGTCCGGGTCCCATAGAACCACTAGTCCCCCAGACAGACCATTTGCCTCTGAAGCAACAATGTGCCATGAAGGATACATTCTTCTGAAATAGGCAATAGAATCATAGGAACTGTGCATTGTCTCCTGAATAAGGATAATTTTAGGATAGGCCGAGTGAAAAAGATTTTTAAGGGCTAGGAATTTATGGTCTACCCCAAGACCCCTGATATTCATGGAAAGTATGCAAGTCATGATGGGCCATGCTCGGGCATGCTTGCTCTAAGAGGCTCGTTTTCAGATAAGTCAATGATAGGAACTTCAGTAAGGGAAAGGCCACGGATCGCAATGTCGGATGTGTCCATCCTACCCCTGAAATCCCTGCTTCCCCTGTTATTTTTCCTCCGCACAGTAATATTCTTTGCTGAGTTTGGACTGATATGAGGAGAAATCGACTTCCCAGGTTTGTGAATCGTAAGTAGACGAAGTTCAAGAGATTTTTTACTCAGAAGGTAATCAAGGTCACTGCCCACTGAATTGATAGGGGAGGAAACATGGGAGTTAAGGGGGGTGAAGGATACGCATGGCTCTTTCCCTTTATCAGATTTATGTTTAGGGGAAGGGGAGGAAGATGGAATATGTGTAACATGGGAGGCTAAAGGAAGATCATGTAAGGGGTGGGGGATGGGATTTGGGGGAAGAATTTCTCTATCAGAAGGAGGCTCTGGGGGATGCATGCATAGATAGTTATAAACCTTCTGACAAATAGGGGAAGTCGACCTTCTTGAATTCCCAGGTAAATTGCTATGGGGTGTAGAATTCATATTAGAGGGGAAATCCATATTATCATCATTTACTAGGGGAGGTGGATTACAGGAAACCTTTTCGACTTGAGCAGTCTCAATGGGAAGATTGCCTGAAGCGGCACGAGAAATACCACAAGGGGAGGATAAATGAGACATCCCTGTGAAAGGAGACCCCATATTTTGATCATAATATGTAGATTTTGATTTCACCTGATTCTGCCTACCATGAATATTATGTCGATGACCAAAAGGACATTTTTTGATTAAATTACCAGTTCGATGGCAAGCCAAACATCTAAAATGGATCCTCCAAAAATCAAGTCTTTGATAAATTCATAAATTCCCCCATGATAATTTTATGTGATCAGGAAAGCCACCTTTGTATGCTTTTTCGATAAGAATCTATGCCACACATTTATCTTTCTCCCCGAGGCATTTTGGGTTCACATAAACACATTTACCAATAGCATTACCAATCTTAGTAAGAGTTTCCTTAGACCAAAGTTCAATGGGAAGCCCAGGAAGCTTGACCCATATTAGGTTGTTGGAGGGGGTGTTCCGCAAAGGATTGAAGCCAATATACCAATTGTGAAGTGCAAGGAAAATTTTACCATGGACCCATGGATGTTTCTTAATGATATCCAGATCTTCTGCACTCATGAAGTGAAAGCTGTACCAATCTTTCATGAGTTTTGCAATTTGAGGACATAACCCAGAAGAGATTTCCACTGTAAACCCAGTCATTTTCGACTTTGACTATCATCCATTTCAGGAAATTGCCATCAACCAATCAAAGCTCTGTCTTGTAGACTAGCTATGCGGTCAGAAAGGAAGACACTGTGAAGGTTTATAGCGGGAGGTGGAAGTGTAGTTTTAATAGGATTATGATTGATTTTACATCTTATGGATGGGTTGTCACATTTAAATTCTTGTTGTGCAGGAATATGTTGGTCGAGTTCCCGCTCATTCTTCCTATCTAGTAGATCGTCAACACCAGTCCCACAATCCAGCAGAGGGGTGGGTTATATTCTCAGCCAGCGTGGATTGCCAATCAGAAGAAGGGATGGCAGTCTCGTGGCTTGCCTCGGCCAGAATAGTGGCATGTATCATTGCAGACATGGCCGATGCGTCTGATAAAGGGTCCATCTAGACCAAAGAGGAAAATGGAATACGACCCGCACCCAAACTCAGATAATATAGCGAGAAATCCAATGCAGATTTCCCCTAGATTTAATCATAAATAGAAACTAACAAAATTTGAACATTATTTCGAAGAATATTACTGCCAATAAAGGGTTATGAAGGATCACATAGGGTGAAGTCTGATAGGAAAAGCCTCAAGAAATTAAAAAAAACTCGCTTTCCAGTAAAAGTCCAGGATCAAAAGGACAAGAGTCGACAGACAATAAAGGATTAATGACGCCAACAGCAGGTAGATAAGGCAAAAAGATGAAAATTCAAATCAACGACAACTACAAATGGTTAGAGTCTGACAGGTCCCATCTTAAGAACATTCCTTGATGAACCCAAATATCAAGGGACAAAACTTTTTTGAAAAAACTGGTCCTGGAAAAAGGGGTCATCCAAGAAGCTGAGGATTTCTGGCCCGAAAAAACCAGTGACAGAAGAGAGAGGGCGAGAGGCTCTGAAAGTGCCAAATATCAACATAAAAAAGGAGATAACCATAAAAGTTATGAGAGACCAGGGATGTTCAGACAACAACATATACACCCCTTACAATTGCACCACAAGAAACCCAATCTACATCTAAAGTTAAGGCATGGTTTAGAGATGATGCGAAAATCAGATGGTTTGATAGAAAATTTACTAGGAAGGTTTGAAAGGAAAGCTATAAGACCTTCCAAGAATCTATAGAAACAGAAGGATGACATTTGCCAGATCTCGCATCAAAATCATCTACTCTAGAAATAAAGTAGGATAGATATAAACCTGTTCTCTTAAATTCATACGAGTAAAACTAAGAAGCCATGTAACTTCATTTGGACAGACTTTCACTATAACAGAGACTTCTGTTCTAAGAATATGGCCGTGAGATTAAACAGGTAAACTTATGCATCTTTATCAAAATAAATATTTTAACGGAGAAGACAGTCAATTGTATGGCCAGGAGTTCTTCTTACCTCCTTTGTGGTGTTGTATTTCCAGAGCCGAGCCTCTCAGAGAGAGAAGAAACATCCTTTGACATCAGCCGCATGCTGCTCCAAGACACAATAGTCCAGTATGAAAACGACCCAAGATAATAATTGTAGATAGTATCTGATGCAGGTGCAATGGAAAATGATAATAGAGTGAGAGAGAAAATGGAGTAAATGGATTATGTGACTCTAAGCCAGAATGACCTTCTCATCTGAAGGTCAAAAACTCGGCCAAAAGACCAACCATATGAGCAACCTACAATTTACCAAGAGACAGAAAGAGAATGTTGGGTTTCGATATGTCCAGATTTATGAAGGGTTGCATGTGGGACAAGTGTTAGGCATTCAAGGAATAACATGACCAAGACAAAAATGACAAATGTGAGACGAGTGAATGATATGTGGTCCTAAATGCTACGGGGAGACAGCAGCTGACGCCTTCCTTCAAGATATTGCAGGGTCATCTCTACCCGCTTGCTCATATGCCTGCAACAAGTGTCACTCCTCGACACGGCTCATCTACTCGACTGCTCATATGCATACAACAAGTGTCGCTCCTCAACTTGGCTTGGCTCGGCCTCCATCCCCGAGATAATCCCCCAACATTAATTAAAACCATACTTTATAATTTTTAAAAATACTTTATAATTTATAATTTATAATTTAAAAATAATTTTTAATCATTTATTTTAATTTTAAGATTATACTTAAATGAAATACTAAATTATTATATTATATTTACTAAAATAAATTAATGTTAATTATATTTATATTTAAAAAAAAAAAAAATTATGACCATTTAATTTGAAGATTATAGTTAATTGAAACATTAAATTATTATAGATTTTGGAATAAAAAAGAAATGTATAATTTTGAGCAACCCTATAAATGTATTAGAAAAATATATGTAGAAAAAATTAAACAAAACAAAGTTAAATGTTAGTTGATCTATTTTAATTAATATTCAAATTAAAACATATATAAATATAAAATATAAAATATAAACAAATTATCTATTTAGATTATCTTAATTTATAAAAGAAAATTTAACTAAAAAAATAAGTTGGATAAATATAAATTACAAAACCATAACCAAATCATGTAATAATAACATTTATCACAAAAGCTACTTTAACACATTCAAATCCAAGACTAAGTTATATTTATATATATAATAGTTAATTTAATGGAAATTAAACCCCCTATATATATATATATATATATATATATATATATATTCGGGCATACCAAACTCATTAAAAAATTTAACATTATTTATAATAATATATATCACAATCTATATATCAATGTGTAAGTGAAATTAGAAAAATAAATAAATAAATCAAGAATTAAACAATAGAATTTATAAATAGATTATTAATTCAAGGTTATGATATTTTTTATCAAGATTATGAATTAAGTTCTGTTAGTGTAATTAATAGGTGAAATGGTTATATTCTAAACATTTTTTTGGTCAATTTTAATAAAAAAACCAGTACAATTTTTCAAAAATCCTATTATAAAGTTGTTTAATTTGCAATGATCATGTGCCTAAGTTTTTTTCAGGGTGCAAAATCCATTTATACATTCAAACCTGTGATTTAAACACCAAGAAACCACAATATTGTTAGAAATTGTGTTGCTAGTGGCCAAAAAATTATTTCATATATATGTTAGATGAGGTGGATTAAGTTTAAGATAATAATTAACTTCTATTAATTTACAAGTTTAAATTCTAAAACTTGAAAGTCAATCATTTAAAAAAATATTTCTTATATGTTTTTTTCAAAATTTTCAACATAAAATACTATTACTATATTATAATTTATATTAAATCATAAAAAATAATATTTAGGAAAAAAAATCCTAATACTTAAGTATATTTGAGACATGGAATAAAAACTATAAATTATAGTATTTTTAAAGCCACCCTAGATCCATTTTCACTCTGAATCTACCAAGTACTCAGAGGAATCAAATGTCTTGAGGTACAAACATTTTTTAAAGCGGAAACAGATTTGATCCGTATAAATGCAAATCCTTAAATTAAGATGAATCTAGGTTGGTTAAACATTAAGTTCACTTACATTATAAAGACATAAGATAATAAGAATTTATTCCTCACTTTAATTTGTGTATTAACCTAAGATTTTGCACAACACTTTAAAGTTTTATATTAATAATATATTTTTTCTTTCCATGGTTTATTTGTTATATGTTTTGGAGTTTTTTTAACATATTTTCTAATTTAATTTTCTTAAAATCTAGCAAGAATTTGGAATCATAAGTTTGAGCTATGAATTCTCCACAATCCTAATGACCATTTTTTTTAGGGAATTGAATATATATATATATATATATCTATATATATATATATATATATATATATATATATATATATATATATATATATATATATATATATATATATATATCTTTTGAATATTGTTATTGGTTTCTTAATTAAAAGTGTTTTTGCGAATACCTTTCTTTTAATTATTTATGAGTCTTTTCCTATGTACTTTTTTCTAATTCTTTCTAAGTGTTTTCTTATGTAGTTAGTAACCACTCCACAATAAGAGAATATATATATTCCAATAACATGATATATAAAATAAATTTTAATATATCATAAAAATTTAAAATTATATCATAAATGATAATATATCATAAATAAATTATTTCTTTCATGTTTTATGATGATGACCGATTCTGGGGTTCTGTCAAATTTGATCCCTAAACAGTTTAAATTTAGAACCTTGTGGGTTATGGGTTCATGATCTTCTTCTCTCCTTCCTTTCATTGTAGCGATTAGCTTCACATCAAATCAACATAGCTTCACATGATTCAAGAACATAAACTCGCAATGGGTCGACGTTGGCGAGGATGACATATAGGGGCCCGTAGGCTCGACCGCATGGGCCCTTGCCATCAGATTGGACAGCTTGGGGTCGATTTCTCTACTCGAGGGTCAACCCCTCTTCCCAGGTATTTCCTTGGGGTGTGCATAACTAAACCAACCACTCAGGTTATGACCATCCTCAACATCACAGCTTAAGTCTAATGTCGAAAATTTTTTCATGCATAAACTTGTCTTGGAGCCCTAAGTTCTTAGTAAAAAACTACATTTCACTTCAACCACAATCCCTTGCCATGGCCCAACCTTTCTCTATCTGCCGCTTCACAAATTTGTCCACAAACCTTCCCATCTTATTCGACTATCCACTTGCCTCTAAAACTTGCAACCATGGTATGGAAACAAAGTTTATAGGAAATTGATGTTGATTTCCTCCTCTCAAAACATTTCCTACATGCCTTGTGGTTGTCCTAGGACTATGACCACCTATGAATGCAACATACCTCATGGCCCTAAAAAATAATACAACAATCTGGATAGATAAAGCATGGCATTCAACAAGGTTTGTCAACTTAAAGCAAACACACATAGAAATCAGACACACCATATGCATGAATTAAACACATAATAAACTTGAATTAAAAATAAACAAGATTACAACGCATAGCCTCTTAGGCCTAACCACCAACTTAATTTCTATTGGGCCCTTCGTTGGCCTGATATTATAGTGAATTGGCCACCCTAACACACTTACATGATGTTTCTTTTAAAATTAAAGAAAAAAAACCATAAAAGAGAGTTGAGGAATCTTGTATTCCTTCTATGGAAATCTTCTAGAGGCTTCTGAATATTCAAAGTTATATAAAAATCAAGGAATCATATCTTCACTCCTTGGCTATCACACTAATTTTTTTGGAAGCATCTTAGAACCAATTTCAGTTTGGAGTGGGGTTCATGCCCTTGCACCATACTCCTTCTTTTGAAATTATTCATGGTCTCTTGATCATGTGCTTCATTGTTATATCTCATTCTTCTTACTTCAGTATTACTTCTCCACACATATTGCTGAGTGAGTTGCAACCAAGCTTCATTGATGCCTCACCAAGCTCTCTCTTCTGGTTCAGAAATTCAACATCATCGATTCACCTCCTATGGAACCTTCATGAAATTCCTTTGCTCCTATGGCTATTATGTGTTGCTCACTTCTCTCAATAATTCTACCCATAAACGTAGTTGTGGAATTTCCAGAACAACTTATACATAACCACAAATATAATTTTTTCTCCTAAAAAAATATTTCCTTACTCTAATACCATTTGATGAAAATTGATTCCTCGAGTCGGTCAATTTTGGTCCCCAAATGGTTCAAATTTGAAAGCTTGTGGATTATGGGCCCATTATCTTCAACTCTCCCGCCTTTCATTGTAGCAATGAGATTCACAAAAAATCAAGAAAGCTTCACATGATTCCAAAACATAAGCTCCCAACATGTCGATTTTGCCTAGGATCAGACACAATTCCATTTTTTTCTTTGCACATGATCCTCCTCAATCCTTAACTCATTCTATCCATGCTCAAATGGTGATTTCCATTGAGCTCTCATCACTATTTGATTAAGGACCACAAGCTCTACTACATGGGTGTTATAGACATTTTTGTGCCTCGCATCATGGAGCATGAAATGTCAATAATCACAGGGATCCTCAGTCCCTAAACATGTTGTTCTTACCCCTAAAAGAACAAGGTCATCAAACAACAGCACTTCCAATCAGTTCTCCACCTGAAAACACTTCAAAACAGGCTTATTTTGGATCATGTCAGCTGCTCCACTGAGCTTCTGCGCTGGAATGCAACTGTCCCTCCTTGTACCTGCGCTGGAAGTCAAGATTAATGAAGGCTACCTGCGCTGGGCGAGATTGGCCAAGTGGCACAGTCATCCTGCAAGGTGTCAACTGCCCAGGAAGCTTCCAAACTGACACTTGGTTCATGAGATTCGCCCTGTGATGAGTAAGAGGTACTTGATCACCATGTGTAAGCAAGGATCTCCAAGTGGACTCAAGAACTGAAGATTAACTGAAGAGGGAGAGGACACAAGGCAGCTTCATGTCAGTCTCAAGCTGACTCATCCTTTCTTCTTCTCTCCTATATATAGAGCTCTTCTATGAGGTCTAAGGAGGCTGGAATTTTGTGTAAAGCAAGGAGGTGCTGTTGGTTTACAGTTAGAGCTATTGGGTGATTGTTTTACTAGAGGTGAAGAGGAGAGTTCTTGCTGCTGGGGAGGTGCTGCTGGATTGGAGCCATCAT
Organism: Pinus tabuliformis; assembly: GCA_031772625.1. Classification (NCBI taxonomy): domain Eukaryota; kingdom Viridiplantae; phylum Streptophyta; class Pinopsida; order Pinales; family Pinaceae; genus Pinus; species Pinus tabuliformis. The sequence goes on from CM062805.1 coordinate 719,827,953, forward strand.
TGGTTGTAACCTTCTCAGAACCCTGTTACTTCTATCAATAAAGTTTTGCATGTTCTCCTATATACTTGTATTGCATTGATGTATTGTATTTACATGTATATTTGATTCACTCTAATCCATGCATCAGTTATGAGTACTTGTATCTTGTAGTTTCCTCTCTTGTTTGTGCAGGATCTGTGTGTAGCTGGACCGGCAAAGAGAGCAAGGAGCTGGGAACAAGAGACAAAGAGAGAGGATAAGGATCGACTAAGCGAAAGACACCAGGTTGGTTAATCTTTCTTCCTTCTCTCTGTACTTTCATAAAGGAAAACATCAAAGCTTTACTTTCAGTTGTTGCTAAAGACTGTCACCTTTAGAGTAGGGATAGGGTCATCCGCATCGGATACTTTTCCCCACAACAAACTGGCGACTCCGCTGGGGAACGCCTAGTATATCTTGTTGGTGTTTGTAGTATTTTGCTATTCATTTCTTGAAGAAAAGAGTACCAAATCGAAAAGCTTTTGACTATATCAAAAGCGAAGTAGAGGGACTGCTACTCTTGCTCATTTGCTGAGCAAATTCAAGATTTGAAGAGCTTATCTACAAAAGACTCTTTACTCTTTGTGATAGATCTTCATCCTCTTGATCATCCCTTAGCCTGTACTTGACCTATAGCTTTTTATTTCAGCAAAAACAGTGCATTTTTGAGCTTTTTATGACCCGGAAAACTTTGTAGACGTAACTCTCGTGTCCCAGTGCAGGCTGTCCACAGGCAGTCTGCATTACAGCGCAGGTGCTCCCTTCGGGAACTGCGCTGAGAGTCAAATTGGCAGACTAGAACCTGCGCTGGTCCAGTTAGCCATTGTCTTGCTCAGCTTTCCCTTTGTGTCTTGGCCCTGTTTTCACTGATTTTTTGCTGATTGCTTGCTGGTCATTGTACTTGCTGTAAACCACTTCTCCTTGACATTATTCCGCCTCAGTTGTGTGATGAAACTGTGAATGTTCTTTCAGTATTTCTTGCTTCAGTTACAGTTTCCCATTGTGAAAAGCGAACCAGTATAGCTGTGGCCTCTTAGATCCTGAACTGTAAAAGTGTCTTTGTGATCTTAAGAGCTAGTTTTATTACTGTTCATGGCTGTTTGAGTTTGTTTGCTTTTCATTTCATGGTTTGAATCTATACATTTCCTGTGTTTTAAACAAGTCTATCATAAGGTGTCTTTTTGATTGTGGACAAGCTTGTTTATTTCTACTTGAAATTAGATTCAAAATTATACAACAGTTTCCTTTCTGTCTAGCATCAACATTAAGGATAACGAAAAGAAATACATGCATTGTGCATTTTGCATTTGACTGTATGCTTGACGATTTAGGAAGATGTGCATTTTAGTGTGTGTTCTTTGATCTGTGGAAAAAGTTGTGTCTTTCTTTTCCCTCAAGTAGATTAAGGTTTTCAAAGTTGAAAGATTGAAAAGATTTGCTTCTCATTCTTAGATTGCATATAGGAAGTTGTATATATACATCTCGTGGCGAACCTGAAAGGCAAACTGTTAAGAAAGATCAACATTAAAATAAACTCAATTTACATAACAACGCTTTGGAATTTAACGCAAACATCTAGAGGTCTAGGTAGAGACGTGTTCCGGCGTCGTTAAACATAGTGACTGTCGATCTCTACGAAGGTGGGTGATTCCTCCTGAGAGTCGGTGGCACTAACACGGACTTGAGCTCCCGCGTACCGTCGCGTATATTGGGAGACCCCTATAGGCTTTTATCCTTTATCCTTAGGAAACCGTGTCGGCCGCCCTACTGATCGCGATGCAGTGAACACAGCATTCACGAAGATCGACCACCCGTACCGTAAAACGTATTCTGTGGTTTCGCGAAAGGTTTGGCACACCCTCTGCCTAGATCTCCAGAGCAGTTTCTTTTGGCCTTTTTCAAACTCTATAACTGAAAAAGTCCAACCGAGCATTTGTCACTTCGGGCTCGTTAATACATCGAAGGCGACTAGAGTCATCTTTAGCTTTTTCTCGACTCTTAAAACATGAAAAAGCAAGTTTGTGTCTAAAAGCGTCGTTAATAAAATTTATTTTAAGCGGAACATAATCACCTGTTATTCCCACGTTGATCTTTCAGTTGAAAAGTATGGAGCCCACCAACCAAGGAAGTAACCTTGGCGGAAGTCCAAATCCCTTCTCCTCTTGGGGAGATGTTGGTGCGCCTCATATGGCTACATTGTCACTTCCAGGATTGACAATCGGCCTCCCTGTATGGCTCTTTTCAACTAATGTAGTCCAGATCGCCACTAATCCTGAGCAGTCGAATCAACAGTCAGAACAATCTAGAACTACCCACCAGCCTTCCACTTCTTATGATACTTCCTCTGATCCTTCATCTTCGCAAGGTAGAGCTGGCAAAAGTCAGCCTCCCAAGGAGAAGAAGGAAAAGAAGAAGAGAGAAAAGAAGCAGAAGGAGCCTCTGGCGAAGGCGACTGGGGGCAAGCAGAAGAAAGCTGACAAAAACCCACACACTGCACCGACCGGGCCTAAATCGCCATGTGTCATTTGCAAAGGGATCCACTTCCATCGTGATTGTCCTTGTATTCCCCGGATACTAAGGGACTGGTCCCCAAGGTTGCACAATCCGGTAGCATCAACCTCTGGTTGTCATGTTGATTGCAATCCGTCAACTAATGAGAGTGAAGGACGAAGAAGGGGACCAAGATCACCCTGTCTATTGTGTGAAGGCAATCATGCCATCCACAAATGTCCATTCTTAGATGAGGCAAAGAGAGTTTTGGAAGATCGTCCGGTATCACCGTTACGACTTCCTCCTGGATACCAAAAACTCGTGCCTAATCCCTCGATAGTTGAAAATCCAGCTGGCCCGCTCAAGTGGTCAGCTGAAGTGTCGGTCATTGAGAATGAACCTACTGAATCCAGACCAGACGAAAGTCTAAAGGTCGAAACGGCAGTTGACCCGGTTCTTCCTTCAGAGGTTCTATCGTCCAATGACTCCGTCATTGAAGACCCGTCTTCAAATGACACCGTCGCCGAAGAGTCGTCTTCATGCGACACCCTCACTGAAGAGAATAAGGATGACACCATCCAGGTTCTTTTCATCAGCACCGACTCCGATGAGCGTCAGGGCAATGCGCCCATTCCTTTATCGCAGGAAGGAACATCATCAGAGTCATATCCGGCCGTATATTCGGTCCCACCACCAAGCAACCTGGTTGTATCCTTTGATTGGAATCAACTAGGCAGACCCCGGTTACCAGCCAGTGTACCATTCAGAATCATTGTCCAGATCTATAGAATGATTATGGCTGGTACTATCATTGATGAAGGGGCGTCTGTGAGTATCCTTTCCTCTGTTGCTTGGAAAGCACTGGGTTCCCCAGCGCTTTTACCTGAGTTGAGAAATCTCTCAGGTTTTGATAAAGGAACCAGTCGACCATTAGGGATCCTCCCCAATGTACCTGTTACATTGAAAGGGAAGACCGTCGAGATGAACGTGATGGTCGTCCAAGGACCTTGGATTATAACCTACTCCTTGGGCGGGACTATATTTATTGCATGGGAGCGATAGTCTCCTCACTCTTTAGAGTAATGTGTTTTCCACACGAAGGAAGGGTGGTCAAGCTCGTAGACCAACTTTCGTTTCCGGGATCTCGCATCGCAAATAGTCAAATACCATTCCTAAATGGTCTGTTCACTCAAGATTCGCCTCCACCCCCAGTCCTCCTTCCCGATGAGTGCGAGTGATTCGGAAAGAAAGACTAGGACCCAGGGGGCATGCACCCTGGTCTGCTTCGGGCAGAAGAAACCCCGGGTATAAGGAAGAATTTCCGCAGAAGAATATGACTAGTCCGTACCCCGTCCGTGGAAGGAAGTGGGGTTGTTCTGGAATAATAATCTTTTGTTAAAGTTATGTGTTTGGCAAAAGAGTCATTCACCTTTGTCTAAAAAAGTGGGCAATGCCCAAGTAGGAATTCCCTTATTGCAACAATAGTAACCATCTTTGAATTCAAGCCTCGCCCATTAAAACATATGTTTTGAAGGATAAGCAGGGGCAGCCTACAAAGAAGGGGACTATATTGTTGTGACAGAGGGTAACCATCTTTGGACAACCCAATGATAGACACCGCCGAAGAAAGAGATTGATTTGCGGCAGCAAATCGAACCGTCTTTGGAATAATAAGAAAGAGGCAAGCCTCCCTCAATAATACCAATGTTTTATCTTTGAGTAGTGTTCTTCCATTGTCACAAATAGCTGTTTGTTAAAAGTGGGCCGACGGGAAGCCTGAGTACTGCGTAAGACCCCTTAGAATAACGAGAAGACAAGTATCGTTAACATTAGATTGGCAAGATGACAAGTAACTGTGAACACCCAAAGAAAAGCAGAGGTAGGGGAGAGGAGGGGCAGCCTCGAAATTCTATCCTATACCTGGGGGCATGCAAACCTTCTGGAGTGCAAGCTAGGGGCGGTTATTTATCTGGTTTTAAGATTAGCCGTTTCCAAACTTGCATGAAAGAAGCCTGTGGGGCAAAAGTAAAATTTGCCAAAAGTGAGCATAGCTGTGGTAAGGCATAAGCTCTATAAAAATTGGTCCTTACGGGAGGCGTTCTTTTTATGACTGGTATATCGAGCAGTTTTAGCATATAGTTCATGCTCGTTAAAAAATAAACGCAAATTCGAGCAGTTTTATGACTGAATTTATGCTCGTTAAAAAATAGAAAAGTGTGAGCAAAAGTTTCCCCCAGAGTTCAAGCTCATGGAAAAAATGAACCGGTAAATAACCTTTTGAGATCGTAAATTCATCAGCCATAAGAACCTTGATCGTGTTTTCATCCATCACCTCCACTGTTCATTTGGCCGATCATTCACTTCCATTTGTGTGTTTACCTCTTTTGAGAAACAGCTGCGAAGAGTGATTTCACCTAGCCATCCTTGTGACACTGCCGTGATTGGAAAATTCCAATTTGTACCTGGAATCAATTGCTATCCCTGTTTATCACTCGTTCCTCAAAAGACGAGTCTTCTTTCAGCTCTTTTCACTGACTCGTAAAATATGAAAAGTTTGCCGAGTTTTGGCCTTCCAGCTCGTTAAATGACCGGAACGCTATCCCTCCTCTAAATTTTAATCTTTTTGGACCTGAGGGATTATTGCACAAAAGGATCGAGCGCTTGTCTTGTTCGGCTCGTTAAAAGTACCGAACAGCCATCCCTTCTGTATTGTTTTATACTTTTTCGGACTTAAGGGATTTGCTGACGAAAAAGGAATTATGGAGTTGACTTTCTGTACCTTTTCAGACTCTCTAAAAATGAAAAGGACCGAGTTTTCTTTGTCGTTAGACTCGTTAAAATGATTAAATAGCGACAAACTTGTCTTTAGACGAGAACGAGTTTCCCTATCGCTAGGCTCGTTAAATCATAGCGATGGGCTTGCCCGAAGGGCAGGTTATAGAACAAGCATATGTTATCCTCCTCAAGCTTGACAAAAATAAAGAGGTACTGGTCAGAAATGACTGGGGAAAAATTGGGAGAACATCAAAGTTTAATGGTAGCAAGTCACTCTTGAACATGACACTTTTCCTCCGTACCACATCGGGTTGGGTTGTTTCATTCACCGGTCTCATCACCATGGTCCTCGCCAAACCATCCACATTTGGGGTAATGCTACCGATCCATCGCATCAGTGTCGTTATATGTTCAAGAGGGGTCATTCTGAAAGTGTCAACCGTGTCCCATCCACTGCCATACATTATCCTTCATCCATTCATGATCGCCACCCTGAATCATATGTCACAGTTTGTTTTCACCTCCACTAAAATCATTAGCTCCGTTCCGTGTCATTGATGTGGGATTCATTAAGGCCCTCCTTTGACGGATCGCTTCTTGTCGACTTCAGCTCATTATCCAAGAAGTTGATCTAGGAACACCCCCATCAGTACTTTGAAGCTTGCATGCCTCAATGGCAAGTTTCTCACTTCCGGCGACAGGTATACATCAATGACCTTCGACCAGAAGATTTTGCGTGGCGTTCGACGCCAAGTCCTTTATTCACGCCACGTGAATTGTACTGCAGTACCTTGAGGGTCATCGTCATTATTGGTGATTCCTCTCGCGCTTGTTAACGGTTTTCATTATTGACCGGTAATCAAGCGATGTCTTTCCATGTTCGACTTCAGCGCAATTCTCACATGGATCGACTTGTACTTAGAGTGAAGATCGAACGAGTTTGAAGACCCCGGATCTAGTTTCATCCATCCGGGCTGCGATATATATTCAGGAAATATAAAAGCATTTGTCATGTACATCATTGCAACAGATGATCATCCTATTCAAAGGATGATAATTTCAGCAGAAAATTATCAGTCTACCTTCAGACGATCGTCTGTCATATGTACCAAAATGTATTTATAAAAGCTGAGCATGGGAATGCCCGCCTCAGCTAGATCATGAAAATAGAATGAAAAATAATGTATTGTATTGTATTGTATTACAGGGCGCCTCCTCAGCACTGGAATGAACTTCGGACCCTCTAGATAAAGCATTTCACCCGATAAACGGCCTCATACTTTAGGGGGCAACTGTTATAGACATTTTTGTGCCTCGCATCATGGAGCATGAAATGTCAATAATTACAGGGATCCTCAGTCCCTAAACATGTTGTTCTTACCCCTAAAAGAACAAGGTCATCAAACAACAGCACTTCCAATCAGTTCTCCACCTGAAAACACTTCAAAACAGGCTTATTTTGGATCATGTCAGCTGCTCCACTGAGCTTCTGCGCTGGAATGCAACTGTCCCTCCTTGTACCTGCGCTGGAAGTCAAGATTAATGAAGGCTACCTGCGCTGGGCGAGATTGGCCAAGTGGCACAGTCATCCTGCAAGGTGTCAACTGCCCAGGAAGCTTCCAAACTGACACTTGGTTCATGAGATTCGCCCTGTGATGAGTAAGAGGTACTTGATCACCATGTGTAAGCAAGGATCTCCAAGTGGACTCAAGAACTGAAGATTAACTGAAGAGGGAGAGGACACAAGGCAGCTTCATGTCAGTCTCAAGCTGACTCATCCTTTCTTCTTCTCTCCTATATATAGAGCTCTTCTATGAGGTCTAAGGAGGCTGGAATTTTGTGTAAAGCAAGGAGGTGCTGTTGGTTTACAGTTAGAGCTATTGGGTGATTGTTTTACTAGAGGTGAAGAGGAGAGTTCTTGCTGCTGGGGAGGTGCTGCTGGATTGGAGCCATCATTGGTTGTAACCTTCTCAGAACCCTGTTACTTCTATCAATAAAGTTTTGCATGTTCTCCTATATACTTGTATTGCATTGATGTATTGTATTTACATGTATATTTGATTCACTCTAATCCATGCATCAGTTATGAGTACTTGTATCTTGTAGTTTCCTCTCTTGTTTGTGCAGGATCTGTGTGTAGCTGGACCGGCAAAGAGAGCAAGGAGCTGGGAACAAGAGACAAAGAGAGAGGATAAGGATCGACTAAGCGAAAGACACCAGGTTGGTTAATCTCTTCTTCCTTCTCTCTGTACTTTCATAAAGGAAAACATCAAAGCTTTACTTTCAGTTGTTGCTAAAGACTGTCACCTTTAGAGTAGGGATAGGGTCATCCGCGTCGGATACTTTTCCCCACAACAATGGGTCCTTACCCTAAGGTCAAAGTGGTCAAGATTAGTTTCTACTCGAGGGTTGGCTCCTCTTCCCAAGCATTGAATTGGTGTGTTCCTGACTGACCAAACCACTTAGGTCGCTACCATCCTCGACATCAAAACTTCAGTTGGGGGGGGGGAACTTTTATCACGTGTTCAATTGGCTTAGAGCTCGAAGGACCAAGTACGTAACTCCACTTCACCTCGACCTCAATCCCTTGACATGGCCCAACTTTGCTCTATCTACCTTCTCACAACTTTGTTCATGGACCCTCTTATCTTGTTCGACTAATCACTTCCCTCTGAAACATGCAAGCATGGCACGAAAACACAATTTATAGGAAAATCACGTTGATTTCCTCCTATCACAACTTCTCCTATGTGCCTCATGGTCAACTTAAGACTACAACCACCTATAAACATAATCAACCCTCATGGCCCTCAAGTAAAATACAACAATATGGTTAAGGAAACCATGACATTGAACAAGGTCTATGAACTCAAAGAAAAGACACACAAAAATCATACACACCATATGAAAGAAATAAACACACAAGAAACTTGAATTAAAAATGAAAATGATATCAAGGCGTTGCCTTTTAAGCCTGACCACCCGCTTAATGTGCACTAGGCCCTTCCTCGACCTGATCTTATAATGATTTGGCTATTGTAACACACTTAGATGATGCCCTTTTTAAAACTGAAGAAAAAAATCCATAAAAGTGAGAGGAGGATTCTCATACTCCTACCACATCAACCTTTCATAGGCATCCAAATATTCAAAATTACATAAAAATCAAGGAAATCATGTCCTCACTCACTGTAATGCAGCTTCTTCCATGAGCATCTTGGAACCATTTTCAGTTTGGGGTTGGGTTCATGCCCCTACATCATTTTATAATATGTGTGTGTGTGTGTGTGTGGGAATTATAACTAGTTGGAGTAATTTAAGCAAGGCCCAAGATCAAACCTAGTGGTTGCCACTATAACACCAAAAGTATATCTAAGAGATGAGACTCCACGAGGGAGAGCCCACCCATTAAGCCTTATCACAATAGTGAAAGATTTCTCCATCTGATTTGAAATCGGGTGGAAGGGGTAGCATCCAATTATGAAATTGTCCTACGATCATATTGTTTAATTTTTTGTATTAACAAATATATAACTATTTAGTTAAGGACATTGAATATGACCTAAAATTGTTTTTTATTGGTTAAGGGCTCTGTTGAGCCTCAAACCTGCACCTTCCTATACACCCTCTCAGCCTTCTTTTTCCACTTACTTCATCCACCAAGCTGTTAAAATCATTGCATTATAGTCTAAAAAGAGCTTTTTACATGGTTTTCTGACTATGCTTATGACTGTTGTTTGGTTTAGATTTTTGTTCAGAAAGCTACAGAAACTTGTCAGTTTCCGCAGCCAGCACAGGATTCCGCAGCTATTTTGTTAAAATCTATGCTACAGGTGTCCTATGAAGAAATGAGCCACATGGGAAAGCTACAGGTGACAGGTACATGGAACGTGTCCCTTCAAATCAGCCAAATCATCCATAGAAGGTCACGGTCAACAAGGGTCAAAGGCAAATCCAACCAAGGATTTTAGCGGTGGCACATCTCTATTTTGAGCATGTGAACGTTTACGTGGCACAGTCCTCAGCCCACGAAGACACCGACATACCTGGAGATCATCCCCGTAACCTGCTACCACTCCGAAGCTTTAATAGACATGATGACAGTTACACTAGATCTCGGCTGAGGAGATCTACGCGTCCTTGGCAACACAGTTAATAGCATAGGATTCAGTTAGTTAGTTTCAATACTTTTTCATTATAAATAACGCGTTGATGAACGCTGTGTAGGAGCTTTTGCGATGTAATTTTTGGAACTGTTTCTATTAGCACCCCACTGTACTTTGTTTTATATATGTTGCTACTGCTTTAATACATGAGAAGACTACTTTGTTGAGCTCGTTATTGTGACTGTTCGTTGACTGGCTGAGGTGGCAGAGGGCCCCTGCACACTAAAGCCTTGTATAATTGTTTTCATTATGTTTTTGTCTTCATAATCATTAGCTTGTATATAACACGCTATTTAGATGTTTTTAAATTCGCTACTATTTACATGCTCACTTCCGTTTTTATAGCTGTCAGCTGATCAATGTTTTTCTGCAGGTTTTCTTAGGCAGCCCGGGAAAATTTTCATCTTTTTGATAACTATTGACATATGAGATCATCTTGTCCTTCCTGCTAACTTTCATTTTCTGAAGTTTAATTCCAGCAATGTGATTTGCTTATTTATTTTTCTGTTACTTGGACATCATACTACTCATCAGTTTATGGTTTATTTCTATAGTCAAGTGACTCTATTAGTAAGAAATCAGAATATTACTTATTGTAGTGTGATTTAGTTATCATATTGCTTAAACTCATTCATGATTGCTTCCCACAAGGTAGATTGAGCTGAAGGGTAAAGGATCAGAAGAGTTGAAGTAGTGTGATTAGTTTCCTTTTCTGCAATTTAATTTCTTGCCATCTAAGATATCATATTGCTTGACTTGTTCATGATTGCTTCCCACAAGGTAGATTGAGCTGAAGGGTAAAGGATCAGAAGACTTGAAGTAGTGTGATTAGTTTCCTTTCTGCAATTTAATTTCTTGCCATCTAGATATCATATTGCTTGACTTGTTCATGATTGCTTCCCACAAGGTAGATTGAGCTGAAGGGTAAAGGATCTGAAGAGTTGAAGTAGTGTGAATTAGTTGCTTTTCTTTTAGTTTGAGTTGCTTTAAGTTCAGTTTTTACTTTCTTTTTCATTCAGCAGCAAGGATACTGGGCCATTGTCATTAGTTCACTGTTTAATACATTGATTTCCTCTTAAGAATTGATTTCATTACAGTTGTTTTAAAGCTTTCTTTTTGAGCACTTTTAAGTTTTGGAAAATCACTGTAGAAATCACCATCACCATCCATACTTAACTTTCATTTTCGCCATCACACATTAGGGAAAGATAAATCCAAAAACAAATTAAAAAACTCAAAAACGACAAAAGACTAAGGAAATGGTTATCTAGTACATATAGTACACTTCACTTCGTCAGTTTACGAACCCCGGATTGACATTTTAAATAGCAATTTAGAACACACTAAATTGACCAAACATTTTGGCGCCGTTGCCGGGGAAGTGAAATTAGGTAGCCAATTTCTTAAAAAAAAAAAAAAACACAAGAAAATTTCAAGGAAGGAAAATCGATAACCTCTCAAAGTATGCTCTCCTCTTGCACCTAGAGTGATCTGGAGGATCAGAAAAGAGAAAGTTATTGGTTTAATAGTTTCTTGAGTATGCTCTCTTCTTGCACCTAGAGTGACATGGAAGATCAGAAAGAGAGTTATTAGCCCGACTTGAAGAAAAAATAAAAAAAAATGACATGCATAGAGCAAGAGACTCTAGGGGAAGGTTTTTAGCTAGAGCCAAGAGTTCGATTTTTACAACTCCTTCTACTTCAAGGAATAGACAAGAGACACCTCCATCATCTCCTAGCCCTAGGATTCCTGGAATTCAAGAGGCAGTAGTTGACTCTCCCACACCATCCATCGAATCTGAATTAGGAATAGATCCTTTCTTTTCTTCTACAAGGAGACACATTGTAATTGAAGAAGTAGAATCACCTGAGGAAGAAGAGGGAGAAATTCCTCCTCGTTCGCCATTAGTAGAAGAACCAGAGGACTCTGAAATCTCTGAGAAAACTACCATGACAGAAGAGGGAGTAAATGGATTTGGTAGAGGTAGAGGTGGAGCAGGAGGAGGAGGAAATAATGGAGGAGGTAGAGGTAACAATGGGGGAAATAGGGATGGAGATAACTCATTGGGATTTCCTATAGTCGATGAGGATTCTCGAGCAACAATGAAAAATATTTCACCATCTGTCCTCCCAAAATTTCATGGGTTAAGAAATGAAGATCCTGAAACATTTCTATTTGAGTTTTAGGTCGTGTGTCGAACCTATGATTATCTGGAAGACTCTCAAAAACTCAAACTGTTTCCTTCAACATTGAAAGGAGCAGCTTTGAAATGGTTCATGGGATTACTCACTCAATCCATTAGGACTTCGAATGATATGAAACAAACATTTTTGGATAGATACCCGGACTATTGTATGCCCACCAATCATAAGGATGAGGTATTCAAAATGGTACAAAAAGAAGACGAAAACTTGGAGGATTTACTTGAAAGATTTCAATACAACCTGAAAAGAGCAAAAATGAGTAACTTAGATGAGGAGACCTTGAAAGCCCTTCTATTAAAAGCTATTAGAGATGAATGGATAGATATTTTGAACATGATGGGAAAAGGAGATATATCTCAACTTCCACTTCATGATATAGTAGAACTGTGTGTCCATCTCTTAAGAGGAAAATCTAAAACTGGAAAAGGGCCTAGAGATCCTTCTCTCATCAGAGCAAACAAATCTGCAACTGGATCAGTAAGTAGGGCTAAGATTGGCAACATGCTTGATGAATTTAAAACTGATATCTTAGGGAGTCTTAGTGAGCAACTAGACACTCTTAAGATCCACAATAAGCAGAAAGCAGAAGTTGAAGCTTTAGCCATCTTGTGCCTGTTGTTGGGAAAAGTATCCAATACGGAATGACCCTATCCCACTCTAAGGGTGATAGTACCTCAGCAATAATCAAAGCAAAGCTATTCGAGATTAATTCTTTATGAGATGTAAGATAGGGGAGAAAGAGATCCACTAACCGTTGTCTTCTGCTAATGATTGATCCAATCTTCTCTCCTTGCTGCTTGCTCCCAGCTCCTTGCTCTTTCACTGACCCAGCTACACCAAGATCCTGCAAAATGGCAAGAGAAGGGAACTACAAGAAGCATACATTCATAATTGATTTAAGGATTAGAATAAATCAAATACACAAGTATAGCAATACACCATTGAGACACATGCATATAGAAGAACCTCAAATGCTTTATTAATGGAAGAAGTAAAGTTCAGGAAGTAATACAACCATAAAAGGCCCAATCCAGCATCACCTCCCAGCAGAATGAATTCTCCTCTTCACCTCCTTCAAAGCAAATCACCCAATAGTTCTATACTCAAACCAACAGCACTTCCTTACATTCACAAGATTCCAGCCTCTATAGACCTCATGAGAGAGCTCTATATATAGGAGTTTTGGAGAAAGGATGAGTCAGCTTGTAGCTGGCATGAAGCTGACTAGTGTCCTCTCCCACTTCAGTTATTCTTCAGTTCTTGAGTCCACTTGGAGGTTCTTGCTTCCACTTGGAGATCTAGACCCTCTTACTCATCACAAGTCGAATTCCCTGATCCAAGTGTCATTTTGGAAGCTTCCTGGGCATTGACACCTTGAGGAATGACTGTGCCACATGTCCCAACTCGCCCAACGCAGGTAGCCTTCTTTGCAGTTGACATTCAGCGCAGGTAGACAGTGTAGCTCTTGACATTCAGCGCAGATGCTCAGTGGAGCAGTTGACATGATCCAGAATTAGCTTGTTTTTGAGTGTTTTCAGGTGGAGAACTGATATTTAGTGCTGTGGTTTGCTGACCTTGTTCCTCTAGGGGTAGGAACAACATGTTTAGGGACTTTGGATCCCTCAGATTATTGACATTTCATGCTTCATGCTGTAAGGTACAAAAATGTCTATAACAGTTGCCCCCTAAAGTATGAGGTCGTTTATCGGGTGAAATGCTTTATCAGGAGGATCCGAAGTTCATTCAATCGCTGAGAGGTGACCTGTAATAAAATACAATACAATACATTATTTTTCATTCTGCTTTCATGATCTAGCTGAGGCGGGCATTCCCATGCTCAGCTTTATAAATTCATTTTGGTACATATAACAGACGATCGTCTGATGACAGACTGATAATTCTCTGCTGAAATTATCATCCTTTGAGTAGGATGATCATCTGCTGTAATGATGTACATATCAAATGTCTTTATATTTCCTGAATATATATCGCAGCCCGGATGGATGAAACTAGATCCGGGGTCTTCAAACTCGTTCGATCTTCACTCTAAGTACAAGTCGATCCATGTGAGAATTGTGCTGAAGTCGAACATGGAAAGACATCGCTTGATTACCGGTCAATAATGTAAACCGTTAACAAGCGCGAGAGGAATCACCGATAATGATAATGACCCTCAAGGTACTGCAGTACAATTCACGTGGTGTGAATAAAGGACTTGGCGTCGAACACCACGCAAAATCTTCTGGTCGAAGGTCATTGATGTATACCTGTCGCCGGAAGTGAGAAACTTGCCATTGAGGCATGCAAGCTTCAAAGTACTGAAGGGGTTGTTCCTAGATCAACTTCTTGGATAATGAGCTGAAGTCGACAAGAAGCGATCCGTCAAAGGAGGGCCTTAATGAATCCCACATCAGTGACACGGAACGGAGCTAATGATTTTAGTGGAGGTGAAAACAATCTGTGAAATATGATTCAGGGTGGCGATCATGGGTGGATGAAGGATAATGTATGGCAGTGGATGGGACACGGTTGACTCTTTCTGAACAACATCTCTTGAACATATAACGACACTGATGCGATGGATCGGTAGCATTACCCCAAATGTGGATGGTTTGGCGAAGACCATGGTGATGAGACCGGTGAATGAAACAACCCAACCCGATGTGATACGGAGGAAAAGTGTCATGTTCAAGAGCGACTTGCTACCATTAAAGCTTTGAGGTTCTCCCAATTTTTCCCCAGTCATTTCTGACCAGTACCTCTTTATTTTTGTCAAGCTTGAGGAGGATAACATATGCTTGTTCTATAACCTGCCCTTCGGGCAAGCCCATCGCTATGTTTTAACGAGCCTAGCGATAGGGAAACTCGTTCTCGTCTAAAGACAAGTTTGTCGCTATTTAATCATTTTAACGAGTCTAACGACAAGGAAAACTCGGTCCTTTTCATTTTTAGAGAGTCTGAAAAGGTACAGAAAGTTAACTCCAAAATTCCTTTTTCGTCATCTAATCCCTTAAGTCCGAAAAAGTATAAAACAATACAGAAGGGATGATTTTTCGATAACTTTAACGAGCCGAATAAAACAAGCGCTCGACCTTTTTGTGTAATAATCCCTCAGGTCCAAAAAGATTAAAATCTAGAGGAGGGATAGCTCTTCCGGTCATTTTAACGAGCTGGAAGGCCAAAACTCGGCAAACTTTTCATATTTTACGAGTCAATTGAAAAGAGCTCAAAGAAGACTCGTCTTTTGAGGAACGAGTGATAAACAGGGATAGCAGCAGATTCCAGGTACAGGTTGGAATTTTCCAATCACGGCAGTGTCACAAGGATGGCTAAGTGAAATCACTCTTCGCAGCTGTTCCTCAAAATGGGTAAACAATCATATGGGGGTGAACGATTGGCCAAATGGAATGGAGGTGGCAGGTGCAAACACGACCAAGGCTTTTTATGGCTAATAAATTTACGATCACAGTGGTTATTTACCGGGTATGTTCATTTTTTAATGAGCTTGAATGCTCAATCTTATGTTTATTTTTTAACGAGCATGAACTATGTACTAAAACTGCTCGGATCTCGCTTTTCTATTTTTTAACGAGCATAAATTCCGCGGTAAAACTGCTCGATTATATGGTCAAATTTTGATTTTTTACCATTACTAGCTTTTCTCTTTTCAAGTATAGTACTGCATTTTCAATTGCTGCAACAAACTTTGTTAGAAATGAATAATATTTGCATGAAAATGAGATTATAACCCTAATATTTCACTTTGAACTATGTAAAAAGCCATTAAAAGGTGTTTTTACCTCTCATTTACCATTTCATTTGCATTTGGTTTGTTGGAGCTCTGGAGGTGCCTCTTCCCCCTTGATTTTCACCAGCTGATTCCGGGAGATTCTGCGGACGATTTTCAGCGCCGTCTGGACCAGGTAGGAGCTAAACCCTAGCTCTTTCTTTTCATGGTTTCATTTTCCAGTTTTATGCCTGTTTTTCAGTCTTTCTGAGCCTCAGGGGTTTTGCCAGGGCGCCCTAACTTCAGCGCAGGTTCCCCTTTCGAAACCTGCGCTGAATGTCAAGCTGCCTTAAGGCAGCCTGACCTTCAGCGCAGGAGGGACACTCTCTGCCTGCGCTGGGCTCAGAAAACTGAGTTTCCAGCTCATTTTTTGATGAATTTTCGCCAGTTTTTCATCAAAATCAGGAACTTACTCCTTCTCTTGTTTGCTTTGCAGGGAACTTTGAACAAAATGTCCCTTACATGGCGAGAACGAGAACATGAAGAGGAGGACATGATTGCCCTCCATGACCCGGTCACGGTGAACGCGCTGCGGAACTGTGGCCTGCTGAAGTTTTTCCGTATCTCTAGCATGAGAGCACAGATTACTTTGCTGCAGTATATGCTTGATGCTTGGGATCCTGTTAACCAAGTATTCCAGATTAGGGGAAAGTCCATCCCCTTGACCATAGAGGACATGTACTTCTTGACTGGGTTGTCAAGACGAGGTGCCCCCATTTCCTTGTCAGGTACGGCCCGGGGGACCGATTCCACCAGAGATTATGTCCGCCAGTATTGCAGGGAAGGTTCTCAGCCGAGCAGAGACGGCAAGATTGTTATCCGTGAGATTACTGACAGGTCTCTCAGGTCCATTCTGTATACCATTGGTAGGATGGCCGGTAGCGCAGCTCTACATGTTGCCAACAGATCTTATATGCAGCACGCCTTGGAGTGTCTCCAACCGAAAGTATTCAACTGGTGTGATGCAGTACTTGTTCAGATGAAAAGTCAATTGACCAAGGTAAAGGACGGGAAGCTGAAGAACTTTGGATTTGGTTCTATTCTGACTGCCTTCGCCTTGGAGAAAATCCCACTGATGCAGCCTCAGTACATCATACTCGACTTGCCTTCTCCGACCGAGCCACGCATGCAGAGGTGGGTTGATCACATGTCTAGGCATGCTGGTCAACCTCAGATTACTTTTACTGAGGCCTTCTTCAGGTGGTTCGAGCGCCAGGAGATGGTCTTCTCCGAGTATCCATATGTGGGTATGGATTTCCGAGGTGATCCGGATTTGGTGTTACCGGATGGCGAACAGTGGGGCGCTATTGGTAAACTCTTTGACCATATCACTGTTTACTGTTCTTATTCATAATGTTGCTGTGCTTTATTCTATCAAGACTTTTAATCATACTCTTGTGTGCATGCAGATGTTGGTCCTGTTCGTCCAGCAGTTCGTCCGAGACCGCCAGTTGCTGCCCCAGCAGTGGAGCCTGCTAGGAGAGCTATCCTCCGCGACCTTGACGATACTGAGACCCTTACAGCTGTGCAGGAGCAGGTTGAGAGCCTTACTCTCGGCATTCCCGATGTGAGGATTGATGAGTTACCTTTACAGCTGCAGCGACACACTACTGGTGTGCCTAGACGATGGACTCGTCTCTTGCGCATGATTGCACAGGCCGTGACGTGCTATCATGAGCACCACTAGGCTAGGGTGCCCCCTAGCATCTTTTGAGTTTTAGGTCATATGACCAATTTTGTCTTGGTTACAGAACATTATGTATGAACTATATAAACAGCTTATATATATTTTGATTTTCGAGTTTTATTCTGATTGAGTTATATGATCCATATGTACAATCTTTGATGATGTGTCCTTTTTATAAATGTTGCAAATGTCTATCTAACACATAGTTTGCTAATGAGTCAGTTAATGTGTTTAAGTTTCTGGAAATATGTTGATATTGAATTGAATCAAATCGTCTTTCCAAGATCTTAACCCTTAGGAACATGCGATAAATAGCTGGATTGCGAACAGAATATATACCATTGAGTTGTAGTATTACGAGCTGTGAGTCTAGCCTGACAATTAGTCGGCGTATGCCACGTGTGATGGCATCAGAGAGTAGTTCTATCAACGCGCTATACTCAGCGATGTTATTCGTTGATTGCCCAATACACACACCTCTGAAACTTACTAACTCGCCGCTTGGATCAAAAATGGCCCAGGCTGCGGAGGATAGGTTCCGCGAACTACGACTCGCTCCGTCGGCATATCCAACACATGTCTCCAGAAGGTTCGACATCTGCAACAAATGTAAAAGGTGGATCACTCGACCAGAACAAATACTTTAGCGAAAACAAAATACAACAAAAGCATGCAGGTTACTATTTAAGCATAGTAACGCTTGAGGTACAGCCCGTTACGGGGCTGCGCCAGTGGAATTCTGTCGTAATCCATTAACTCGTAGGCTCCTTTTGCTAACACCCTTTTAACAATATAGGGGCCCATCCATAAGGACTTGAATTTACCTGCTCCCAATTTATCGGATTCTTGGTCATAAAGCAAGACCAAATCACCTTCTGAGAAGACACGGGGTTTGACACTTTTGTCGAACTGAGCCTTGACTCGTTTCTTATGGGCTTCGTTAGCCAAAGCGGCGTCACGACGGGTTTCATCCAACTGGATTAATTCCAAGAAACGAGCCTCTTCTTCTGAAGTTCCGGGGAGGAGATCAATTGCGAGTTTAAGCGACGAAATTTCGCACTGGATTGGCAAGACTGCTTCCAGGCCATACACCAGTTGAAAAGGTGTGAACCCGGTTGCGTTCTTTACCGACGTTCGGTAAGCCCACAAGGCTGAGTACAGGATTAGGTGCCATCTTCTTTTATGAACCCCGATCATCCTTTGCAACATACGCTTCAGGACCTTGTTGATTGCCTCAACTTGTCCGTTGGCTTGCGGATAATATGGGGTAGAGCTGTCGTGAGATAGCCCTAGCTTGGCAGCTAATTCGACCATCATGTGATTGCGAAAATGCGACCCATGATCTGTAACTATAGCCTGTGGTACGCCGAACCTGGCGACTACATGATTGAAAAGAAAAGGGCAGCTGTTTCACCAGTGTTATCCAATGTAGGCATCGCCTCGGCCCATTTGGTAAAATAGTCAACAGCGACTATAATATACCCATGCCCCCCGGTCGAGGTGGGGTTACATTGCATGAAATCGATGCCCCACTTGGCGAAGGGCCCAACAACAACTATCGGCTGTAAAGGTGCGGGTGGTCGTCTGGTTTTGCTATAAAAAATTTGACAAGCATGGCAACTTCTGACTGCGGTTATGCAATCTTTGAACATGGTTGGCCAGAAGTATCCTGCTCGTAAGATTTTTTGTGCTGTTGCATATCCAGATTGATGTCCCCCACACGCGCCTGAATGACATTCATTCAGGGCTTTTTCAGCCTCCTCAGAACTGTATCGATACCACGACGGTAAAGTGTATCACCGACGATCATGTAGTCTTTTGCTTGGTATCGTATACGTTTTTGTTCAGAGCGAGAGGTGTTTGGCCTGAATTTTTGGGTTTGGAGATAAACTATGATATCTCCATACCACTCATCGCTTGCAGATATCAGAAACAAACTTTCGTCCACGATTGACTCTTCTGATGTTTCATCGTTGGACGACGATGGGAGATCACATAATAATTCTGCGAAAACTAGAGCTTTCTTTGATTTGGATTTTACAAATTCCAGATCAAACTCTTGAAGGATCGCTATCCATTTTGAATATTTGCCCCCCAGCAACTGTCGCGACAGTATATAAGTCATGGGGTTGCAATCTGACAAGATGGTAGTTTTCCGAAAGAGGACATAATGTCGAAACCTTTGAATCGCTTGAACAGCTGCAAGCGCTAGTTTTTCAACATAAGAATATTTACTTTCTGTATCATTTAAGTTTTTACTTAAATAATAAATAGGATGTTCAATTCCATCGACTTCTTGAACTAAAACCATCGCAATGGTCGTATCCGCTGCAGCCAGATACAGGTTAAAATCTCTTTGATAGTCCGGGGCGTACATTAATGATGCTTTTACTAGACAATCTTTCAGAGCATCAAAGGAAGCTTGCGCCACCTGGTCCCAGACAAAAGGTACATCCTTTTTCAAAAGACGAGTATAACCCTTAGCAAGTTCTGCGTAATTTGGAATGAACCTCCTCAGAAAGTTTGCTTTCCCTTGGAGTTTCTGAATCTGAAGCAAATTTGAAGGTGGAGGCAAATTAATGATTGCCTGAACCTTACAGGGGTCGAGACGAATCCCATCCTTAGAGACTACAAAGCCAAGTAAACGACCAGAACTGACGCAAAACACACATTTGTGTGGATTGAGTCTTATCTTGTAGTGTCGGCAACGTAGAAATATCGCTCTTAAATGCTGCGGATGATCAGTCCGCTTTCGCGAATGAGCTGGAAGATCGTCGAGATAGGGTTGAACAATGTTCTTGATGTCATGGAAGGCATAATTCATTGCCCTCTGAAACGTCGCCCCTGCGTTCTTTAAACCAAAGGGTAATTTTCGATAAGCGAATGTGCCCCACGGACAAATAAATGCAGTCTTTGACTGGTCCTGTGGGCGGATATTTATTTGATTATACCCGGAAAATCCATCCATAAATGAAAAGATTTCACATCCGACGCATTCATCAATTATCTGGTCGATGAAGGGTGTAGGGTAGTTGTCCTTCGGACAAGCTTGGTTTACATCCCTATAATCGACACACACTCTAATCGTCCCTTGTTTCTTCATAACAGGGACAATATTCGATACCCAATCGGTTAGAGGAACCGGGTAGATGAATCCAGCATGGAGAAGTTTTTCAACTTCTGCCTTAATGGCAGCGGCTTTCTTGGGGTGTACCTGTCGAAGCCGTTGTCTTACTGGTTTGACATCAGGATACATTTTAATTTCATGTTCAACGATACTCGAGTCAATGCCTGGCATTTCATCATATGACCAAGCAAAGACATCTCTAAATTCGCGAAAAAGAGCGTTATATATTTCCAGTTCTGAAGGGGAACAACCTTTGCCGACATAAATATTCTCTACAACATCTGTTTTAGTCGAGATATTTATGGCTATAGTCTCTTCAATATTGGATAGGTTTCGCTCGGAATCCACCGTGTTTACAGTATTCGTTAGGAATTCAAAAACTGAAGGGTGATAAAGGTCACTTTGAGTATCTTCTTCATATTCCGGAAGAAGGGAACGATGGTGGTGATCATTCCATGGTGCCCCCTCAATCATCATTGATTGTAAGATTCCTTCGTCAGTCCCATGTACTTTTGACCAAGGATCTAATGGGGTTCCATATTCTCTAGACCTATCTACCCAAACGCTTGACGAGCGTTGATTTGGGTTCGCCTCCCATGCTTGAAACATTGATTGCTACAATATTTCTAAAGGGCTTGGGGGCAAAACCATTGAACGATCCATGTTGACCTTCGTGGAAGATATCATGTTGCAGGTTGCTACAAATGGTATATTTCCCATATAAATAGGAGGTGGTAGCGCGAAAGTTCCCATCAATGTGGGGTCTTTCAATAATCCTACTCCGATATCTTGAATTGAATGGTTGCTCTCATGGATCATGGGAATGCTTCCTGTAACTTGTGAACCATTAGGGAGGAAATTCTGTTGGTCGACGATCGTAATCCCTCCTTCAAATGGGAATGCGATCTTCCTAAAATAAGTCGACACAACAGCTGCCATGGCATAAATCCATGGTCTACCTAGTAGGATGTTATAGTCAAGATTTCCATCAATGACCTCAACATCAATTTCTACTGTTTTTCCTCCTAGTTCAACTTTCAAGTTATTAAGGATACCGTAAGGGGTATAAGTCCTTCCGTCGAAAGCTTTTAATGTCGTCGAAGATCGCGACAAGGTTGGAGATCCTAAAGTTTTCCAGCAACTCATCGACATAATACATGTCGATGCTCCCTCATCAATTATTGTTCTGTGAACAGTTTTGTTGAGGGCTTTCACTTGAATAAGGAAAGCTAATTGAGCTGGTAACTGAGGATCGTATCCCCTGTGATCAAAGGATACAAGATTGGAATCCTTAGGATCAACCCCACCAATAGCTGATAACAATGCCTGCCTTTGGGATGGACAATTTTGTAATACCTCAAGAGTCGACATAGCGGATGGCGATTGGGCCAAATCTTCCACTATGTTATAATGCTGCGCCGCTCTGGCGCGAGGATTAAATGTCGACTTGTGTACTACACCCTTTGGCGGTTTTATTGTTAATTCAGGAATGATGGGTGGTACAACTTCTGTCGAAGTTGTTGTCGAACTACTTGGTTGATCTTTACCTTTTTCGTTTGACAGCTGAGGATTCCCATAATCTTTGTTCCTTGTCGAAATCAAAGCATCATTCTGCTGTTTCGAAACCGACAACATAAGTACTTGTGACGGGGAAGCATTTCCACTATCAACCAGATTTTGACCTGGGTTGGGAAATGGATCAGTTAACACAGCTGAGGTTTGGGAACTTTTAAAGAACCTCTTTAACTCAGCTTTGAATGGGAAATTCTTTGTGCTATGATCCTTATCATCACATATTAGACATGGATAATTTTGTTTCCCCTTCCCAGGAGGGTTTGAAGAATTTTTTCCAGGGGATGACTCACCTTGTTTCTTCTTCTTCCCTTTGTTTTGCTTCTTCTTGCTTCCTGGTTGATTGGTTTCTTTGCCTTTATCTTCTGATACGGAATTTACTTCCGAAGCAAGAATTTCTTCTTTTGCATTTTGATCCGAATTCTTACGGGATTTCTTTGACGAAGCCTTTATCGATTTCGCGTTTGCCGTGCCAATCACACCGTCACCGGCATGAGAGTCACTATTTGATTTAGGAGGAGGAGGAATTGAAAATTCTGGTCTAGGGGCGTCAGGTATTTTGTCGTAGAGCGTGCCGGACTGAGTATAAACTAAGTCCAAATACTGTGCACGAGCGATAACTTGCTCCTCTGTTACGACTCCCCCCTTAGCCACATCTTCCGTTATAGCAGGAAGTAACGACTTTATAAACCATTCAGCTAACAGCTGATCGGGAACGTATGTTTTCACCATCCTACGACGACGACGCCACTCATGTATAT
Organism: Pinus tabuliformis; assembly: GCA_031772625.1. Classification (NCBI taxonomy): domain Eukaryota; kingdom Viridiplantae; phylum Streptophyta; class Pinopsida; order Pinales; family Pinaceae; genus Pinus; species Pinus tabuliformis. Next base: position 719,850,540 of record CM062805.1, read on the forward strand.
GATCAGATATATGGGTGGCAGTTGTCTGTTTGAAGTTGGTTAATATTTCTGTTCCCGTTTCATACCTTATCGGTAATTGGAAATGGGTTAAGAAAGTCGTGGCTAGGGAACTAAAATTGTCGAAAGAGGCTCTTGGCAATTCAATATACCATTTAGCCGCTGGACCTGTCAATGTCCTCTGAAAAAGGCGAAGCCTTATCGAATCGTCGTTTAGGGTGTTCGACGAACACCACAGATGAAAAGTCATCACGTGATTCGATGGGTCTTCACCTGGATTTCCATTGAATTTAGGAATGTCATATGGAAGTTTATGAGGAATCGCTGGCCACCAAGGGGCATAAGCAATCAGATCGTTGGTTAACCGGTGTAAATCGGGTAACTCTAAAGTTGCCACGAATGGTAACTGTTGATTCAGGTTAGGCGAAGCGTAACCAGGGTACGATGGAATCGCTTGAGCAGTGGGCCTTTGCATACCAGCATAATGTAATTGATGTTGGTATGACTGATACGGTTGGTGGACTTGACCACTGTAAAGTGGTTGGTTTTGACCGTTTTGGATATACGGTTGTCCACTATTCGCAAAGATCTACTGCTCAGAACCTTGGTACACTTGGTGGAATTGCGGTTGTTAGTATTGTACAAGCCATGGTTGTGACGCCATGTTCTGTTGTGCTATGCTAACCATTGGACCGAGGTGTGGGGTAATTGTACCCGTTTGGACCTGTGTCGCCCCACCAGTTGGCGATTGTGGTTGTGACCCATGTTCAAGAGGTTGTTGCATTACAACCTGAGATATCTGAGGTTGACATGCAACAGGTATCGCTTGAACTTGTGACACTATTACAATAGCCGGTGTGGTCGGGATGTTCGTCATAGGTACACACTGTTGCATGGAATATACAACCCTTGGTTTTTGAGGTAGCATAGGTACCCAACTACTTGACGCAATTCCAGTATAACCTGAACATTGTTGTGAACTCACGTATGGGTACCCTCCCGGAGGGGGTAATGAAAAGGCATACTGCCCCCCATACAGTATCAATCCAGAACTCAAGGGGATTGATTGCCCAGATTGACCTCCAAATGGATCAATTTGGCGAGTTTCAACATAAGAGTTACCGGGTATTACTCCGGATGAACAAACTAGAACAGACCATACTGTAGAAATAGTCCCTTGGTGGACTCCTTCTAGCTGTTGTGAGCTAGTTGGGACAGCTGGTATACCGGCAAACATTGTCGGAGTGACGGCAGGGGCTTCTGCTATCGCTGTGTCATTTGACACAGTCCTAGATGATGACGGTTGTTCAGACATTTTAAGTCTATCCAATAGATTGCCTAGCGATTCTACAGGAACCTCCACTTGTGGTGGATTAACTTATGATGAAGGAAATAGAGTGACCCCGACTCCAAAATGAGTTGGAGTACTTGCTTGCGGATCCTCTGCAATTTCCTCTATCGCAATCAAACCCGGTGGAAGAGGAAGACCGTCAGGTCCGTAAAATATTTCTGGTGCCGAAGAAGTGGTTGTTTCGACAGCGACAGTTGTTTGAGGAACAAAGCTCTCTGGACCGGTTACAGATGGAACTGGTTCAGTTACACAAGTATTTGCCCCCGGACTAGGATCAGTATCACTGTCCTTCTATGGCTGTTGAACTTCTTCTATAGAGGCAGGGTTTCCAGAAATGTTAGGAGTAACCGGAACCTCAGATGAAGTTGGAACACTTGTTCTAACTTTTATAGGAGATTTTGAACCGGTTAAATGAGTTTGCTTTGTCCGTACTGTTTTCGATTCCGGAGACAAAGACGGTTGACTCGTAAGCCTCCGCGAACGACGGGGTTTCAATTGACTTTCTTCCACAATTGCGGATTACTCGATCAACCAAAATATTAAAAGGGGAAATTTGTGTTTTCGAATTGAATGAATTTTATTAGACGCTTTTAGACACAACTTGCTTTTTCACTTTTTAAGAGTCGAGAAAAAGCTAAAGATGACTCTAGTCTCCTTCGATGTATTAACGAGCCCGAAGTGACAAATGCTCGGTTGGACTTTTTCAGTTATAGAGTTTGAAAAAGGCCAAAAGAAACTGCTCTGGAGATCTAGGCAGAGGGTGTGCCAAACCTTTCGCAAAACCACAGAATACGTTTTACGGTACGGGTGGTCGATCTTCGTGAATGCTGTGTTCACTGCATTGCGATCAGTAGGGCGGCCGACACGGCTTCCTATGGATAAAATATATATGCCTATAGGGGTCTCCCAATATATACGCGACGGTACGTGGGAGCACAAGTCCGTATTAGTGCCACCGACTCTCAGGAGGAATCACCCACCTTCGTCGAGATCGACAGTCACTACGTTTAACGACGCCGGAACACGTCTCTAGCTTAGACCTCTATGTGTTTGCGTTATGTTTCAAAGCGTTGTTAGGTTCATTCAATATATTTTAAGTTGATCTTTTTAAAGTTTGCCTTTCAAGGTTCACCACGAGATGTTTTGATACAAATTCCTAAATGCAGTCTAAGATGAGAAGCAAGCTTTTTCAATCTTTTCGACTTATGAAAATCTTAACTACTGAGGGAAAAGAAAGACATCATCTTTTCACACAGACCAAAGAGCACACACTAATGCACTTTTTCCTAAATCATCATACAAAATTATCAAATGTAAAATGCAAAATGCAGGTATTTCTTTTCTCTTTCTTAATGTTGATGTAATACAAAAAAGAAAGCTGTTGTATAACTTCGAATTCAATTTCAAGTGAAAGCAAACAAGCTTGTCCAAAATCAAAAGACACCTTAAGATTTACTTGTTTCGACACTAGAAATATATAAATTCAAACCATATGACGAAAGAAAAAGCTCAATCAGCTATGAACAACAAACAAACTAACTCTTAAGATCAAAACGACACTTATCACAGGTCTAGATCTAAGAGGTCACAGCAAGACTAGTTCACTTTTCGTTATGGGAAACTGCAAATGATATAAGAAATACACAAAGAACAAACACAGTTTCTTTATACAACCGAGGCGGAATAGTGACAAGGAAAGTTGGTTTCAGATAGGTACATTGACTAATAACAGGCTGCAAAAACAAGGATGAAAACAGGGCAATAAACAGCAGGGAACCCCAGTAGCACTAGGCAAAACTAGTTCAGCGCAGGTAGTACATTGTCAGTTTGACATTCAGTGCAGGTAGCCCCTTCGGGATCTGCGCTGAAATGCAGACTGCCTTCACAGTCCCTGCACTGAAGAGATAAACTTTCGTTTTTCTCAGTTTCCGGGTCACAGATTGCTAAAAAATTCACAGTTTTTGGCCAAATCAGAAGCTATCAATCAAGTACACACTAAGGGATGAAAAGGAGGATGAAAAGCTATCACTAAGAGCTATTTAGAGTCCTTGTGAATCAGCTCTTCAAATCATAAACATGCCCAGAAACTGAGCTAGAGTAGCTGCCCTCTACTTTGCATTTGAAAGATCCAAATGCAGTTCGATTCGGTACTCCCTGTGTTTATGAAATGAATAGCAAAAAACACAAACAACCAACAAGATACGATCCCCAGCGGAGTCGCCAATTTGTTGTTGGGAAAAGTATCCAATACGGAATGACCCTATCCCACTCTAAGGGTGATAGTACCTCAACAACAATCAAAGCAAAGCTATTCGAGATTACTTCTTTATGAGATGTAAGAGAGGGGAGAAAGAGATCCACTAACCGTTGTCTTCTGCTAATGATTGATCCAATCTTCTCTCCTTGCTGCTTGCTCCCAGCTCCTTGCTCTTTCACTGACCCAGCTACACCAAGATCCTGCAAAATGGCAAGAGAAGGGAACTACAAGAAGCATACATTCATAATTGATTTAAGGATTAGAATAAATCAAATACACAAGTATAGCAATACACCATTGAGACATGCATATAGAAGAACCTCAAATGCTTTATTAATGGAAGAAGTAAAGTTCAGGAAGTAATACAACCATAAAAGGCCCAATCCAACATCACCTCCCAGCAGAAAGAATTCTCCTCTTCACCTCCTTCAAAGCAAATCACCCAATAGTTCTATACTCAAACCAACAGCACTTCCTTACATTCACAAGATTCCAGCCTCTATAGACCTCATGAGAGAGCTCTATATATAGGAGTTTTGGAGAAAGGATGAGTCAGCTTGTAGCTGGCATGAAGCTGACTAGTGTCCTCTCCCACTTCAGTTATTCTTCAGTTCTTGAGTCCACTTGGAGGTTCTTGCTTCCACTTGGAGATCTAGACCCTCTTACTCATCACAAGTTGAATTCCCTGATCCAAGTGTCATTTTGGAAGCTTCCTGGGCATTGACACCTTGAGGAATGACTGTGCCACATGTCCCAACTCGCCCAGCGCAGGTAGCCTTCTTTGCAGTTGACATTCAGCGTAGGTAGACAGTGTAGCTCTTGACATTCAGCGCAGATGCTCAGTGGAGCAGTTGACATGATCCAGAATTAGCTTGTTTTTGAGTGTTTTCAGGTGAAGAACTGATATTTAGTGTTGTGGTTTGCTGACCTTGTTCCTCTAGGGGCAGGAACAACATGTTTAGGGACTTTGGATCCCTCAGATTATTGACATTTCATGCTTCATGCTGTAAGGCACAAAAATGTCTATAACAGTGCCCAAAATGTAGAAAAAAACATGCTCTCAGGGAATGTCCCTTGGATGCGAAAGTTGTAGAAACATGTGTGATATGTTCAGAGAATCATGAGACCAAGGATTGTCCTTCAATTCCTGGGCTCAAAGCTGTCTTTCAAGAAGATCCAAATACAATTGAGTCTCTCTGTTTTGTTGCAAGGAGACCTTGGCAGTGGCAACAAAATCAAGGCTTTAACAACTCTATGAACTTTCAATCCCCACCAAATTGGAATCCTTGGCAACAACCCTGGTCCCAACCTTAGAATCATTTTCAATCATGGGTACAAGGTATGCAAAACCCTTATGGGAGATTTGCTCAATTTTATCAATATCCTCCATCTTTTCAAAGCCAACAAGCTCCACAACTTCCAAATCAAAACCCACAACTATCATTGCCATTTCAACAACAACAACCTTCTCAACAAAACCCAAATTCTCAACTCTTGCTTCCATTCCAACAGAAGTCAAATCAACTTCCTTCTCAGCCATTTCCAAACCCCAATAATAAAAACCCTCAAAATGCTTACATGATAGAAGGTCAACAATTTCCTGCCTATATGATTGTTCCTCTCAATGATGTACAACTCAGATCTGGTAGAGTTCTAGATAAACCTTCTATAGATGCCCAAAATCAAAGCATTTCTGAGGAAGAGTCTCTTGAAGCCAATAAGGGTTCTGAAGCATCTCTTCAAAACCCAAACACTCAGAAAGAAAAAGAAAAAGAGCTAACCCCCACAACTCCTATAGTTGTGCAACCTGCATCTTCATCCACACCTCCTTTTCCTGAAAGATTACAAATTGACAAAGGGGTGGAAAAACAAATCTTGTTGCCTGACTATGATTTTCTAGATGAATTGAAGAATGTCTATATCAAGATTCCCTTGTTACAAGCCATCAAAGAGATTCCTATTCTAGCAAAAACAATAAAGGAGTTGAGTCTTAAAAGACCAGGAAGAAAACCTAGAGACACAAGAAGAATCCACCTGGTAGGGAAAATTGCAGACATCATGATGGGAAAAATTACTATGCAGAAGTATGTAGATCCCGGTAGTCCAATTGTCAAAACACATATCAATGGGGTTGAAATTCCAAATACTTTGATTGATTTAGGGGCTGCTATCAACATTATGAGTAGACAGACTATGGAACAGCTGAAACTTCCTAATCTTCTCTTTACACCTACTTTACTGCAACTTGAGATCGATCAATTATTAAACCAGATGGTGTATTAGAAGACATTTCAGTCTCCTTAGACTCTTGGGAATATCCAGTGGATTTCATGATTTTAACTCCCAAGAGTAATTTAGGAGGACATCCTCTCATCTTAGGAAGACCTTGGCTAGCCACAGTCGATGCTTTCATCAGTTGTAGGTCTGGGGATATGTATATTTCTGATGGTAATTCGACAAAGAAATTCAATCTGTATCCTCCAGCAAAAGCAATTACAGAAATCAGAGATAATGAGTGGGTTGATGATGAAGATACTATACAACCTGTCTTTACCATTTCTGAAGTTAGTGAAGATAGTCAAATTCTGAACACATTAGAAAATTTTGAAACATCTTCAGAATATGACCACACACAATTTCAGTTAGATTCTGACATTGAGTATCTATCATCTAGACAAATGTCTCTTTTCTCTATGGAAGAATTTGGTAGTTTTCCCATTGAGATCTTTCCAGGAAAAACATTGAATATCAACAAAAATTTGGAAATATCACAACAGGAAGAACTAACCAAAATCTTGCAAAAACATTCTACTGCATTTGCATGGGAGTATACTGATATGAAAGGTATTGACCCTAAGACTTGCATTCATCACATCTACATTGAGGAAAACAGTAGACCAATCAGACAACCTCAGAGAAGGATGAATCCAAACCTTAGGGAGATCGTGAAAGAAGAGCTCCAAAAGTCACTTAATGTGAACTTCATTTATCCAATTTCAGATAGCCGATGGGTTTCTCCTTTGGTTATAGTACCTAAAAAGAATGGTAAATGGAGAGTATGCATTGATTACAGGGAATTGAACAAAGCAACTCTGAAGGATCAATTTCCTTTACCCTTTATCGATCAGGTATTAGATACTTTAGCAGGCAAAAAGTATTTTTCATTTTTGGATGGTTTTAGTGGTTACAATCAGATTCAGGTAGCACCTGAAGATCAGGACAAGACCACATTTACCTGTCCATGGGGAACTTTTGCTTACCGAGTACTTCCTTTTGGATTATGTAATGCACCCGCAACATTTCAAAGGGTAGTACTAGGAATCTTTTCCGATCTAATCCATGATTGTGTAGAGGTTTATATGGATGATTTTACAGTTTATGGTAATTTGTTTGAAGAGGCATTAGGGAATTTGGAAAAAGTCCTTATAAGATGTAAAGAAACAAACCTACCATTAAGTCAGGAAAAATGCTTTATGATGTTTACTGAAGGGATTGTTTTAGGACATCATATTTCAGGAGATGGGATTAAAGTTGATAGATCAAAAGTTGAGGTCATCTCCAAGTTGCCTATTCCAAATTGTCAAAAAGATGTTAGAAGTTTTCTTGGATTTACTGGATACTATAAAAGATTTATTGAAAACTTCACCAAAATAGCATCTCCACTCTTCAAATTACTTACAAAAGGCTGTGAATTCAAATGGGATCCTAATTGTCAATCTGCATTTGAAACTTTGAAAACAAGAATATCTGAAGCACCCATTTTGAGAGGCCCAAATTGGAAACTTCCTTTCCATATTTCTACAGATGCTTCAGATACAGCTCTAGGAGCTGTGTTGGGACAAAAGGATTTAGTTCCCTATGCCATTTACTACACCAATAAAATTTGACTCCCACTGAGTTAAACTATACTGTGACTGAGAAAGAGTTATTAGCTGTTGTTCATGCAATCAACAAGTTTAGACATTATATAACAGGCTATGAAACTTTTGTCCATACTGATCATTCTGCAATTAGATATCTCATGAACAAACTTGTTACTAATGGCAGAGTTACAAGATGGCTTTTACTTTTACAATAATTCAATATTACTGTGTTGGATAGGCTAGGGAAACAAAATACAGTAGCTGATTTCTTATCTAGAATCCAAAATACTAACGAAGATTCTCCTGTAGAGGATAAGTTTCCAGATGAATATTTTTTTGCAGTAACTACTAAGACTCCTTGGTATGCAGATATTGCTAACTACTTGGTTACAGGGAAGCTACCTCCACATCTATTTCCTGGTGAAAAAAGAAAAATTATTCAGGAGAGCTCAAGTTATTCATGGATTTCTAATGAATTGTTTAAAACAGGGCTAGATTGTGTGATCAGAAGATGTGTTCGGGAAGACGAAATACCTGACATCCTCAAGGCATGTCATGATGAACCATGCGGTGGACACTTTGCTGACAAAAGGACGGCCTATAAAATCCTTTCTTTAGGATATTATTGGCCTTCCCTTTTCAAAGATGCAAAACAATATGTTAGAAGGTGTGACAGCTGCCAAAGAGTTGGGAGACCGACTCTTTCGAATGAAATGCCATTACAACCACAGGTACTCATCGAACCCTTTGAAAAATGGGCTTTAGATTTCATTGGACCCATTAATCCACCATCTAAACAAAAGAAGTATATATTGGTATGCACTGATTATGTCACTAAATGGGTAGAAGCTAAAGCATTGCCTTCTGCCACTGAAAATTCAGTTGTTCAATTTCGTTTTGAGGATATTTTTACTCCTTTTGGTGTCCCAAGAGAAATTGTGACAGATCAGGGAAGTCAATTTACATCTAACTTGATGGAGAAGCTGATGGAAGAATACAAAATCAAGCACAGAAAATCTACTCCTTACCATCCGCAAGCAAATGGCCAAGTGGAATCTACAAACAAAGTTCTTGAGAATATCATCACCAAAATTGTTCACCTACACAGAAGAGATTGGGCAGAAAGGCTCCCTGAAGCCTTATGAGCCTACAGAACTACATGGAGGAACACAACAGGACATTCTCCCTATGAACTTGTTTATGGGAAAGAAGTCCTGCTCCCCATTGAGTTTCAAGTCAAGACTTTCAAGATGGCAATTCAGTTGGGGATGAATCTATCAGAAGCCCAAAAGCACAGAATGGAGCAGTTGAATGAGCTAGATGAGATCAGACAAGATGCAATTTTAAGGACTGATCTAGTTCAACATCAAAGAGCTAAGTGGCATGACAGATATATCAAAGAGAGAAAGTTTCAAGAGGGAGGTTGGGCATTACTGTTTGATTCCAAGTTTAAAGACTTCAAAGGAAAATTTCAAACTCATTGGCTTGGGCCATATGAGATTGATAAAGTCTTTAACAATGGAGCGGTAAGAATTAAGACCATTGATGAGTTTCAAACTCCTCTCATTGTGAATGGCCATCGATTGAAAATTTATCATAAGCCACTCTCAAAAGAGGAATTTGTCAAAATGTTCCAAGAGAATTCTACAATAAGGCTGGTGGAGAAGAATCCTTCTCCCCCATCAGCCTAGCCTTTGTTTCTTTGCTAAAATAAATAAATAAATAAATAAATAAAATCGTATGGGCCTGAAAACCAATCATAGATTGGCAGTCTTATACAGAAAATATAGAGTGAAAATCAGGGACACCTGACACTCTATATTTTCCAAAAAAAAATCTCCTCTCCTTCTCTTGCCATCTTCACTCCATCTCATTTGCCATTTCACTTCACCTCCATCTCATTCTCATTTCCATTTCACTTCATTTTCATTTCATTCCACTCATTCCATTTCACTCCATCAATAAAAGTCCCTTCCAGGACTATTTTCATTCAGTTAGTTCTTCTCTAACTATCTTTGTGCAGTTAAGGGGGTGTTGTCTCAGTTTCCGCAGCTGGAAACCGTTTCCGCAGCCAGAAGCAGTTTCCGCAGCCAGAAACAATTTCCGCAGCCAGCATCACTCTGTTTTCAAAATTCACAGTCAACTGTTAGTGCCATAATCATGAAATGCATGTGTAATTGAGCTAAAGACATGGGGCATCTCAAATACATCAAAGAAGAGCAATTGGTTAGAAGCCTTGAGCTAGAAATGACAAAGTTTCCAAAGGTATGATAAAAAATCTTTATCAAATAACAATACAAGTCGTAATTATGCATAGTTATTAAACCATAACAAGTTCTACTATGTGCAATGATTTGATACGATAGCTCCACTACCACTCCTATTCCACGATATCACTCCACACACCTTGCATTCATTTTCCAACGGTCTCATGATTATTCTGAGTTTAAACTCAAGACTGACTGCACTTCTATTTATTACCCGTACTCTTGAGACGTGACCTATTGTGTTACGGCTCTTCTTAGCCGTAATTTCTGCAGCCGTCTGTTGAGACATGTAAAAATTTCATACACAGTCACCCGATTCGAAAGAATCCCGTCGTTATTCCACTCGTTTACCACTCCACTAATACCATACTCCTCGCATGAATCCACATTTTAAACTTGTTCACTGCTACTCACCCTCTGTTCTTCTGGTAATCTGAGTACTTCCATTCCCTGTTCTCCATTTCCGACTGCAGTCACTACAGTCATCCTAAGACCCCTACTGCAGTCACTACAGTCTATCCTAAACCCTGTAACAGAGCCTTTTTTTTCTGAACCCTCACACGCAGAAGAACTCTCAGTTGGAATTTAAAGCAGCAGATGGGAAAATTACTGAGAGTCGAGCCAGAAGGACCGAAATACTTGGAGGGTTATCCTCAAACTAAGGAATTGCTGAAGAAATTCAGATGGCTACGATTTATCCAAAAGTTTAAAGGGCATAACAAGGAGGTGACCAAAGCTTTTGTGCGGTCTTTTGATGGACAAACAGTGGAGATTGGAGACTTAAAGTTTACAGTGACTGAGGCCACAGTAGCAGCTGCCACAGGCCTACCTCAAGAAGGTGAAAGGTGGTTTAAAAATAGAAGTGTGGACGATCAAATATGGAGAATCATGCTACAAAACCAAGGTATGGATACCACCGTATTTACAAGAGGCATCCCTGTTCATGCACTAAAAGAGGAATGGTCTAGTTTACTGTTAGTCATCCAGAAATTTATCACGTGTGAAGGTCGTTTTGGTTCTATGTATATGTATCATGCCAGACTGATGATGAATTTCATAGAGGTCACACTCTTAATTTGCCTCATTTTCTGCTATTAAGTTTGAAAAATATGAGTTTTACAGTTCAAAAACACGTAGGCAACATTGAACCTCATATTTACCATCATGGATTCATAAAAATTCTTATTGAAGACCAGTTAAAGAAAACTAAGGATACTTGGGAGCAATTCTTGACAAGGAACTACTTCCAGGAGCCGTCTGAGGCCTCTGGAAGCAGTCCACCAAAGATTCCAAGGAAAAGTAGGAGGAAAGAAAAGAACATTACAGTCCAAGACTCCCCTACAATAGAAATTCAAGAAACTGTCCAAAAAGAAGAAGAAGATAGAGCTAAAAATAAGAAACAAAAGAAAGAAAAAGACAAAAGAACCATTCAAGAAGTCTATCCATCCCCTAAGCAATCCATAGAAGAGGATTATCAACCTCTGTCAGAAAGGTTAGTACACCTTCAGGCTGCTGCTATAGCCAAGAAAAAGCAAAAAGGAAAACAGAGTGCACAAGAGAAGAGTATCAGTCCATACTTAAGGAGGAGCACTAAGCTAAAAGGGAGAGGGAATAAAACCCAAGAAAAATAGTCTCACTTTATTGATTTAGGTGAAGAGACACTTGAAAAATCTCAAGCTCAGCCAAGCATTGAATCAAGTCCTCCACGTGAGGAAAGCCCTTTTCGGCCAGAAAGAGAGAGCAGTATTCCTCCTCCACCAGATTTTGAGCCTAGTCCGAGAAAGACACCTGAGGTAGATCCTAATCAGCAAGAGGTGTATAACTACCTTGAATCCTTAGAACAATTAGCTGCAGGACCGAGTACCACTTTGCCACTTGATGCACAAGTTCAGTCTTTGAAACATGAAGTATTTGAATTAGAAGTCCTAAATAGGCATATCAAACAGGAAAATGAAGCACTCAAAGAGAAAAGTAACGTAGACAAGATTGTCCACGATAACACTATGCTCCATTTAGGACTGTGGCAAAAGAAAAATAGGAGGCTGAAGAAAAAGTGCAAAAAGTTAATCAGAGCATTGATTAATCTCAAGTTCAAATGTCTAGCCAGGAAACCAAGGATGATGTTAGCATCAAAGAAGAAGAAAAGAGGGCTAGATGTCCTTGCAGAAGCCTCAAAACATATGGATTAGAGGGAAATAACTAAATTTTGGTTGCATGAGGACATGCAACACCTTCGCAGTGGGGGTATGTTGAGCCTCAAACCTGCACCTTCCTATACACCCTCTCAACCTTCTTTTTCCACTTACTTCATCCACCAAGCTGTTAAAATCATTGCATTATAGTCTAAAAAGAGCTTTTTACATGGTTTTCTGACTATGCTTATGACTGTTGTTTGGTTAGATTTTTGTTCAGACAGCTACGGAAACTTGTCAGTTTCCGTAGCCAGCACAGGTTTCCGCAGCCAGCACAGGATTCCGCAACTATTTTGTTAAAAGCTATGCTACAGGTGTCCTATGAAGAAATGAGCCACATGGGCAAGCTACAGGTGACGGGTACATGGAACGTGTCCCTTCAAATCAGCCAAATCATCCATAGAAGGTCACAGTCAACAAGGGTAAAAGGCAAAGCCAACCAAGGATTTTAGCAGTGGCACGTCTCTGTTTTGAGCACGTGAACGTTTACGTGGCACAGTCCTCAGCCCACGAAGACACCGGCATACCTGGAGATCATCCCCGTAACCTGCTACCACTCCGAAGCTTTAATAGACATGATGACAATTACGCTAGATCTCGGCTGAGGAGATCTACGCGTCTTTGGCAACACAGTTAATAGCATAGGATTCAGTTAGTTAGTTTCAGTACTTTTTCATTATAAATAACGCGTTGATGAATGCTGTGTAGGAGCTTTTGCGATGTAATTTTTGGAACTGTTTCTATTAGCATCCCACTGTACTTTGTTTTATATATGTTGCTGCTGCTTTAATACATGAGAAGACTACTTTGCTGAGCTCGTTATTGTGACTGTTCGTTGACTGGCTGAGGTGGCAGAGGGCCCCTGCGCACTAAAGCCCTGTACAGTTGTTTTCATTATGTTTTTGTCTTCATAATCATTAGCTTGTATATAACACGTTGTTTAGATGTTTTTAAATTCACTACTGTTTACATGCTCACTTCCGTTTTTATAGTTGTCAGCTGATCAATGTTTTTCTGCAGGTTTTCTTAGGCAGCCTGGGCAAATTTTCATCTTTTTGATAACTATTGACATATGAGATCATCTTGTCCTTCTTGCTAACTTTCATTTTCTGAAGTTTAATTCCAGCAATGTGATTTTCTTATTTATTTTTTTGTTACTTGGACATCATACTACTCATCAGTTTATGGTTTCTTGCTATAGTCAAGTGACTCTATTAGTAAGAAATCAGAATATTACTTATTGTAGTGTGATTTAGTTATCATATTGCTTAAACTCATTCATGATTGCTTCCCACAAGGTAGATTGAGTTGAAGGGTAAAGGATCAGAAGAGTTGAAGTAGTGTGTTAGTTTCCTTTTCTGCAATTTAATTTCTTGCCATCTAAGATATCATATTGTTTGACTTGTTCATGATTGCTTCCCACAAGGTAGATTGAGCTGAAGGGTAAAGGATCGGAAGAGTTGAAGTAGTGTGATTAGTTTCCTTTCTGCAATTTAATTTCTTGCCATCTAGATATCATATTGCTTGACTTGTTCATGATTGCTTCCCACAAGGTAGATTGAGCTGAAGGGTAAAGGATCCGAAGAGTTGAAGTAGTGTGAATTAGTTGCTTTGCTTTTAGTTTGAGTTGCTTTAAGTTCAGTTTTTACTTTCTTTTTCATTCAGCAGCAAGGATACTGGGCCATTGTCATTAGTTCACTGTTTAATACATTGATTTCCTCTTAAGAATTGATTTCATTACAGTTGTTTTAAAGCTTTCTTTTTGAGCACTTTTAAGTTTTGGAAAATCACTGTAGAAATCACCATCACCATCCATACTTAACTTTCATTTTTGCCATCACACATTAGGGAAAGATAAATCCAAAACAAACTCAAAAACTCAAAAACGACAAAAGACTAAGGAAATGGTTATCTAGTACATATAGTACACTTCACTTCGTCAGTTTACGAACCCCGTATTGACATTTTAAATAGCAATTTAGAACACACTAAATTGACCAAACAGGCTCCTCTTCCTCAAACATAGATAGAGAAACATATTAAAGACCAAAAACATAAAGTCATCTAGTAGCAGTGAGAGCCTTCCACTTAGGGGCTACTAGTGAGCTATTCTAAAGGGCATGTTTTTACTTAAATAATAATGATGAATCAACACACATTCACTAGAAACACTGAGTGACAACTGTCCCACTACTTATTTTGACAAATAAATCATAATAAAATTTCTTCTATTAAAAATTAAATAATTAATTATTAAATATATTATCCTTTTACTTTTCCATCATCCCCACATATAAAATTTTATATTATTATTACAAAACTTTTACTTTATTTTTAGAGACTAAATTAAATTCCCATACAACCCTTCTTTACAAAAAAAATATAATCCTTGTATTTTTGGGGCGAGGGTGATTTTAAAGTGTGATTTCAACTATTAATTGGATAAATCCATAATATATTCAATATTTTCCTCAATATCCTCCATACCCAACTCAATTCTATCAATACCATCCACCTTCACCACAACGATAGCCTCAACCACATCCATTTCAAAGATCCACTCTCACTAAACTATTTGTACAACCATTTCTGAACCCAAGCAATAAAGTAATTCAACCCACTTACAGTGTTGAGGTAAAAAAATCCAAAAAACTCCCCTTGATATAAATGGTATTCATATTAGATGAGGAATATTATTGTTAAAAGGGGATTCTCTTGATGTAATTGAAGAACAAAATTTAGAAGAAGACGATCCATAGGAGACTAAAGAATCATTGATCGCATTTGATGGCGAGCAGTGATTGGAGCCTGAGATTGAAAAATCATGTTTATCATTAGATTATTTATGTGTTCAAAAGATTAATCAACAAAAAGTATAAGATCTGAATGTCATGAAAGAATAAGACATATATGATGATCTAGATGAGCCCCAGAAAATCATTATGCTAGAGAACCATCCTTTTCTTGATAAGTTATTGACATCATCAATGCAATTAGTGTCTCATATTCAGGTACATGTCAAAGCATATCTTTCAATCTTGCAAGTGAGTTTATCTTTCATATTGTTGTGCACATGGATCCATTGGAATTATTCCTATACTTGAAAAATATTTTTCTTATTTTCAAGTAGAGAAGTATAGAAAAAAGAAGTAAAAAAAGTGGGGGGGAAGAGAAAAAAATTAAAGAAGAGGAAAATTAAAATCTTAGGTGAAAACCTCCTTTGAGGCTCTTGATATTGGCTCACTAATTGAAAATCTCTATGAGGTGGTTAGTGGGCTCAAAAAAATAGAGAAACAAAAAAAAAACAAAAAAAGAAATGAGGAAATAAGATCCTAGGTGAAAACCTCCTTTGAGGCAATTAGTAGGCCCAGAAAAAAGAGAAAAAAAATGAAAAGATGAAATGAAAGGATTCTTTAATCCAATATCTCTCTTTGATGAATGAAGGTGCTCTCCAACCTATGCAAGCAATAACAAGAAGTTAGCACGATAAGAAGAAGTTGATCAGAGATCTAGTCAAGGGAAGTCGCACTTGAGTTTTCACCTCCTTTGTCTAGATGCTCCAACAGGGCCAAGGCCATGTCAATCCATCACTTTGATCATTTTTAACCATTTCTTTATTGTCCTAAATTGATATAGGAAAGCCTTGAAATGCTATGGGATAGGTCTGATTTTTTAAAAGAAGCTATAAATCCATATTTTTTTAGCCTTTTTGATGGAGGAAGATACCCATATCTTCAAAAAAAAATTCCCAGAAGACCTCAAAGAGTCAAAAAGTGAGTCCCATCACTTTGCATTACCTCTACAACATCATTGTGGTCTTATTTACAGGGATTTTTTAGAAAAAAACTATAACAACAAGTTTTCTTCACCTATTTGGCTAGGGAAATGTGTCATTAGGCTTCTAATTTAATACCTCATCAATGCCCCAAGAAAAAAATGATATTTAATGATCTGGGGGTTTAAAAATATGCTAAACAATGAAAATTCTCAAAATCACTCAAAGCGAGTGCCAAATCATAGATCTCGTCATTCTAATTCTAATGACACTTGAATCACTTCAATTCAACACAGTATGTGAAAGTTATAGTGTTCTGAAGTTTTTGGCAAACAAGGAAAAAGTGAACTTGCAGGGTTGACTGGGCTATCCATATAGGTGACGTGGAGCTGATGTCAGTAGGTGACTATGGATGTACGATGGACAAGTGGACCAATCACACGTTGACACGTGGCAGGTTGTATAGGCTTTGTTGGTAAAATTTTATTGGTCGTTTGGTTTTTGGTTTCCTAATTATGAAGTGCCAAGTGGCCCAATGAGAGGGTGCCACAGGGCCCTCTCGAATTGTGCCCAAATTTTGTTGGTTCATCTGATTGACCAACGGGGAATCGAACCCATGACCTCTCCACAATTAACCAATAGAATTACCACCATACCATGCTTTTGATGCTTGTTATAACATTGGTATCAATTATATTTAATGACATGTTGTTGACACATTAGCATAGGGGGTGGGGCCCATGGCCCGAGGCCCTGGTCACATGATGATACACATGATCGAGCATTGAGGCGATGGGAGCGGGCTGTTAGCCCAACTTTGGGGTCACATTGACACCCAAAACCCATGGGCGGAACCACAAGAGGAGTGCTTGGAGGCTGGAGGGAACGTGGCCCAGCCCTAGGCCATATGGCACTCGATAAGACCATTGGCAGAGATTCAGGTGGGGGAGGGCATGTGCCACCCTATTGTGCCAAACTCTTAGTCATATTATTAACCATATGACTTAGACCAGAGGAAAAAGAGTGGACCTTATTGTATTTTTTAATCGTACAATAATTTGCACCTACTGCAGTGGAAATTGCATCGAAAACACTTGAAAATGTCACTCAACAAACCTGCTAAAGGAAAAATTCATTGCTTGGTTAGCTAGTTTTTTCATTTTGCAGGATAGATAACAAAGAAATGGAGAAAGAGGCCTATCTTGGTTATTGTTCAGCGTTTTTGAGCCCACGAAGAGCCTACATAGGGGTTTTTCATGTTCTAGACATAATAGTAGCATTATTTTTGTGATTTGAGCATTGTATGTTGATGTAATTGACATTTTGGGAATATAATAGAAAGGGCCAATGTTGGAAGATGGACCCAAAGATGTAGCCTATGAGGGGTGAACTTTGTCATCAAATTGTTGTTTTTGTGATGCTGCATATTGTCCATTTTTCTCTTCTTATTTCTACAAAGCATAACCAAAAACACTAAGTTTATGTACTTTTGCAAATTGATCAATTTCCCACATGACATAAACTAGATTTCAAACTTTCTCAAGAAACCTTCAAGTTTTCAATTTCAGATCAGTTGGTATCAGAACATGGTTGTTTTGAAGGTTTGATTATGTTTGCAAGTGTTTTTGAATGTTGACAAGGTCTAAGCTGAAATAAGGAGAAGGACTGCTTGAAGAACCAAACCCTCAAATCGGTTCAAGGAGGTCACAAACTCCAAGAACTCCACTAGTCATGGCACATGAATAAGGAAAAGTTAATGTCTGAGGATGAGAGAGATTTTAGAAAGGCTTTCTATGATATGTTTGAGATGGTGAAAGCGTTGTATGAAGAGAGAAAAACAAGGTTGCAATGAGAGATTTCAAATCATCCAAAAGGTAATGGTGGTGATGGCAGAAAGCCTCTCCACCACCTCATCCTTCACCTCCATCTTCATCTTCATCCTCATCTCCTTCTTCACCTCCTTCAACACCTAGACATACTCCTCCTAGATCTCCAAAACGACATGCTAAGTCTCCTTTGTTTAAAATTGATGTCAAGTTTGAACTTCCTATGTATAATGGGGAAGTAAATGTTGAAAAGCTAGATAATTGGGTTCACAAATTGAAGTTTATTGCAGGATTCAAATAATTAAGGATGATGTTACAAAGATCCAACTTTCTTCTCTTCATTTGGAAAGTGTAGCTCTCATTTGGTGGGAGGCCATAACTCAAGAATATTTGAAGAAAAGTGGTAAAATTATCTCTTCTTGGAATGATTTTGTAGTTGTATTAAGAAGGAAATTTTATCCATTATCTTACATACAAAAATCAATTATGGATTGGAAAATTTTTAGATAAGCTAAAGGTGAGAGTGTTCAAATTTATACACAAGAATTTAGAAGAAGAGCTTTAATCTTGGGTGTAGATTTATCTTCACAAGACACTCTCCTTAAATACATAGGTGGATTACATAGTTATTTGATACATACTATACTTATGTTTAATCCCACCAATCTATATGAAGTATTTGTTCAGACAACTTGTTTAGAAGCAAGAGGAAATAATGTCCCTTAAGAGACTAGCAGGAAGGCATTGAAATCTGGAGACAAAAGAAAGGGGAAGTTTAAAGCAATGGAAAAAAGAATGTTACAGTCAAGAAAGATGGAGAGAAACTTACATGTAATATATTGTTCAAAATAATTCCATAGTGAATACCATTGTTGGAAAATACATCCATAAATGAGACCAAATAAGTTCAGTAACAAGGGGAAACAAAATACTGCTACAATAACTCAACAAAATCTAGGATCTGATTCAGGTGATGAAACCAAAATCACAACCATGGGAATGAAAGTTAAAGTTTCTATTGCAATTAATATTTCTTCTAGTAATCCTATTGAGTCTCAAAATGATAAAGAACTAATTGAGATTTTCTATATCAAGGTCATTGCAAAACATACAAAAGTTGATACCTTTCTTGATAGTGGTTCCCAAGTTAACATTATTTATGAAGCGATTGTCAATAAAATAAACCTAGAAACTACACCTCATCCTTAACCTTACCCTTTGAGTTGGGTATGTGAAAATTCCAAATTAAAAGTGACAATAAAATGCAAACTTAATTTTTCCATCACTGCAAACTTTATTCATGAGGTAGAGCTTTATGTTTTACCACATGACATATTTGGAATAGTTTTATGGAGTCCATAGTTGTATGATCGAAAATCCATATTATATCGTCATGAGAAAAAATATCATCTTTTCAAAAATGGAGTTGAGTATATTGTTAGAGCACATTGCAAGAAGATGAACTTGTCTCTTGTAAGTGTCGGTCAAATGAAAAGGCTTGTAAATTCTAGTAAGAATTTTGTATTGTTGATGATTAAGGTTAAAGATACTGCTGAATCTGAATCTTTCACATGATGTGATTCAAAACTCAAACATGATTTGGTCGAAGTTGTTAACACATATGATAAGATGTTTCAAGAACCTGAAGGGTTGACTCCTAAAATAGGAATCCATCATGAGATTCAATTGTAGTAGGATGCACCTCTTCCAAACATTGGCATGCATAAAATGTCAATTTTGGAGAATGCATAGATCAAGAAGAAATTTCAAGAGATGCTTGACAAAGGGGACATCATGCCTAGCATAGATCCTTGTGGGTCTCCTATTGTCTTGGTTCCAAAGAAGGATGGTACATGGCACATGTATGTGGATTCTAGAGCTTGGAACAAGATCGCGGTAAATAATCGTTATCCTCTTCCTCGTATATATTATTTTTTAGATAAGTTAAAGTATGTTATTTATTTTAGTAAGTTAGAGTTGATAATTGGTTAACATCAGATCGAGATTGCTGAATGTGATATTTGGAAAACTGCTTTCAAGACAAAACGAGGTATGTATGAATGGTTAGTTATGTCGTTTGGGCTTTGTAATGCGCCTGCAACATTCATGAGAGTTATGAATTATGTGTTGAGACCATTCCATGATGATTTTGTCATAGTATACTTAGATGATATTATGATTTCTAGTAAAACTCATGAAGAGCATGTCAAGCATGTGAAACACGTTTTATATGTCTTAAAGAAAGAAAAGTTGTATTTGAAGATGTCTAGGTGTGAATTTGGGAAAACCTATTTGGTTTATTTGGGTCATATTATAGGAGGGGGTGAATTCACAGGGGCTTCACTAGGGGAGCAATATCATACCATGTGGGTTCATATTGAGATAATATATTGGGGGATATATACAAGGTAGAGGGTTTTTATATTGGTAGGTATAAAAAATGGAGCCCAAAATTAATGGAAAAATATAAAGGGGTATTAAAAATGCTAATGAAAAAATGGATACCTATAATATCTAGTGAAAGTAGGGGTTTTTAAATTGGGAGGGTATATTTGGTTCATATTGTTCAGGGGTTAAATAATGTGATTTTTAGAGGTATTTTCCAATATGTAGTCAAATTAAGGGTATTGTTTAATATGCCACAAACGCACGTGGTATGCAAGAGGTTCATTGAGTGAAACCCCTGTGGGTGAATTGAATATTTATCCCTCAAAAAATGAAGTCATTGTAAATTGGCCTAAACCCAACAATGTGACAAAAGTTAGGAGAACTTTTGAAGAGTCTCAATATTAGAGAAAATTTATAGCTAACTTCTCACTCATTGCAACACCACTAGATGATTTGACAAGTGTGAAACAAGTCTTTCATTGGGGAGGCAAGAAACAAAAATCCTTCGAAACTTTGAAAGAGAAAATAAGTACAACACCAATTCTATCACTTTCAGATCTTAAGTAGCCATTTGAGATTCAAATTGATGCAAGTGATTATGCCATGGGAGCAATTTTGATGCTACATGCTAAGCCTATTTGTTATCATTCTAAAACATTTATCAATTTAGTAATTAACTATCCATCTTATGATAAGGAGTTGTATTCATTGGTACAAAGCATGAAGAAATGGAAGCATTATTTGATGGGTAAAGAAACGATTATTCATACTCACCATCAACCTTTGCAATATTTAAAATCACAAACCAAACTACAACAAGCTAGACATTTCAGGTGGATGGGATTTCTACAACAATTTCGTTTGGTAATTAGGCACAAGAAAGGTATATACAACAAATTTGTTGATATGTTACCAAGTCCTATTGTTAATGCATCTTCCATTCTTAACCATAACCCAATCATGCATGAAAGTTATATTGAATAGTATGCTCAAGATGACGGTTTTAAATATGTTTATGCAACTTTGATTCAAGGCAATCATGTTTAAGAGTTGTATTATCATGTTCATAACAAGTTGTTGTCTCATATTGGCAAGTTGTGTGTTCCATAGGGTGAAAGATTCAATTTCATAAGGGAATCCCACACTTTTTTTATTGTTGGTCACTTTGGTGTAGGAAAAATGGTTGCACAAATTCAGATTTATTGTTATTGGCTTCACATAAAAGAAAATGTTGCTAGATATGTAAGAGGATCTTCCATGTGTGCTACTAGCAAGCCTCACAATATGAAATTTGGTTTGTACACCCCACTTCCTAGTATTTCTCATCCTTGGGAAAGTATCTCTATGGATTTTGTAGGAGGAATACCAATATTAAAGAAAGGTCATGATTATCTATATGTCGTTGTGGATTGTTTCAGAAAAAAATTGTGTGTTTATGCCATGTAATAAACATGTTACAGTTGAACAGACTGCAAAGATGTTCTTCCAAAATGTTTGTGTTCACTTTGGTTTTCCCACTTCTATTATTTGTGATCGCGATTCTCGGTTTGTCATGAATTTTTGGTCAAGTTTATGGGAACTCATGGACACTAAGTTGAACAAGAGCACATCATTTCATCCACAAAACAATGTCTAAACAAAAGTGGTAAACAGAAAAATAGTGCATCTCCTTCGTGGATATTGTGGTAAGTATCCTAAACTTTGGGGTGAGCATTTGCATTACATCCAACATGCCTACAAACATGCCAAGCACCCAACTATGCAAGTATCTCCATTTGAATCTTGTTTGGGTTATTTTCCAAAGCCTCCTTTGTATTTCATCTTTGGTAAATATATTTCAATAGATGTACATAGTAATGTGGACAAAGCCAAGAATTAGATTAAGCAAATTCAGCTAGTGCATCAAGGAGTACAAGAGCAGCTTGAGAAAATAAAATCAAAGTACAAAGCAAGGCATGACAAGCATGTTGATCATGATTTCCAAGTGGGAGATCAAGTTTGTTTATATATTAGCAAGGAAAGACTTCAAGGTGGAGGTAAAAATCTCAAGCCAATCAGATATAGTGCTTTCAAAATTTTGGAGAAGATTGGTAACAATGCTTTCCGATTATATTTTCCACTTTATATGAAAATTTATTCTATTGTGAATGTGGAAAACTTGAGATTGTATGAGCCATCATTGATGATCATGAAGACAATGTTAAAATTCCATTTATTAAATATTTTTCTCCTTAATATTTAGATGAGTTACAGGAAGATACAATTCTTGACAAGAGAATCAGGACTTCACATAGAGGCAATGTGGAGTATCTTCGAGTGGGACTCAAAGGTACCAATCCAAGTAAAGTAAGGTGGATTGAGATCAAGAAAGTGAGGGAGTTGTACTCTCACTTTTTGATTAAAAACAAACTTTTGGTGCTCCAAAGGCTTCCAGTGGGGAGGAATTATATAGAGGATCAAAAATATGCTAAAAAATAAAAGGTTCTCAAAATCTCTCAAAACCATTTCCAAATCTTAGCTCTTGCCGTTTTGATTCTAGCGTCGCTTGAATTGCCTTATTCTGACACTGTATGTGAAAGTTATCTCTTTCTTGAGTTTTTGGAAAACAACTAAAAAGTCAACATGTAGGATTGATTGGGATGTTGAGTGGGCATGTCGTACAAGTGATGTAGCAATAATGTCAACAGGTGAATATGCATGTAAAACAGATAAGTGGACCAATCACGTGCTGGCACGTGATAGGTCATACAAGTTTTGTTGGAAGAATTTTATTGGTCGTTTGGTTTTGGGTGGCCCAATTAAGAAGTCTGATGCGCTCTAATTGGAGGGAGCCACATGGCCCTCAGGAACTATGCCAAAAAAAATTGTGTCGATCGATCAAGCCAGTGGTGAATCAAACTCATGGCCTCTCCATAATTAACCAACAGGCTTACCACCATATTGCGCCTTTGGTGGTCGTTATAACACTGGTGCCAATTATATTTAATGACATGATGCCATGTTTGCGGAGGGGGTGGGATACGTGGCCCCAATCCATAGTTATAAGATAATACACATGGTCGAACACCAAAGTGGTGGGGATGGGTGGTTATCCCAACCCTTGGGTCAGATTAACACCCACAACCCACGGGTGGAACCATAGGCGGAGAACTTGGAGGTCAGGGTGGGCATGTGGCCCAACCTCGGGCCATATGGAACATGATAGGACCATTGGCGGAGATTTAGGTGGGGGCAGGCATGTGACCCCCTACTGCGCCTAGTCCCCAATCATATTATTAACCATATGACTGAGATTGGGGGAACAAGAGAAGACCTTATTCGTGCGTTATTAATATGACAATTTGCACTTGTTGTGATAGAAATTGCGCTGAAAACACGCAGAAATATCACTCGGCGGACCTGGAAAAGGACGAGTTTGTTTCCTGGTTAGTGAGTTTTGTCATTTTGCACTACAAATAATAGAAGAATGGATAAAAATGCCTAAATTGGTCACTTTTCATCCTTTTTTAGCCCAAGAAGAGCCTACATAGGGGTTTTTGGATCTTCTAGACACAATAGCAATATTATTTTTGATATTTGAGCATTGAATCTTGATGTAATTTACATTTTGAGCATATAATAGAAAGGGCCAAAATTGGAAGTTGGACACGAAGTAGCCTAGGAGGGGTGAATTCCATCATCAAATTGTTCTTTGTGTGATGTTGCATATTGCCTATTTTTATCTGGTTATTTCTCCAAAACTTAACTAAAAACACTAAGTTTATGTGCTTTTACAAATTGTTCCATTTCCCACTAGACATAAACTATATTTCACAATTTTTCAAAAAAAAAAAAAGATCTGACTTTCTTTTCACTTTTTGAGGAAAATGAAGCCACCAACGTATCTCTAATTATCATCCTCCTCGATTCAATCAAGCATAATTGAAATCCTAACACTTTCAAAATTTGCATTTTTCTATGTGCTAGTTTCTTGCCTCCTTGCTTAAGCCATGACTTCACCTTCCCATTTTACATCATGTCCACCTACAAACCACTCTTACTTGATCCCCATGAAGTATCCATAGTGGTCATATCTTGAGGAAATGGTGATTTATGGAGTCTTTGTGACTGCCAAGAACTTTGTGTCCTGTAGTATCCTTCAAGGGCACAACAAAGCCACCATTTACCATAAATGATTGAAGGAAAGAGGATAGGAGGGCCTTAGCATCACCAAATTGATTGAAGAAGGACCAAAACAATGAAGGAAGGATGGGAAGTAATGAAAGAAGCATATTTCTAATAGAAACCATCCATGAAGATACAACCTTTACCTCCATGAAACACTTGCAAAACAAGTCTTCAAATCCAAAACATTAACAACCGAGCTCCATAGATAAGCAAGGCATGCAAATAAAACACTTTGGATTCCATAAAACACTATGTAATTTCTCTTGTTTGTGTCTAATTATTTGGGGTCACTTCTTGGCTAAACAAAGTGTCTATCTACCTCAACTCCCACATGAGGGGATAGGAAGAGACCAAATAAGAAATCTCATGCAACAAGGTGTTTGTTGACTTATGTGGTTAGGTAGCATGATCTCATGATCTCATAATATCATGATTTTAATTTTCAATTATGAGTGCCAGATGTGACAACTACACATGTATGTTGATCCCACCTACCACCTCATATCAACATCTCAAGTTTTCATCTACCACCTTAAATGAAGGAGAAATAGTGAAAGAAGTTTGCATGTTGTATGGGAGTTATTGCTATAGGAGAATTGTTATATAAAAAAAATTGTACATGAGAGTTGGTCTATAATATACCTACTACAGGGTTGATGGAAAATAATTAATTAATTGCTATAAGGTATAAAGAAACATAACAAAACTGCAAAGGGTTTGTTACAAATAGTTTGGTCTGCACAATGGTAAATTCCCCAAGGGTGAAAGATCTCCAAGTCACCAGGTTGGTCATCACATCATCCCTCTCTTTTGCTTCAAGTTATCCACCATCATTTCTCCCTATGTAAGAAGAAGTAGCTTTGTGCTAACCACTTTCAGTTCCTAAATTTAGAAATAAAAGTAGAATTCAGATTGCTTGTTAAGGGTGTTCTCGAGTATTTGATGGAGAGTATGACATGTCATTGCAAAGAATCCAAACACAGCTCATGCAATTGAAAATTGGGCCACCATTCTGAAAATTCTTCCTTTCTTAGAGTTCTACAAAAAAATTGTTTCCTATAACAACCCCATTTGACCACAAATACAATTTGTGGGAGGCATAAGGCATACTTAAACTTCTATGGGTAAGAAATTGCGTCATCCAAGTCAAACTCTAGCCTCATAGCTAGAGAAACAAACTCACAAATTGACAACATGGGTGGAGGTTTTAACAAAGGGAAGCCTACCAACACTAATAGGATCGATCAACACCCTTATATGCTCACTATTTTCCAAAATTACAACTAGATGAGATTCCTTGAAAAGTTAAAGGGCTAATGCATTAGAATGTGCAGTGAACCTATGAAATCCAAGTGACCAAGAGTTTGTGAGAAAAGTAAGAGAATTGGTGATCCATTTCAATGAAAATGACATAATCAAGATCACTATCTTACCCATGGGAGTGCACTAGGAAAAACAATCAAGGAATGAAGCAATGAGTGCCAAGAAAGCCTTTATTTTCCAAGGAGTCCACACTCGATGCTATAATATTTTGTATAAAGTGCTACAAGATTTTGGATAGAGTGATACAGGAAGAGTATTGAGTGTTACATGAGGCTAATTCTACCCAACAATTTGAACCACAAAGGAAATAATCGAGATAGAGGGTAAGTGCCATCTCTCCTCACTAGTATTTGACATAAAAATTAAAGGAAACCCCTCAATTGTCACAAGAAATAACTCTGTAAATTATACAATGTGAGTTTTTATAAAATAACAGTAAATATGATGTGGTAAATGAGGCATTAACTGAGAATTTGTTTAAACTGAAGGTGTGGTGAGTAGAAAGAAGTGGATGTGTATATATCAGAGAAGACAGATAAGTATACAGGGCGACCAATGACACCACAACAATAGAGGCAAGTGGAGGATAGTCGGAAGGAAAAGGATTGAGTTGCTTAAGGGTGAGTAATAGTTCCAGTAGGGGGGAGATGATCAGCCTCTAAATTGCATATATTTTAAGTCCCATTTGATCATTACTAGATACTTTAGAAATTTGTTAAACCCCCTTACTTTCACATTGTGGAGTTAATTCATAGTCCTAATAGATCCTTAGGAATTTGATTTTCCATTGCTTATTTTGTGCCTATTATTATTTATTTTGTATAATATTGAGAGAATATTGTGTAAATTCTGAAGTTCTATGGAATGAGATAATTTAGGGACCTGCTACCTACCATAGGATTCTACACGATGGACTGCTAAATGGATAGGCTATCATGAAATTTTTGATAGATTTTGAAGCTCCACTGATTGATAAAATCTAGGGATGTGTTCCCTGCTATAAGAGAAACTAGAACATAGTATTTAATGAAGATTCCTACTGTTGGAAACTAGATCCACTTTTTGAGGGATTTTGGAGAGGAAGGATGCCTCCTTTCAAGGAGGATGCTTCTCCATCAATTTGTATAAGTTCCAACTCAAATTAGCCTCTAAGGGCATGGATTTTTTAGTCTTCTTGTGAAGATTTTTTTTATTTAGCTCCTCTACTTTCATTTCCAACATGGATGTACTTTAATTGATTCTAATTGATGAGGCTCATCAATAGGTACATATAAGGGTCATGATTTCGTCCTCGAGCTTTACAACTATCTCTTTCTCACATTTATTTACATTTTTTTATATTACGGTTAGTGAAAAGGATAAAAGATGTTTATCATGCCATGTAGCCTAATATATTTTAATTGTAGGAAATAGAACAATTTTTTAGCTGATTTCTATGCAGGGAATTTGAGTAGACAACAAGGAAAGAATATAGGGGGTTTTCCACCTCTTTAACTCCCTCAATTAGTCGAAGATCACAACGTTGTTTCTCTCATTAGCTCAAGGTCATTGGAAGCCAAGAAAATGAAACTTATGAGGAACAAGATCCATCATTCTCGAGTTGTAGGAGACAAATATTCCTATTTTCTAGGGAGTTGCTAGTAGCTACCCTCTTGTATAAATAAGCAAGTAGAAGAACTCATTAGGGTTCGAGTTTTGTTTTCAACTAGGTAGCTATTGAGCTTAGGAACTTGGCACTATAGTTTTGACTCTTTGATGTATTAGACATTGATTCAATGATAATGAGAAGTTGCTTGTTGATTCATCATTGAGTTAGTTCTAGAGGGTTGAGGCTTCTGGGTTTGGGCCCAACCCAGTGGCTTAGGTATCTATTTTGTATTTGTATCTCTTTTAGTTTAAGATTATTTCTTAGTTTCATTCATTTCATTAAAGAATACTCCATCAAAATCTGTGATTGCAGCCCCTACCTCATGTCTCTCATGGTAGCATGAATAGGAGGATTTATAACCACATACCAAAATCATTATGCTTATGATTTCTTGGAAGAATATTTGTGTTAGTACTATTATTTCTCAAGTGCTTGATGTATATTATGTGTTGGTTTATTTATTAGATCAAATTTCTGTGATATATTAGATAGAATTTAAATTCAACTCATCTTTTCCACTACTAGTTGTTTCATCCTATCGATAAAAAATGGATGTATGCATGTAATGATTTCAGGGTCGTTGAAATTTGTAGATAAGGGAACCTTCACCACCTCTATCTTGGACTCCCTCACCTTCTCTTATGAACCCCAAATTTTGTCGCAAAAATTCTGTTTCATGAAATCATTTTGCTAGGGTCACCAAGAGCATCCCTTCTAGTGCAAAACATACCTTCAAAAGGCTTTGAGCTTGGCTAGGATCTTTGGCCACCCTTCACTCATTTACCTCAACCTCCATCCACCTTTCCATACCCTTAAACCATCATTTTCACCTCTTAAACCTTATTAGCATCCCTCTTGTAGCATTACAGGCCCTCTTGTAGCAATACAAGGCTTTTGTAGCAGCCACCTGTAGCACACCTATAGGACCTCTTTCTTCTAATAGTTTTGATCCTTACTGCAACTTGGATGTAGTTTATAAGGTTGTTGAACCCCAAATTTGATTTCATGATTAGGGGAAGCTCATAGGCCACTCCAAACCCTCCTTTTCCTTCACTGCAAAACATAATAGTATTAGTTTCCTTATAAAAATTTTAGCACAAATAGAACATGATTTCCATGAAAGTGTGAGATAGCTAGATGGTACATAAAATCTTCAATTATGGAATCATAGGTTATGCAAGAGAGATTAGCTTCCTTTCTGCAAGTAGATTTGATAGCTTGATGAGTGTTGCAAGATAATGTAGTTTCCTTTCTGCAAGTCATTTAGCTTTGGCCTTTTCATGAATTATTTCAATAGCATTTGCAAGTTGAAGTTAAAAGCATTTTACTTTTCATAGTTAGAAGTAGCTTCTAAATTGCATCTTCATTAGCTAGCTTTCATTCTAATTCAGTAGGAGGAATGGTCCTAGAGCACTATTGATCATATGCCCTAGTTAAGGGTGGCATGAATAGAATCCCATATTTTGTACATATAGCACTGTCACCTTGAAGTTTGTACAAACCCCGAGTTGATAAATAGAGTTGACGAGCCCTTGGTAGTTGCAGCACTCTTGGTGCAATACTATGGCTCACCACTAATAATGAAGTTTGGTTTTATTTTCATCTTCTAAGGTTTGGTTTCCTTCATAGGACTCTGAGTATCCTTGGGAATGACCATCTTAGGAGCCTTAGAGCCTTATTATACATTTTCTTTGTCTTCTTTTCATTTTTTGTTCACTTAAATATCTTGTCCTTGCATTTGCTATTTCCGCATTTAGTAATCATGTTTCATTTGTTGTAGGTTATATTGGTTAAATGATTGAAGTGAATTATTTTTTAGGTTTTTTATAGATTCACAAGTTTTATGCATCCCTAGAACAAATTTTCAAAGTCATATTCATCATTGAGGTACTTGGATTGGTTTACTAGTTCACAATTATGGAATTTCTAGAAGATTCCTATAGCAAAACAATAGTAAAAATTTGTTGAATTTTAGCACATGATAATAA
Organism: Pinus tabuliformis; assembly: GCA_031772625.1. Lineage (NCBI taxonomy): Eukaryota > Viridiplantae > Streptophyta > Pinopsida > Pinales > Pinaceae > Pinus > Pinus tabuliformis. The sequence goes on from CM062805.1 coordinate 719,879,582, forward strand.
AGTCATTTCAAGTTCATTATACTTGGATCAAAGTCTAAAAATATTCAACTTAATAAAAAAATTATTCCATAGAATTTCCACTTGATTAGCTTAGCCATTTGGTTACATAGATTGGCTTACTAGTTCATTTTTTTGAAATTTTTGGTTTTAGTAATAAATTTATGTTAAATTTTTGCATGTGTTAATGAGTTTATTTCAAGTTGATTCCACTTGGATTGAAGCCTGAAAACATCCAAATTAAGAAAAAAATTACCCCATAGCATTTTCACTTGATTAGCTTAGGCATTTGGGTTCTTAGATAAGCTTACTAGTTCATTGTTGTACAAGCACAAAAATATATTATTTATTTTATGCCATAATTAAAATCTAGTTTAAATTCAACTCATCCTTTCCTTTGCATTTTGATTTCCCATAATTAGCCTTTTAGCACTCCTTTAAATCATGATGTCTTTGTTAGTTGACTAATCACTTTGTGTGAAGGTAAGATCTATTGGTTCATAGGACAAGAATAGAATCATATTCTGTCACCAACACCATCTCTTTCAACACCTTCCTTCCACTTGTTCCTCCAAACTATCTGTGCACAAAATTTACATTATAGGGTTACAAGTGACCATTAGTTTTACTTTTTCCCTTGTGAAAGATGGGCTATTGAGTAGATATAAGCTTGGAAAGGTCCTCTAAACTCTATCCCAACCTTCCACCATTTTTCCCACCTTTAAATCACTTCTAGAGTCCTTACAATTCTTCTGGATGCAATCCTGTAGCATCCTGTAACATCCTATAACACTTTGCAGAATTGCCAAAAATCGGTTAGAACTGCTTATTAAGCCTATTTTTCATCTACCATCACGTTAAAACATCCCCTAAGCCTTGGAATCCAAATGTAAGAGACTAGAGACCCTTTGTGCATCATCCCTCCATCATTGTAGCTTTAAGTATGAAATTAGGGCTTATTGTTTTGATCATGAGCTAACTAGCATAGAAATTATTTTTATTGGTTTCTTTTGAGCACTTGATGTTTTCTGCAAATAGAATATACTCTATCTTGATTGCAATAGTATAAATTTGATTTCCTACAAGATAGATTAGAATCTCTAATTTCATGCAATTAGCTAGGGTTTGCTTTCCTTTTATTTATCTTCTGCAAAACAAGTTTGGATTTCTTTTCTAGCCTTTCTTTCCATGCAAGTATATTAGTGTTTCCTTGATGCAGTAGGGAAAGAAATGCTTCAATTGTCTATTTTCTTGCAAATTTAAGTTTTCGCAAAATGGTCTTTATACCTCTCAATTCACTTCATTGCATCATATCAACAAAGGAACGACACATTGCATGCTACACACATAGTGCCGACACCTCTTATGTTTGTACAAACTCTAGATTGATAGTTAAAGTTGTAGCCTTGGGAATTGCAACACTCTTTTCACAACACTGGGTTTCATCACCAGTACCTTTATTTTAATTCTTCTAGTTCTTTTCTTATGTGTGGTGCCATGACTCCATAATAAGACTTCAATTATCTCCGCCAATAAAATGATATAAAAAATAAATTTCAATACATCAATAAAAAAACTATATCTTAAATTTTGACATGTCATTCATATATATATATATATATATATATATATATATTACCATAGTGAATCATAAATGGTTGGATTAATTCAAGCAAGGTCCATGATCAAATCTTGTTGTTTCCACTATAACACCAAGAGTATATATGAGAATATAAAAGCTTGATACACTAGGAATTTATGACTTATAAAGAGTTAAGACTCCACTAAGGTTGGGGAGCTTCCTCCTTCATCCTTATCACAATGGCCAATTATGTCCCCGTCATATTTGAAATCAAGTGGAACGGATAACATCCCATTGTGCAATCATCCCACAAATACTCTGCTTAATGTATTGTGTTAACAAATAGATAAATATTTAGTTGAGGACTTATACTATGACCTAAAACTATTTTTTGATTGGTTAAGGGCTCATGATCCTAAAACATACATAGGAAAACAAATTAAAGGCCAAAACATTAAATTCATCTCGTAAGAGTGAAGTCTTCCCTTATTAACTACTAATGAGTTATTCGACACGACATAGTTTTACTTAAACAATAATGATGAATCAAAACGCATTCACTAATAACAATAAGTAACAATTATCCCATTACTAATTTTAAAAAATAAATTATAATAATTTTTTTTCCATTAAAGATACATAAATAAATAATTATTTAATATATTAAATTTTTATTTAAATTATATCATCTACCCACAAATATATAAATTTTATATTATTATTACAAAAAATTTACTATATTGGTAGGGAATAAATTCAATTCCCCTGCGACCCTTCTTTACGCAAAACAATCTTTGTATCTTTTGGGTTTTGGGTGAGAGTGAACGAATGTGTTAAATCAACAAAACCATTAATCATATGATTTTAGTGTTAAATTATTTTATTTAAAATATAAATAAAAGTAAAAATATATATATATTTATACTATTATTTAAAATAAAATATGGTGAATATTAAAATAAATTTTCTCATTGTACGAAAATATTAAAAATTTATATAAAAATATAATGACACTGACAATGAACCACACTGGTTGGTTCGAAATGCGTCGACAAAAATTTCTCCATGTAATTTTCGCCAATTTTTTTTTCAAAAAATATAATGACATTTAACTTATTTAAAATTCTGTAGAGAATAAATTCAATTACCCTAGAACACTTCTTTCCACAAAACAATCCTAATATCTTTTGAGTGAGAGTGAACGAATGTGTTAAATCAACAAAACCATTAATCATGTGATTTTAGTTTTAATTTTTTTTATTTACACAAAACAATCCTTGTATCTTTTGGGTGAGAGTGAACGAATGTTTTAAATCAACGAAACGATTAATCACGTGATTTTAGTTTTAATTTTTTTTATTTAAAATATAAATAAAAGTAAAAAATTATATATTTATACTATTATTTAAAATAAAATATGGTGAATATTAAAATAAATGTATGAAAATACAAAAGATATTTATATAAAAATATAATGACATTTAACTTATTTAAAATTCATTTGCTTAAGAAGTGTTTAAACTTTAGAACAAAAATAAATTTGAAAAGGAAAGAAAAATCATAATTATATTTGGTTATGTTTAAATTACAATTATAGTAACTATATATAAGAATTAATTTATAAAAGTTGACAATTTTGAATGATCCAAAATTAAATTAATTTTGGGTAGGATTATATTTTCATTATGTCTAATATATCATTCCAACTGGAGTGAGTAATTGAACTGGTGAATTCACATCAAGGAGTGTTTTAATAGAGCACCCAATCACCGCCTATCCAAGGTCTCATGGACAAAATAACTCTATGTTAAAGTAAATTGCTTTTATTAATTAATAGTTCAAAATCAAAAAACAAGTTAATCAATAATCCTCACTTTCGTTATCCGTGAGTAATTAAATTATAAAGCATTTTTCCACCTAAATAATAATGACATTTCTTTCGATTATTACTTTCAATACATCATATGTTATCGCATTTTAAATTTTCAAAATAATTATACCCAAGAAATTTATCAATATAACTAGAATTATGCGTGTGGTTCTTGTTTTAAAATATTACAATAAGGATATTTTAAAAATCAACAACAATCGTGAAAAGGTTGGAAACTACATCAATTATATGTTAAGTTTCTTTTTTTGAATGAGGAACTAAAAGACGAAGTATACCATGTTTAGCAAGAACGGTTTGTTAAAAAGGCTTAAGGGAACCTTGTTTGCTGCAAATTAAAGAAAGCTTTATATGGATTAAAATAGGCACCAAGATATTTCATTAGGAGAATTTCAAGTTCTAAAATGGGCTTTATAAGGAAAATAATAAAATAAGAGTTATGAGCTTTTAATGAAAAAGAAAGGAAACTACTTTTTGTTGTATTTTCAACTTATCTCCTTGTAGGTTTACTCAAATTTTGAGTGTAGGCAACCATTGGATGTGGAATTAAACACCACATCCAACGAGTACACGCTCTGCATACTTTTGAGTAAGTCCACATCGAAAATGAATGAAAATACATGGAAAAGTGTGTTCAATGTACATTTTTCATGTATTTTCAATTTATTTTTTATGTGGGTATACTCAAAAGTATATAGAGAGGGTAGTTGTTAGATGTGGAATTTAATTTTGCATCCAATGGGTGTTTACACTTGAAATTTGATAAACTTATAGGAGTTGAGTCGAGAATACAAATAAAAAAATAGTTTATTTCTTTTCCCTCCAAAATATTTACTTGAGGGGATGACATCATCATCTTGAATGATATTAGTTTTCTTAAAGTTAATTTTGTTTGTATACTTTTTGTTTTTAGGCTCACTTTAGACCTAAAAATTCTCCCAATAGTATGTGAAGATCAATTCTTTGTTTCTTCAGATAGGTTTTATGAAAAGAAAGAGTGACATTAATTTGTATATTAAGTTATATCAAAAGGGGCATGTTAGTATGATTTCCATATACGTTGATGATCTTATTATAATAGGAAATGCTTCTAAGTTTATTGATGAACTTAAAAGACAATTTTCACATGAGTTTGAAATGAAAGACCTTAGGGAATTGAAGTATTTCTTAGATCTTGAGATATGGAGAGAAGGTGGACATGCAATGGTTATAAAGTGTAAATATGTTATAGAGCTACTCATAAGATTCAAATTAATGGATTGTTTCATAGAAATATCAATACCTTTAGAACATAATGCCAAACTCTACAGTGATGATGAGACAACAAAGATGAATGGTACATGGTATCTTCAAAAAGTACATTGTATAAGATACATTGTATCACTGGTACCTTTATTTTAATTCTTCTAGTTCTTTTCGTATGTGTGGGGCCATGAATCCATAATAAGACTTCAATTATCTCCGCCAATCAAATGATATAAAAAATAAATTTTAATACATCAATAAAAAAAACTATATCTTAAATTTAGGTATGTCATTCATTCATTCATATATATATATATATATATATATTACCATAGTGAATCATAAAAGGTTGGATCAATTCAAGGAAGACCCATGATCAAATCTTGTTGTTGCCACTATAACACCAACAGTATATATGAGAATACAGAAGCTTGGTACACTAGGAATTTATGAATTATAAAGAGCTAAGACTCCACTAAGTTCGGGGAGCTTAATCCTTCATCCTTATCACAATGGCCAATTATGTCCTTGTCAGATTTGAAATCAAGTGGAACAGATAACATCCCATGGTGCAATCATCCCACAAATAGTCTGCTTAATGTATTGTGTTAACAAATAGATAAATATTTAGTTGATGACTTATACTATGACCTAAAACTAGTTTTTGATTGGTTAAGGGCTCATGTTCCTCAAACATACATAAAGAAACAAATTAAAGGCCAAAACATTGAATTCATCTAGTAAAGTGAAGTCTTCCCTTACGGACTACTAATAAGTTATTCCACATGGCATAATTTTACTTAAACAATAATGATGAATCAAAACACATTCACTAATAACAATAAGTAACAATTATCCCATTACTGATTTTGACAAATAAATTTTGATAATTTTTCTTCCATTAAAAATAAATAAATAATTATTTAATATATTAATTTTTTATTTAAATTATATCATCTACCCACAAATATATACATTTTATATTATTATTACAAAAATTTTACTATATTTATAAGGAATTAATTCAATTCCTCTGCCCTCCTTTACACAAAACAATCCTTATATCTTTTGGGTGAGAGTGAACGAATGTCTTAAATCAACAAAACAATTAATCATGTGATTTTAGTTTTAAATTTTTTTATTTACACAAAACAATCCTTATATCTTTTGGGTGAGAGTGAACGAATGTGTTAAATCAACAAATCCATTAATTTATTTTTTTAAATATAAATATAAATATAAATATATAAATAAATATATATATATGGTAAAAAATACTAAAAATTTATATAAAAATATTATGACATTTAACTTATTTAAAATTCTGTAGGGAATAAATTCAATTCCCCTACCACCCTTCTTTACACAAAACAATCCTACTATTATTTAAAAGGTGAAAAATACTAAAAGTTTATATAAAAATATAATGACATTTAACTTATTTAAAATTCTGTAGGGAATAAATACAATTCCCCTACAACCCTTCTTTACACAAAACAATCCTAATATCTTTTGGGTGAGAGTGAACGAATGTGTTAAATCAACAAAACCATTAATCATGTGATTTTAGTTTAAATTTTTTTTTTTCACACAAAACAATCCTTATATCTTTTGGGTGAGAGTGAACGAATGTGTTAAATCAACAAAACCATTAATCATGTGATTTTAGTTTTAAATTTTTTTATTTAAAATATAAATAAAAGTAAAAAATATAGGTTTAGACTATTATTTAAAATAAAATATGGTGAATATTAAAATAAATCTTCTCATGGTATGAAAATACAACAAAAAAGTTATATAAAAATATAATGATATTTAACTTATTTAAAATTCATTTGCTTAAGAAGTGTTTAAACTTTAGAATAACAATAAATATGAAAAGGAAAGAAAAATTATAATTATATTGGGTTATGTTTAAATTACAATTAATATTAATTATATATAAGAATTAATTTATAAAAATTGACAATTTTGGATAACATAAAATTAAATTAATTTTGAGTAGGATTATATTTTTATCATGCTCAACATATCATTCTAATTAGAATGAGGAATTGAACCGATGACTTCATATTAAGGAGTGTCTTAATAGAGCACCCTATCACCGTCTATCCAAGGTCCCATGGACGAAATAATTCTATGTTAAATTAAATTGCTTTTATTAATTAATAGTTCAAAAAAAAAAAAAAAAGTTAATCAATAATCCTCACTTTCGTTATCCATGAGTAATGAAATTATAAAGCATTTTTCCGCCTAAATAATAATGACATTTCTTCCGATTATTACTTTCAATACATCATAAATTATCGCATTTTAAATTTTCAAAATGCAAATTATACCTAAGAAATTTATCAATATAACTATAATTATGCGTGTGGTTCTTGTTTTAAAAGATTGCAATAAGGATATTTTAAAAATCAATAACAATCATGAAATGGTTGGAAACTACATCAATTATATGTTAAGTCTGCTTTTTTGAATGAGGAACTAAAAGACGAAGTATACCATGTTTAGTAAGAATGGTTTCTTAAATAGGCTTAAGGGAACTTTTTTTGCTACAAATTAAAGAAAGCTTTATATGGATTAAAATAGGCACCAATATATTTCATTAGGAGAATTTTGAGGTCTAAAATGGGCCTTATAAGGAAAATAATAAAATAAGAGTTATGAATTTTTAATGCAAAAGAAAGGAAACTATTTTTTAATTGTATTTTCAACTTATCTCCTTGTAAGTTTGCTCAAATTTTGAGTGTAGGCACCCATTGGATGTGGAATTAAACACCACGTCCAACGAGTACCCACTCTGCATACTTTTGAGTAAATCCACATCGAAAATGAATGAAAATACATGGAAAAGTGTGTTCAATGTGCATTTTTCATGTATGTTCAATTTATTTTTTATGTGGGTCTACTCAAAAGTATGTAGAGAGTGTAGTTGTTGGATGTGGAATTTAATTTTGTGCCCAATGCGTGTCTACACTTGAAATTTGATAAACTTATAGGAGTTAAGTCGAGAATACAAAAAAAAATAGTTTTCTTCTTTTCCCTCCAAAATATTTGCTTGAGGGAATGACATCATCATCTCGAATGATATTGGTTCTCTTAAAGTTAATTTTGTTTGTATACTTTTTTTTTAGGCTCAATTTAGACCTAAAAATTCTCCCAATAGTATGTGAAGATAATTCTTTGTTTCTTCAAATAGGTTTTATGAAAAGAAAGAGTGACACTAATTTGTATATTAAGTTAGATCAAAAGGGGCATGTTAGTATGATTTCCCTATATGTTAATGATCTTATTATAATAGGAAATGCTTCTAAGTTTATTGATGAACTTAAAAGACATTTTTCACGTGAGTTTGAAATGAAAGACCTTGGGGAATTGAAGTATTTCTTAGATCTTGAGATATGGAGAGAAGGTGGCCAGGCAATGGTTACAAAATATAAATATGCTTATGGAGCTACTCATAAGATTCAAATTAATGGACTTTTGCATGGAAATATCAATACCTTCAGAACATAATGCCAAACTCTACAGTGATGATGAGACAAGAAAGATGAATGGTACATTGTATCTTCAAAAAGTACATTGTATATGGTACATTGTATCATGAGTACCTTTATTTTAATTCTTCTAGTTCTTTTCGTATGTGTGGGGCCATGACTCCATAATAAGACTTCAATTATCTCCGCCAATAAAATGATATAAAAAATAAATTTTAATACATCAATAAAAAAACTATATCTTATATTTTGGTATGTCATTATATATATATTACCATAGTGAATCATAAATGGTTGGATTAATTCAAGCAAGGCCCATGATCAAATCTTGTTGTTGCCACTATAACACCAAGAGTATATATGAGAATACAGAAGCTTGATACACTAGGAATTTATGACTTATAAAGAGTTAAGGTTCCACTATGGTCGTGGAGCTTACTCCTTCATCCTTATCACAATGGCCAATTATGTCCCCGTCAGATTTGAAATCAAGTGGAATGGATAACATCCCATTGTGCAATCATCCCACAAATAGTCTGCTTAATGTATTGTGTTAACAAATAGATAAATATTTAGTTGAGGACTTATTTTATGACCTAAAACTATTTTTTGATTGGTTAAGGGCTCATGTTCCTCAAACATACATTGGGAAACAAATTAAAGGCCAAAACATTGAATTCATCTAGTAAGAGTGAAGTCTTCCCTTAGGGACTACTAATGAGCTATTCGACACAACATAGCTTTACTTAAACAATAATGATGAATCAAAACACATTCACTAATAACAATAAGTAACAATAAGTAACAAATAAATTATAATAATTTTTCTTCCATTAAAAATAAATAAATAATTATTTAATATATTAAATTTTTATTTAAATTATATCATCTACCCACAAATATATAAATTTTATATTATTATTACAAAAATTTTACTATATTTGTAGGGAATAAATTCAATTCGCCTGCAACCCTTCTTTACACAAAAAAATCCTTATATCTTTTGGGTGAGAGTGAACGAATGAGTTAAATCAACCAAACAATTAATCATGTCATTTTAGTTTTAAATTTTTTTATTTACACAAAACAATCCTTATATCTATTGGGTGAGAGTGAACGAATGTGTTAAATCAACAAAACCATAATCATGTGATTTTAGTTTTAAATTTTTTATTTAAAATATAAATGAAAGTAAAAATATATATATTTATATTATTATTTAAAATAAAAGTAAAATATCGTAAATATTAAAATAAATATTTTTATTGTATGAAAAATACTAAAAATTTATCTAAAAATATAATGACATTTAACTTATTTAAAACACTCTCGGAAATAAATTCAATTCCCCTACAACCCTTCTTTACACAAAACAATCCTAATATCTTTTGGGTGAGAGTGAATGAATGTGTTAAATCAGGAAAACAATTAATCATGTGATTTTAGTTTTAATTTTTTTTATTTACACAAAACAATCCTTATATCTTTTGGGTGAAGTGAACGAATGTTTTAAATCAACCAAACCATTAATAATGTGATTTTAGTTTTAAATATTTTTATTTAAAATATATATAAAAGTAAAAAATATATATTTTAAATATGGTGAATATTAAAATAAATCTTCTCATTGTATGAAAATACAAAAAAAGTTGAATTTGGCTTTCTTTTTTCGCCTGCGGACTTCAGAGCTCGGCCCGCAGCTAGGGTTCTGACCCCGCCGCCCTGTGCTGGCTGCTGCGCCTCAGCGCACAGCTCCCCCCCTCCCTCTGCAATCAGATGGAGGCCCCTGAGGGCCCTTCTCCCCCCCCGGATCCGCCCCCTGAAGTTTCAGCTTTCAAGAATCTGATAGCGAACGGATCTCTTCGGCAACCTTCACTGACCCAGCAAAAATTCATTAAAAAGTTGGAATCGATCCCTTCAGTTGCCCTGCCAGAGGAGGATACCTGCAAAGCCGCTCTGAATCTGTCTGAAAAAGGCCTCATTGGCCAGTTTACAGGCCTATGGCCCTCTCCCAAATCTGTGGAGGATTGGACCCAAAGAAACTGGCAACCTCTCATAAAAAATGGAGTGAAGAGTTACTTCGTGGGCAAAGGGTACTTCGTCTTTGTCTTTGAATGCTCAGAAGACAGAAGCCTAATATTCAGAAACGGCCCCTACTTCATGGGGCCGCAGGGACTCTATCTAAATTAATGGAATCCAGATTTTGATCCCACTCAAGATGTTCCATCCGCGGTTCCGGTGTGGGTTAGACTTCCCCATCTGCCCCTTCACTGCTGGAACCAAAAGTCGTTCCAGACCATTGGGAACGCTCTAGGCAAGTATATAGATCAGGCAGTAAGAAGAGATCAATACTCCTGTGCGCGCATCTGCGTCGAAGTGGATCTCGAAGAAGGATTGCCGGAAGCGATCAAGCTCACGGTGGCAGGATGGTCTCACATTCAAGAGCTTGATTACGAACAGCTCCCATTTAAATGCAGACACTGTCATGGCTATGGCCACTTCGCCAAGAACTGTAAGAAGAAAGCAGAGGAACAGGATGAGAAACAGAATGGAGAACAATGGACATTAGTCCAAAGATCAGTCCAAGCAAAGAAAAACTCAGGAAAAAGCGCTCCAACAAGTGACAGGAACAATGATACCCCAGCTCAGGAAACGGGAGACAACGAAAAAGGATCTGAGGAGGCGCAACCAGATCTGCCGACCAAAGCTCAGGCTAATGAGAATCCTGAGGTAACCCCATCAAAAAGCAAAGAGGCAAGAGGTGAAATCCACATTGAAGCCAACCAAGGCAGCCATTCAAGTCCCACGTATGCTGACATGGCGAAGAAAAAGCCAGCAATAAGCTCTGAGTCTTCAGAAGAAGAACTCTATGAGAGGCCTTTAAAAAGACCAGGAAGGAAATCCCGTAAAGAAAAAAGAGAAGAAGAAGCAGAAAGGTTCAAAACCCAAGGGAGCCAATCCACGATAGAAATGACAATCGGGAGAAGTAACAGGCCCAGGACTTCCAAGGGCGGTTCCACCCCAAGCATAGGTAAATAATGAAATTAGTCTCTTGGAATTGCAGAGGATTGGGGAGCCCCGCAAAAGTCGAAGCAGTAAAAGACCTTCTAAAATCGGAACCTGCAGATATCCTCATGCTCCAAGAGACTAAGATAGCAGGACAAGCCCTGCTAGAAACCGGAAACTCAAAATGGAAGAAGAACTCAGGCATAGCTGTCAGCGCTCGGGGATCCTCGGGAGGCCTGGCAACGCTCTGGAATGGAGACCTATTCCAGCTGATTAGCACTCATGAGACCTTGCACTGGATCTACACAGAACTCACCCACACTTCAAGTAAGTTAACTATCTCTTTGGTCAATCTTTATGTTCCAGTTAACTATTCAGAAAAAAGAGACTGTTGGAAGTCTTTGGCAGATTTCCTCGAACAGGAAGCCCCTAACAACATCATCCTCGCGGGTGATCTCAATATTGTCCTGAAAGCCAAAGAAAAAAGAGGAGGCACTGATCACAAGGACCCTATGGTGGGCGTAGTGGAGGAAATCGCTCAGACTTGGGATCTTCATGACATTAATCCAATACACGGTTTATATACCTGGTCAAATAATAGATCTGGAGCAGACCACATCTCTGCCCGGCTTGATCGTTTTCTAGTACAATCTCTCCTCATGAACAAGAAAATCATATCATCAAAAATCCTGCCCAAATTGTCCTCGGATCACAAGCCAGTTCAGCTCTGCCTAGAAGACGAAGAAGACTTGGGCCCCATCCCCTTTCGATTCTCTCCTCAGTGGATTGAAAGAGAAGGCTTTATGGACACGGTGAAAATATCCTGGAACACCCCCATTGCAGGATCCCCAAGCTTTGTTTGGGAGCAAAAACTGAAGCTCACTAAAAAAGCTTTGAAAGAATGGATCAAGAAGCCAGCGCCCAATCCCACCTCTCTAAGAGTTGCAGCTGTCCAGGCCCTGCATTCCCTGCAAAATAATATGGAAAACAAAATTATTAATGAAAACCTCTTGGAAAAGGAAATTAGAGCGCAGAGAGCAGCCTATAAATCTTTCAGAAACGAGGAAGAATATTGGAGACTAAAATCAAGGAGCCTGTGGCTAAAAGGAGGGGACCGCAACACCTCCTTTTTCCACCGGCAGTACAGGGCAAGATTGTCTAGGAATCACATAACAGAAATAAAGACCATGACGGGCCAAATCTGCAAGGGCAATCAACAAGTTAAAGAAGCTGCAGAACAACACTTTCAGAATCTCTTCAGCTCGGATGACCAAGGTGAAGAAATGGAGGAAGCAAAATTTCTCAATCACATACCCTCCTTAATTTCGCCTGAGGACAATGCAGAGTTATGTAAACCTGTCACAGAGGAATAAATTATCAAAACCATCTGGTCCATGGACTCTGACAAGGCCCCCGGACCGGATGGCTTTTCCATTCACTTCTACAAAGTCTGCTGGGACATAATAAAATATGACCTCCAAAGGATGGTAAGGGGATTCATGTCAAAAGCCAAAGTAGGTGGTAGTACCAATTCAACCTACTTAGCTCTGATCCCCAAGGAATCTAACCCGGAAACTTTTGCCAGATTCAGGCCAATTTCCTTATGTAATGCTTCCTATAAGATCTTGGCAAAGTTGATGGCCAATAGAATGAAGCCCTTGCTCCCTAGAATCATCTCAACATCACAAGGAGGTTTTGTGAAGGGTAGACACATCCTCGACAACGTCATCCAAGTTCAAGAGACCATCCACTCAAGCCAACAGAGAAAGGAGAAAGGCATGTTAATAAAGCTAGATATGGCAAACGCGTTCGACAGAGTTAACAAAGAATTTCTCAGCAAAGTCTTGCTGTCCTTTGGCTTCTCCATTCAGTTTGTTAATCTTCTAAAAGCCTGCATGAACAATCCTTGGATAGCTCCTCTCATAAATGGTAGACCTGCAAACTTCTTTAAAGCGAAGAGAGGCATCAGACAGGGATGCCCTCTCTCTCCCTATCTTTACATCATAATGGCAGAAGCACTGAGCAGAAAACTCGAAGATGAAAGACTGTCAGGCTCCATCCCGGGCCTCAAAATCACCAGTAGATTAAGCCCCATAAACCATGCTTTATTTGCAGATGATTCGATTCTTCTGGGGGGTGCCTCAATCAGAATTGCAAAAGCCTGTGGCAAGGTCATTAGGAGCTACTGCAAAGTCTCAGGAGCATTGGTAAATGAAAGCAAAAGTGAAGTCTACAGCTGGAATACAAACCACCAGGAACTCATTAACATAGCCAACACTCTTGGATTTAAAGGGCATTCTCAATGGGAGAGCATCAGATATCTCGGCCTCCCTATAATCTCAGGAATGAACAAAAGATCGCTGTGGAGTGACATAATCTGCAAATTCAAAGCCAAAATCTCGAAATGGGGAGGCCATTGGCTGACAAAAGGAGGTAAGGTTGTTTTAATCAAATCACAGCTCTCCTCTTTAATAATTTACCAAGCTGCATTTCTGCTTGCTCCCAGAAATATCATGGACCAAATCTCTTCTCTTCTTAGGAATTTCCTCTGGCAAGGGGGCAGGGGCAACGACAAGAAACTGCACCTGGTCAACTGGGAAACAGTCAAGAAGCCTCTCGATGAAGGAGGTCTCCAAATCAAAGATCCCTCCCTGGTTAATCTTGCTCTAGGCAGTAAGATCCTGTGGAAATTGTATAAAGAGCCAAGTCACCCTGTCAGCGCCACTCTTCGCTCAAAATACACTACCAGCGGTGAGCTAAGAAACCTTCGACTGGACCACACAGCCAACAGCACTCTTTTGTGGAAACTCTGTCTCAAGAGCAGAAAAATTTTCAATAGTAAAATCTACAGAATACCGGGGAATGGCAAGAAAACCAGCATCTGGAATGATAGGATAATGGGGCGAGATGCCATAAAGGATAACGAAGAAATCGCAGGCTTAATAGAGTGGTTAACCTCTTCCGGGAAGACAAGTCTCTACGACATATCTGAATGGGACCAGCAAGGTGATTGGACAGGTTGGGCAATCCCTGCACCACCAGCCCATCTACTGCATCAACTGAACATCTTCATGGAGCAACTCGAAGAGATCGCCCCGATCCACAGAGCAATGATAGATCGATGGGGCTGGGGCCATTCTGGCGATTACTCTGCTGCGGAAGGATACAAAGCATATCAAATAAAAGGAAACAGCAAGCACACTCCAGCGCTTTGGAAAAACATATGGGCTCCCACTGCGCTTCCGAAAATCAATTTTTTTGTCTGGACCCTGATCCATAATAAGATCCTAACAGGTGATAACCTTGCAAAAAGAAGTTTTGTCGGCCCTCATTGGTGCGCCCTCTGTAGAAGCCACGCCGAGACTGTGCAACACCTTTTTATCGACTGTCAATTTGCAAAGGCAGTTTGGGAACATACGCTGCAAGATCTACATATAACCTCCCCGGCTCACATAACAATTCCGGATCTCTTTTCTGAATGGAGCCGCAGGTACCCTCGACACATACAGCAAAAATCGATTTGGAATAAAATTTGGAATGCGCTGCCCAAGTTCGTCTGCTGGAAAATCTGGTTGGCCCGCAATCAGAAGGTTTTCAAGGAACATCAGTTAACTTCTTTGCAGGTAGCAGCCAAGGCTAGATCGCTTCTCCTAGAGACGGTGCAGCAACAGTACTATAAAGAAGATGAAACTCTACAACAGGTTGAGAAGAGTTGGATTGGAAAGCTTACATTGCAAAACAGGAAAACTCTCTTTGCACCTAATCTAGAGCACCCAACCTGGAAGAAAAGAGATGCAGATGACACATTCCAGAAGTGGTGGAGAGCTCAAAACATTCACACAATATTCTTTGACGGGGCTTCTAAAGGTAACCCTGGCCCCTCGGGCGCCGGTGGGATCATCTTCTCTCCTGAAGGGCGCTCCAGAGATTTTTTCTACTGGGGCCTCGGCGTGAAGACCAACAATCAAGCAGAACTTCTCAGCCTCCTTAAAGCCTGCCAAATTGCCAGAGCAAAAGGGGTCAAGGATATCCAGATCTTTGGAGACTCGGAGATTCTAATAAAGAAGTTGAGGGATGGAGAGTTATTCCGAAATGTAGGCCTCAACAGAACTCTGGAAAGACTAAAAAGAACTCTTTCATACTTTACAACCACCAAATTATATCATATTCTCAGAACTTCCAACAGTGAAGCGGACTTGATGGCTAACAAAGGAAGCGCACTGGTCAGAGGGCGGCTCTTCATCAATGAGGACAGCTTCATAGAAACTCCTCCATAATAGATTGTTTCAGCAGCTGTATTAGAAGCACAAGCAAGTTGTAAGCAGGGCTGCCTCGGCAAAGCCCCTCTCCTTTTCCACCAGATTCAATAAAATTCCATAACCGTTTCAGTTAAAAAAAAAGAAAATACAAAAAAAGTTATATAAAAATATAAAGAAATTTAATTTATTTAGAATTCATTTGCTTAAGAAGTGTTTAAAAATTTGAATAACAATAAATTTGAAAAGGGAAGAAAAAATCATAATTATATTTGGTTATGTTTAAATTACAATTGATATTAACTATATATAAGAATTAATTTGTAAAAATTGACCATTTTGGATAACATAAAATTAAATTAATTTTGGGTAGGATTATATTTTCATTATGCCAAATATATCATTCTAATTAGAGTGAGCAATTGAACTGGTGGCTTCACATCAAGGAGTGTCTTAATAGAGAACCCGATCACCGTCTATCCAAGGTCCCGTGGACAAAATAATTCTATGTTAATGTAAATCGTTGTTATTAATTAATAGTTCAAAAAAAAAGAAAAAGTCAATAAATAGTCCTCACTTTCGTTATCCATGAGTACTTAAATTATAAATCATTTTTCCGCCTAAATAATAAGGACATTTCTTCCGATTATTACTTTCAATACATCATAAGTTGTCGCATTTTAAATTTTCAAAATGCAAATTATACCTAAGAAATTTATCAATATAACTATAATTATGTGTGTGGTTCTTGTTTTAAAAGATTGCAATAAGGATATTTTAAAAATCAACAACAATCGTGGAATGGTTGGAAACTACATCAATTATATGTTAAGTCTGCTTTTTTGAATGAGGAACTAAAAGATGAAGTATACCATGTTTAGCAAGAACGGTTCGTTAAAAAGGCTTAAGGGAACCTTGTTTGCTGCAAATTAAAGAAAGCTTTATATGGATTAAAATAGGCACCAAGATATTTCATTAGGAGAATTTTGAGGTCTAAAATGGGCCTTATAAGAAAAATAATAAAATAAGAGTTATGATCTTTTAATGAAAAAGAAAGGAAACTACTTTTTTATTGTATTTTCAACTTATCTCCTTGTAGGTTTACTAAAAGTTTGAGTGTAGGCACCCATTGAATGTGGAATTAAACACCACGTACAACGAGTACCCACTCTTTTTGAGTAAATCGACATCGAAAATGAATGAAAATACATGGAAAAGTGTGTTCAATGTGTATTTTTCATGTATTTTCAATTTATTTTTTTATGTGGGTCTACTCAAAAGTATGTAGAGAGGGTAGTTGTTGGATGTGGAGTTTAATTTTGTGTCCAATGGGTGTCTACACTTGAAATTTGATAAACTTATAGGAGTTGAGTCGAGAATACAAATAAGAAAATAGTTTATTTCTTTTCCCTCCAAAATATTTACTTGAGGGGATGACATCATCATCTTGAATGATATTGGTTCTCTTAAAGTTAATTTTGTTTGTATACTTTTTGCTTTTAGGCTCACTTTAGACCTAAAAATTCTCCCAATAGTATGTGGAGATCAATTCTTTGTTTCTTCAGATAGGTTTTATGAAAAGAAAGAGTGACACTAATTTGTATATTAAGTTAGATCAAAAGCGGCATGTTAGTATGATTTCCCTATATGTTGATGATCTTGTTATAATAGGAAATGCTTCTAAGTTTATTGATGAAATTAAAAGACAATTTTCACATGAGTTTGAAATGAAAGATCTTAGGGAATTGAAGTATTTCTTAGATCTTGAGATATGGACAAAAGGTGGACAGGCAATAATTACAAAATGTAAATATGCTACGGAGCTACTTATAAGATTCAAATTAATGGACTATTGCATGGAAATATCAATACCTTTAGAACATAATTCCAAACTCTACAGTGATGATGAGACAAGAAAGATGAATGGTACATTGTATCTTCAAAAAGTGGGAAGTCTAAACTATCTCACTACAACCAAGCTAGACATAGAATATTCATTTGGCATCCTAAGTCAATTCATGGAATAGCCTTTTGAAATCCACTAAAACACTATGAAAAAATTCCTTCGGTATCTGAAAGGAAATGTTAACTTGGGTATTAAATATACTGATTATGTTAATGATGAGTTGGCAGGGTATTCTGATTCAGATTGGATCAGAAATCATGATGAAAGATCAACTTGAGGATATGCATTTTGTCTAGGATCTAGGATTGTGCCATCGATTAGTAGGATATATTCGATTGTTTCTTTGTCATTCACTGAGGTTGAGTACAAGGTTTTGTGCACTATTACTTGTGAAGCAATTTGGTTGAGGTGAATTCTTGAAGATGTGGGAGAAGTACAGAGAACATCAACAATTATCAAGTGTGACAATAAATGCACCATAAAAGTAGCCAACATTCTTGTGTATCATGCGATATCAAAACACATTAGAACACATTATCATTTTGTGAGGGAAAGGATGCAATTTAAAGAAATTGATTTAGTCTATTGTAATACCAATGAAAATTTGCCTAGCATCTTAGTAAATCTTCTTCGAAAGGAAAAAATTGAAGTATGTAGGAATCAATTAGGTGTGGAAGAAAACACATCTTTCCATTAAAGGGGTGTATTAGAATAATAATGGAGAAATCTAGAAGATTCTCCAAATCAAAGAATTTATGTAGAACTTGTTATCTTTGTTCGGGTCGTTTTCCTAATTAGTCCTTGATGAGTTGTTTAATCATATATTCTAGAAATTTGTTTAACTAGATTTCAATACCATATATGTAAGTGTTTTTCATCCTAGTGAATGCAAGTGTGTGAATTGTGTTGTCTCTTGTGTGAGAGATTGTCTCACCAATGAGCTGCAACCCTTCTTCATATTTTGTCTTACATTTTCTAAGTTACCTTTTCCCATTTTCCTAATTCAATTATGAAATTACCATGTAGATTATCAAACAACAAATGGCATCATGTGAATACGTAGATTTATAGAACTAATGGTTTATCGAACTACTCGTTGTGCTAGAGCCATTAGTTTTAAACGAGGGAAAATAACTCATATTAATTGCATTTACTAATGTGGTTGTACTAATTTATTTATTTTTAATTATTGTGCATTGCATCATATATGATGGAACTTTACAGTCTAAAAAAATGTGAAAAATAAATAACGATTTTCATATATATATATATATATATGATTATGATTTTTTACCTTTTTCATATTAAACAAACTAAAATATAAAATATAAAATAGAAACTATGTTTTAAACACACAAAAAAGACCTATATAAAAGGAGAAATTAAAATAATAGTCTTATTAGTCTCTGCCTAGACACGACTCTAGTAATCGATTATATGAAAAACCACTATTGGTTTAAAGACACAAAAGAGACTTATGTAAACGGAAAAATTAAAATAATAATCTTATTAGTCTATGCTTAGACAAGACTATAGTAATGGATTGTATGAAAAACCACTATTGGTTTAAAGACACAAAAGAGACTTATGTAAACGGAAAAATTAAAATAATAGTCTTATTAGTCTATGCTTAGACAGGACTATAGTAATGGAATGTATGAAAAACCACTATTGGTTTTGCGGTGACCATGGCAAGTTATAATTCTTAACATTATAAATAATTAAAGTATTTTTTATTTTAATTTCAAAAAATAATTTACTAGCATTTCATTGGCTTAAATCTCTATATCTTATTTCAGGGTTCCTCACATGTATACCTTGTTCCCCATTAAATTTGCTCACCAAAAAAACTTGCCAATTTTCACCGGACTTTATAATCTAAGTAAACAAACAAACTGATATAATTTAATACATATGTAAACATATATTATTAACTTGAAAATTATAGTCTTCGAGAGTTTTGAATTTAATTGTACTAGAAATAGCTATTTAATTAATGTAACTAAAATCCTATTTTGATTTTATTTTTTACATATCAATCATGAGGTCATAGTAGCTGTGGTTACATATTCCTACGAGAACAATCTCTTTATTTATTATTACTTAGTTTAGTTTAAAGAGGCGGAGGAGTTGCTCGGAAAGTTATGGAAATTCCGGTTATATTTAGAGAAAATCTCGCAAGGATTTTTGTAAATCCAAATTATAATTGTTAAACTTCAAAATTTTAGGTGTTTTAGATGTTTTAGATGTTTTTGATGGTGCTGAATCGATTTCCACCATCAAAAACACGATTCAAATATTGGATTTACAAGATTTTTTGAAAAAAATTTATCCAAATTCCGACCACTTTTAACTATTTGGGCAATTCCTCCGCCTCGTTAGACGACTCCATTTATTATGGCACACTATATGCGTCAATTCCATTGCGTAACTTCGTTGTAGTCGATGGGGCACTTAAGTATTTAACTTGAAAGTTATAGTCTTCGACAGTTTCGAATTGAATTGTACCAGAGATAGTTATTTCATTAATGTAACTAAAATCCTATTTTTTCATGTCAATCATGAGGTCAGCGTAGCTATGGTTGCACATTCCTACGAGAACTTCCTACGAGAACATTGCACATTGCACCATTTCTCGAAATTCCATTGCGTAACTTCGTTGTAGTCGATGAGGCACTTAAGTATTTTCGGGGCATCGTTGTGTGGGAAAGATGGAAACTTAATTCACGTAAAAAAGTTGCAATTTCTAAAGAGCATGAGGACCTTTCACCGATATTTACATTTACCTTACAAAGCAACTCTAAGCGTAAGTAATCCCTTTCAAGTGCAGATTTTGGGTACTCCAAAATAGGTTAATTGTTTGACCTAGTTAGAGTGTAGAATGATCCCAAATATTCAATCAAGTTAGGTTTAGCTCTTAAACTTTCTTTTACGCAATCTTGTTAACTTCATTATGTGACAATAGGTGGTGTTGCTGAAAAACAAATATTCAGTGTAGTGAACGAAGTATTGTGTTGCAACTTCATGGAACGTTAAACTTTCTTTTACCCAATCTTGTTAACTTCATTATGTGACAATAGGTGGTGTTGCTGGAAAACAAATATTCAGTGTAGTGAACAAAGTATTGTGTTGCAACTTCATGGAACGTTACAAATGGATGCTTTGAAGTTACAATAAAGCCATGTACTTATGTGTTTTATGAGCCCCACGTCTTCTTTCTGGAAGGTGGTGATGCGCTTAATTTGTTACTCAATGCATGATTATTCAGTTATATTTCTCAATACATAGTTTACCTTGTGAGCACTAACAGGTTTGACATAACAAGCACAGAAGGACTATTGAAAAAAGTTTTGGAGGAAGACATTATAGCGTTCAACATCGATGTCAAAAGCATTATTTAGGTTTGATTATTTTTCGGACGTTCACATCCTTTCAAGTGAGAAAGCTTGGAGCTGGAGCTCCTAGTTTTCAAATGTGATCAACATCTTCAATTCTATGGTATAAAACCGAAGCCTGCATAGGGATTTTAATGTTGTGATTCTGACTCAAGGTGAATAGTTGTACAGTTCAGAATAAAACTGAAGCCTGCATAGGGATTTTAATGTCGTGATTGTGATTCAAGGTGAATAGTTGTACAGTTCCATAGAATTAAATATTGGAACTGCATAGGGAATTTAATGTTGTGATTCTGATTCAAGGTGAATAGTTGTAGAGTTCCATAGAATTAAATATTGGAACTAATAATATTTATGGAATTAAAATGGGCGTGGTATGTAATTAATAATAATTATGGTATTAAGATGGGTGTGCTCTATTATTAAGCCATAATAATAATAATTTACGTAAGTTTTAAGATTTTGTTAATTTTAATAATGTGAAATATATCATCAAATAAATGTTTTTGATACGGGTAAACGTTTACTAATTGTTTAATTTTTATAATTATCTAAATATTTTATTAGTAATCTCCCATCGATTTATATTAATTAATAAATTTTAATATTTTTTAGTATTTTAAAAATAAATAAAATTAGCAAAATCAATTTGATGTACTACCATTCCAGATTAACTTGTAACAAATAACAGATTCCATTCAGTTTAACTTGTAGCAGACATTAGATTCCAATTTATAGGCCGATCTCTAGACGTTGGATACCATGATACTACTACTGAGCTGAAACCAAGACGTAACGAAATACAAAACCATAAATAGAAGTTTCCAGAACTTCATGCACACATAGCTTCATAAACACATCAACTTAGTCGCAGGAGGAGGGAAAAAAGATGCCGAAAACACCCCAACTCAAAATTGTTGCAGTCACAGGGATGGCTGTACGACTTCACGAAACTTAACAGCTTCATTGATGAGGTCAACGACATCAGTCTGAACAAGGGATTCCACATCCTCCCACCTGCTAGTGGCTGTGTCCGCAACTGGCGATCCGTAATTCGATTTGAACCATTTGCTGCTCAGCTTGCATTCCCATCTTTTATTCCCCACCATATTAATCCTGTCTCCTCCTGTCACCTGGGAAACGCGAAATTTGAAATCCTCCGTACAGTACGTTTCAGTGTTTTTATATCGGATATTAATAATCAGGAACCTTCCTGGCGGCGGAAAGACAAGTAACGGGTCAGGGGTTCGATCCCCCCACGCTTTGTTTACCCATTCCACCATCCCTGGGGGAATATCAATATCATTCAGATGTTCCATTTCGTAAGTCGCTACTCCCAGCCGGAAATCTGTTGGGTATTTTTCAAGGGGAAAATACCAAAAACCAAATATTCAAACACACAGAGGCAATGCTCTGTTTTTTTTGCTCCAGGATTTTTTGTGCACACAGAAGACTTAAAAAAATTTCACTGAGAGACAGAGTATTTCACCATAAAATATTTCTATTCATTAAAACAAAAAAAACATTCACTCTGTTTCCATATGAGAATTTACACTGCTGCCATATGAGAATTTACACTGCTGGAAAAATTCCCATTAACATTTACTGCTGTAAAACCTCCATTCACATTCACTGGTGTAAAACAATTTTACATACCGCTGTAAAAATAAAACTTACACAGACTTACAAAAACTCGCTCCACCATTTTCTTTATGCACTTGCAAAACCACACATGGTTTTTCTTACACCTCTGTTTTACTATGCCTCACAAAAACATTACAAAAGACATTTTTGCACTGCTGTGCATACATCCTCTGGTTCTTCTTCCTCTGGTTCTTCTTTTCACTGCTGCGAACACCTTACATTTACCTCCCGTGTGCAATACATAATAAAAGTCAACACACTCAAAAACATAAAAACTTATTACATACGTTTTTACATTTAATACATGCCGTATAAAAAGTATATAAAAAATATATGTTCAAATGTGCCCATAACCATATTTATGATATCCACCTAAAACTATGTAGCAGCATTAAATTTCAGGACTATTCTTCCATGGCGGTCAACCAAAAACTCTTTCACTCCACGCAACATTTAATTTGATGCAGGCCCGTGTGCAGGTTTAATCAATCAACGGCTAAAAGGAGTGGAGCAGATCGAACGGCGGATAACCATATCGGAAGACCAACAAGTGCTGAACATTAACTCCCGAGATTCTTACGTTGCGTTACGTCAGGGCTGAACCACGTGTCAGCTCCAAATTGTATCGGAGCTCCTTGCCGGATTATTCCTTCTGCCTGAAATCAACCCGAGAGCTTTCCGGCGAGGTTTATTGACCGGTTTCTGGCAGCTGTGTTGAAATTAGATTTCAACAAAATCATTGGTTGTCTGGCCTTCTCTGGAGAAGGTTACAAAACCATGTCTCATTGGCAGCCTTCGAACTCTTGTAATCACAGCACCTGTCGGTGATTCGAATTCGTGAGAGGATGAGACATTGTGACCTTCCATACTCGTCTCATAACGGACGGACACATTATATCGCTGCAGCTCCCTTCCTACCAGATCTGCTACATGAATACTAACTTTCTTTCCACTGGCGATCTTCACGTACTGCAGCCGTTCTAAGTGAAGCTTCATATCTCTTGCGGCTGCATCAGAACATGCCGTAGAGAAGAAAGAATTCAACTTCTTTCCCACCTGGAGTTGCTGCAGGCGTGGGAGGGAAATGAAATCTCCTTTCCTTACTGAATTAGATAAATCGGGCCCAATGTCGAAAAGTAGCTTCCCAAATCGGATCACCAATTTAATCGTCTTGTATTCGGTATTTAATCGCAGAGACTTGAGGCACGAAAGCAGCGTGGTTTTATAGGCCGAAAAGTCCCAGTATGAAAGGATAACAGATTCCGAAATACCCATCTGACTGGAAAGCTGAGCAGATAATCTATCTATATCATGAGATGATTTATCGATCGATGACCCCGATCCCCTTCCCGATACCTCCTCGCATATCGCTCCAGACTTGACACAGAAATGGGTTTTCTTGGCTTCCCTATGACTCGGACTGATTTCTCCAGCAAACTTTTCAAAGCAAATTTTGTTCACAGCCAAGAGCGGTTGTGCAAGAGACTTGCAGAAGCATGTAACAAAAAAGTCAGGATGGTATCCCTTACTTTTGGAAACAGCATGGCATAAAAGGCGTTCAATAGCCAGAACAACACTCTGTACAGCTGCTTCTGATACCCCACGTATTTCAACTCTTCCAGAAGACAATTTCACAGAAGTGATCCCTCGAGTGTTTTGGAAACTCCGGATGGTGCTTCCCTTCTTCCCTATAATCATTCCAGTTGCTCCACTAGGCACTGGCACCTGACTGTAAAACATGGATGAGGCTGAGGCTGAGGCCGAGGCCGACGCCTTGCTTGTTATGGATGAACGCCTGAATCCCATGACGTGTTAGCTCTCTTCTGAGGTCGACGATATGTTCCACAAGCATTCACCGAATGCAAGAATGCAATTCAATTTATAGAGATGATGACCACAGCATCACGTTACACGTTGCGGATATGTGTGATATGTATGATGTGTATAACTAGCAATTGTCCCAAAAGGTACAAAGAGAGGCCGATAGGATTATTTAATTGGAATTTTTGAATTTTTCTAGAAGAGTTAATTGGTTTGTGGAAAATCTTGTTTTCTTGGACTGGATCATTGTGCAATTACTTTTCTTTAGATGTTTTGTTTATATCTATATTACAAAGAACACATTGAATGTCTTATTCCATTTCTGCTATCCTTAATAATACCCTTTCCATGCTTTTCTTGATCAATTTGATGAAGTATTCCATTATCCTTTGGTCAAGCCTAGAAAAATACCAAAGTACTTTATTCAAATTCATAGCACCAGTATGCCTGATTCTATATATAAACCTAGCCCAAAGGAACAAAGTCGTCCAGACTTAACCAAAATCTACACAAAAATGTTAACCAAACACATTCAAATGTGTGAGCATGTAAAGTCAACACAACAACTAAGGTGAAAATTTTGCAAAACAGCCCAATCAAAACGTTGATAGTTGTCATACACCCATACGGTAACGAATACAAGTGAATAACAACTCATTCCAGAAATCTTCAATCTAGAGCAACCCAACAAGTAAATTTTTGTTTCCATCATAACCCAATACAGAAATAAGCATAATTTTGTGATTTTTTTCTTTCATGTTTTACTGAAATAAGTTCAAATCAATGTTTGCGATGACCAAGAAAGCTCAAGCCAGACTTGGAGTGCAAGCCAAGGAAGAGGCAAGGGAAGAGGAATGATGTGGCGTGGGACAATGTCAAGGGGTAGCCGGGGAATGGCAGGATCAAAGGCTTTGGGCTTTCATCCAGGTATGGTTTCTGGTGATACTTATGGCTTTGACAGGATTGGAATGGGCCCTGTGGATGGGTTTGCAATGCCAGATATGTTTACTGCTCCAGCGAGTCAAGGCAGAGGATTTCCTCCTTAGGGCCAACCACGTCCCAGATTTGGCCCAGTTTCAGGGATCAATAAGAATTATCAATTCCCTACACCCTTGGAAAGCAAAGTGACATACAGAAGCTCGTTCCATGTATCAAGGACGCCTGGTAAACACCAATGGCTACAATCTGCAAACTGCTCAGGATGCTGCTTCTCATCACTAGTAACGGTACTACTGTAAATTGAAGGGTGACCATCTTTGCGAAATTGGGAGTCCTGTGATATCCAGCAGAGTAACAGGAAAAATCATAGTCCCTATAACTTCCTTCACTATGGGCACCTGAGGAATCACTGGAGGCGAGTATCCTTCAAATTGCACTAGTTCAGTCTGACCATAGCATTTCTGCCCGTTCTTCTGATTCCAATAAATTGGGCTGCACATTTACATCAATTTTATGAGGAAAACCATTTCGTATACCTAAAATAAGAGCCATAGCTACTTGAATAGATTTCATGAATATCTTGGAATTTGATCTTTCATAAGAACAGTTATATTTTTTTAAAGCTTAAACTTCCAATTCCAAAATATTCATGAAAACTGCAATCCACATCAAAATGCCCTGTAATATATACAATGTGTGTTTGTATAACACCTCTTTGCAAATCACTGGCTATTATTTTCTTAGTTAGGAATATCTTGTTGAAATTTGGGGAGTATAAAATTCCACAGTTGATCCTTAGAAACTTACGAAATAGAAACTCAGGAATATTCGCTGAAATTAGAAGATTGGGGTTTGTTTTGAGAGTAAAGCTCAGAGGAATACTGTAATTGTAATTGCTCTGTTTCACACGATGCAACATAAAACAATGGAACGGATCCCCTGAATAATTTGGAGAGGAATATTTGCTCAGAGGAAATAGAACTGTAACTGTAACTGAAGCAACATAAAACAATGAAACGGATCGAGCGAATAATTTTGATTCAATGAGATTATAACGGTTGAAATAAATTAAGAAGAAACTGTAGAGCCGAGGAAACCAGAAGGATAATGGAATAATAAAACTGAGATGAATGGACTGGGTTTTGCTTTGAGAGCAGCGCAGAGGAAATATAGTTGTAATGGAGGTTTCTCTAATTCAACTATTTTAATTCAAGAAACATAAAATTAGTATCATTCATGATGAAAGAAACCTACCAGTAGTTGGGCTAAACCTACCAGTAGTTGGGTTAAGGAAAACTACATAGAAAGAACAGAGCAAGGTTAAAGATCGAAAACTACATTGAAATAAGAGAGCCAGAATTAATGGCAACCGAGAACAGAGCCAAAAGATCAAAATAAAACGAAAGATTAAAAGCAATTAATGGGATTGCGAGCGGACTAAGAAGAGAGAAAAAGGATTTGAGTACAGACTTAAGCGATTAATGAGATCCAGAGAGAATTTAAAAGCATGATCATTAGGCTACGAAGGCCACGAAAAAGGAATTCTCTTCGAACATTTTTACAGGTGCCAAAAATATTTCAACATAAATATGCTACGAAGGCCACGAAAAAGGAATTCTCTTCGAACATTTTACAGGTACCATGGCAAATAATTTTATAAGTCTATCGAAATTAAAATTAATTTAATGGTATCTTTAAAAAAATTCCAGAACTTCAAAAAGCACTCTGTCAACCAATTTCATCAGTACTAATGTCAAATAATTCAAGAAACATATTAAAATTAAACTTAATTTAACCGCACATTCACAAAACCTTAGAAAACAACAACCCACAGTCTAATCATATCTCATTTGTCAAGCAATTCCATCAGTACTAATGTCAAATAATCGAAGAAACATATTAAACTTAAACTTAATTTAACCCCACATTCACAAAATCTTAGAAAACAATAACCCGCAGTCTAATCATACTTCATCTGCAAAAGCATTTGACCATGTAATTTTCGCTATCATATAAGATTAAGCATTTGACATATCATTTAATTTCATGAAAAGAGTAATGGAAAGTGAAGCAGATATGGCTGCAATGGAAAGTACATAAAGCTGCATCAGTTGTAGAATAAGCACTGGAAAAATGCGAGAAAGCAGAGGCAACAATGCCTTATTTGGAATGGAATCCTTGTGCATAAATGCGAAAAGCAAGAAAGCAGAGGTAACAATGCCTTATTTGGAATTGAATCAGTGCGCATAAACACAATACAAAGGTTTAAAAAAATGTATGTAATATATATCAACATAAATTTTTGTTACAATGGACAATAAAAATGATTACACTTTCCAACCATGCCATGTGATACGATTTCTACAAGTATTTTAAAATCTAAATTAAGTTAATCGATTTATACAGAATTCGAAAAACTTAAAAATAGCACTCCAACAATTAAATTAACTTTGAAAAAAAAAAAAAAACAGTACTCAATTAATTTCATTAATACATCAAAATTTAGAATTATTTTAGTTGAATACTCACACAACTTTGAAAAATTGAAAACCAATGCATTAAAAAAATTTAATAACTCCCAATTTTATCAAAGAACCACGCCCAAAAACCAATGCAGTCTCATCCGATCTCAATTATCAGTAATCGCCAGTTTAATTGATTTTTTCCCCCAAAACCATGATAGCAGTTTAATTAATTTTTCCCCCAAAATCATGATAGCGTGTTATGGTAATGGAAAATACCTGAAATTTTAATTCGCAAACCGTACCACCTGTGCACCATCTCCTAAGCTCCCTCCCACAACACGTGTACTGCATCACTGCGATATTGCTGGTGAGAAATTTATTTAATGAAAACTAAGACATTACAATTCTTAGCTACAGTGTTGTGTTTGATCCCTAATTCCATCGAAAACATCACACAACTTTGACAATGGACTGTTGTCCAATAGCTAGCTTAGTTTTCGAAAGAATCGGTGGGTCTTTTAAGAGAACTCACATTGAAGAAAGCATCCATATCAGATATAGGGATGGTTGAATGTGTTTACCCCTGGTTCCAAACCATTGACATTTCACAAAATATTGCCTTGCCATAAACATTAGCAAGAATGAGACTACCATGACTTGGACACTTTCAAGTCTCATAAACCTTAAATTCCTCAACTTAAATGGATGCTTCACGCTGGAAAAAGCTCAGTCTACAAGCTCTGATATCTTTGTACGTAGTTGAAGCAGAGCAATCGAATTTTCTGGGAAGATAGAATCATGACCCAAAGCACACAGGAAACAGACAGCACCATTAACTTTAATAACACCTTTTTCCATTATCAGGCTACTCATCCTAATGTTTAAAAACATCATAATTCTTCACCAGTTTTATGATATCGTGCCTCTGCCATGCTGCTCTTCCCAGGCAGCATTTGATTGCATGCCAAATTACAACAGTCGATCTCCTTCAACTTCATGTGAAATCCTGATGCTCAAAAACATCATAATACTTCACCAGTTTTATGATAGCATGCCTCATGGCATGCTGCTCTTCACGAGCAACCTTTGATTTTTTGCCAAATTGCAACAGTCCACCTCCTTCAACTTCATGTGAAATCCTGAAATGCTACCAGAATCCAAACAGCCACACAATTGGAACCTGAAACATTCACATTACGAAGACCCACAGCAGCCACAACATACAGACTACAGTCACCTCGAACACAACATCATCAGAATGTGAAGCAGTTAGAGCAGGCACACCACACCATTGATCCTGATGTTCAAATAAAATCTTCATCCTTATAACAATTTAAATTTCTTCGATCACAGGCCAATCCCCTCATTTACCAATTTCTAATCCTTCATCCTTGTAACAATTTAAATTTCTTCGATCATAGGCCAATCCCCTCATTTACCAATTTCTAATCCTTCATCCTTGTAACAATTTAAATTTCTTCGATCATAGGCCAATCCCCTCATTTACCAATTTCTAATCCTCTGCCTCGTTGAGGCTGTCAGTACGATTATAACTATTAAATGGATTGATAATTTGTACATCCAGTGCAATCATCATCTTCTCCCACTACCCTGGTGTGAAAAAATATGATTTCCCTTTTTCCATTAGAAAATTAAAGTTATTAAACTCAACATCAAGAAATAAGTCTCACAAGTAACTGTCAACGGGACCTAATAAATTTTAACAATCCCCAATTGATTTAAATATTTCCATATTAACAATCAATTCCCTTTAAGTTTAACCATTAACAAATGACTGCCACACATGCCAACTATACCTTAACTATAAATAGGTTAAATACTTTTGGACAGACCATATTACAATGGCATCATCTCTTAGAATCCTTACATCAAGAGGAGGGCATTATAGAACAAAAAATCACAAATACCGGTGAAATTTAGTTCAATTAAATTTCGATAGAATGGTGAGGAAATAAGAACAAGGAATGGATTATACAGATGTTACAACTTAAAGCGTGTTTTATACAAATAAACTGCCTTTCACTGCTCAAAGCATGTTGGGTCAGATACCTTAAAGTATGACACCAGTTCAATAAGGTCAAAGTTGACAAAATACATTCATGACACAGAAATCAACTCATATGCCTGTGCCAAACCACCCTGAATCACCTACACTTACGCTGACCTTATCTTAATTTTCTAGACAGGTTATAAATAGGCATAGAAATTCCAAATTTTGTCTTTTATTCATGAATCTTAACAAATAACGACACGAAAAAATCAAGATATTGAAATATTGACCAATAATATCGATAATTCAAATTTTCCTTCTGCATTCACCATTAAACACAAATTCTCCATATTTTCCATAACAAAGGGAAGAAGACCAAAATATTCGAAATTCAACAGAAAAAAACCACCAATAACTTACATCTTATCAGCTTCCCACCCAGGCTGCCCCACTCTTGCTCTACAAACCGTCACCAGAGTAAGCTTAAAATAAATAAATCCCTGCAGTTATTTAGAACAGTAATAAGCGATTCTTGGAAAACCTAACAGAGAACAGTAATAAGTAAGGTTAAGCAGTCAATATTTCCACCATTTAAGCTCAGAATATAGCCCAAATTTGTCGAAATAAAGCACGAATTCGGCCAAATTCGTCGAAAGAAAGCTCAAACTCAAGCAGAATCCTCGAACGAAAGACCGAATCCGGCCAAATTCGCCACAAAAACGTCAATTTGCTAAAAGAAAAGGTGCAACCGCTGAAATTTAGTCAACAAAAAGAATCGAATGCACTAAAGTCTCGCAAGAGAAGAACATACCGCAATATTTCAGCTCACTGTGTCAAATTAGCATAGAGGCTGAACCATAAAACGAATTGAAGGGGTCAAATTTAACACAATTTCGGAACCGCCATCATTATCGAGAAAGGCGTTGGCATGACAGTTTTACAGTTGAGGTTTTGCGAGACCCGGGCAATAGAACTCGCGCCAGCTGATGAGACCATGCCAAGTAATTGAATGAGACGCTGAATGCCCGCTGAAAAATATTAAAAAGAGACTTAATACTAAAACTGTTTGCCCGTTGAATGTGGACGACACGTGTCAATCGCAGAGAGAAAAAGACGACGAAACTCTGTTTCAAAGGAAGGCCTATCGGCCTAATAAAAGCCGCTCATCAAATGAATTTAATGACAACAGCATAAAGAATGATATCTTCTATCAATGCAGCATTGTCACTGAATAAGATTTTTATTCAATTTAATATTAACTTTCCAACTAATCCCCTTCGAACTCTTCCCGTAATCAATATAATATAAATGGTGCAAAGCGTGCCAAAAGAACCACAAAATCCATATTCCTCTCCACCACCAGATCAGCGGTGGCTTTGCATAAAGCTAATTAATGTAACAATAAGAATCACCCGATACACCAACTCAGTGCCTTTTTCTTTTTTGAGACAGCCGCTCTTTTCTTCGGTCCCGACGACTTGCATTAAATTCGCGAACTCTACATCTGATCAGAATCTTCTGACCTCTAAAATCTTTAACGGTGTTTCTCATTATTAAAAAATATTAAAAAAAAAATTATTGCCGCTTTAAAATAATTATAATCATTTAATTTTAAGATTATGGTTAAATGAAACTCTAAATTATTATACAAGTTTTTTATTTTCTTTTATATATATATATATATATATAGATATATATATATGAAAAATAATCTAATTACTTTGAAGGAGACACTATCCCCGTACCTATATATATATTAAATATTACTTATATTGCATGAGTTTTTGGAAGTGGGAAGGTTGGGAACTTGGGTATGGATGTTGTCGATAACGGTTAGAGGTTTTTTCAAAATTTACAGGGACAAAATTGGAGCAATTATATTATATAATAAAAAAATAAAAAATAAAAAATATTTTTTTAATTATATAATTTATATAATAATCAAAATTAATATTAAATCAAAATATGCAAATATTAAAATCAATTTAAATATATAAATAATAAATATATAATCTCTCTTATATAAAAATATATTATTTGGGTGTCTTTCTCTCTGAGTCCCACTTTTTTATATATATAAAATATTAAAATGTCAAGTTCATTATGACACATGACTAGTGTTTCAAACAATTTCGCTTAAAAATACAAAGGAATAGTTTTACATATGTTTCTCTAGTTATTCTTGAGAGAAAAAGTAAAGCAACTCTAATGTTTAAGCATTGACTTCCATATACAATATGCACACACAATCTTTTGCGATATATATACATAAACAACAAAAGAATTACTCATCAGCATGACATCCTAGATATCGCCCTTATATCTAGGTGCCACACACTTCCTTAACCCATCAAGAGATTGCTCCACTTTATCAATTAAGGATATCAGTGTTAAGGATGTCTTTGGCCTTTCTTCCTGCTAAGGTTTCAACTTAGGCAAATGTTTTGTGGTTAGTTCAACCTATTTCTCTAAAGACTTTGTATTCCCCAACCCTTGGGAACCTCGGAACTCAAAAAAAAAATAGCCTTCCTAAGCTCTCATTGTAGCTCCCATTGAAAAGGGAACGTTCTCATACAACGCCAAAGCTCGCTCCCGGAAACGGGGGAACCATTGAAACGAATTTCCCAACTCTTAAAAGCAGTTCCGTGTAACAGAAAATATTACTAAATTTTTTATTTTAAAATATAAAGTAATTCTGCAATATTTTATGGAAAGAATTCCAACCAAAATCTAAGTGGAATGGCAATATTGTGAGCAACGTGGATTGGAAACAATTTCACCTACATTTTTTTTTTGTCAAATGTAAATAGTGACCGAGGCCCGTGATATTTTACGTAACCTAGGTCTGCAATATTTTATGGAAAGAATTCCAACCAAAATCTAAGTGGAATGGCAATATTGTGAGCAATGTCTTCAGAGCCTCGCAATATTGAAAAACAGGTTAAGTCCTTCACCGATCTCTTGTATATGGAGATCCAAAAATCTGTGTTTTCCTAGACGCTTAAGTGTGCCCTAATAATTGTGCAACAAAACTGATAGCACTAGTCTATGAGTGTAACTCTGATCCAAAACAAAATAAGAAAAGCATACCTATCATGCCCTAAATTGAGTTCGAGACACCTTGGGGCTAATTTGACAGTTTCTGTAAGGAACATCTGCCTCTCTGTGGCATAGGCGTGGTTCTCTATTTCACTCAAACTCATTTTATGTATTGCAGTATGCTCCAGGAAGGAGGTTAGATAATAAGGTCAAAATTGTAGAGCTACAAGCTAGCTAGAAAAAAAAGGTTAGACAAACTTCAAGTGATAGGGATTCAAAACTGGTTATTTACTAGGCCAATCTCAAAATTAAGTAATAAATATCGGAGTTGAATCCCTTCTAAGTGACATTATAGAGGCTGCAAACTCCTTTGAAAAAATCTCTTTTTGTCATTATTGAGAAAGTAAATGTGGAAGTGTATGGTCTTTCAAACGAAGTTCTATGTCTTCCCATTGGATGCGTAAGTTTGTACAAATTTGTAGATGATAATTACATTGATTCTATGGTGACCATTCTCTCTTTTTAACTTATGTTCTTTCTTTAACTATATAATCACTCTAATACAGTTTGTGTGGGAATTCTAGATTTTCATATGCTCGATAAACCATCTAAGTTTTGAATGTAGTTTTCAGTTTTGATGATTATAAAGTTTCAAATATAACCGAATATGCCAAAATGAGTTCACAAAAGCCTATGTTTGAGATTGTATAAACTATATATGCTTTACTTCATAAACATAAAACTATATATATCTTACTTCATAAATATAAATAATTTTTTACCATTTATTAAAAATAAGAAAAAATACATTTTATATTTATAAAAAAATAAAATATTTTATTTATATTCTTATATTTATAATTAAAAAACATATTTAATTTGATTAGTGAATATATTAATAAAAAAATTACTTAAAAATGTTACGAAAAATAATTTATAATTTAATAAATTACATGTAACTTAGTCATACATTTTAAAGTACAAAGGTCAATATGGTTTTTTATAACTCGTTAAAATTAAATAATATATATTTTATATTTAATTAAATACATTATTTTTTTTATAATCTTACATTTATAATCAAGTGTATATTTAATTTGTGATTATTTTAGCAAAAAATATACTTAAAAAAATTAAAATATCATAAAATCATTTTATAATTTAATAAATTACATGTAACTTAGTCATACACTTTAAATCACAAATATCAATATGTTGGTTAGAGCTACTTTGTACTTGCGGTTGTAATTTTGTAAAATGTTTGTCTTCTTACAAAATTCAATGATGATTTTAAGAAGGATGAGAAGTATTTTATTATTATTTTTTTCTTTTTAATAAGGATAAGAAGTATTTTATTTCTTTTTTTTGGAAATTAACTTAATTTGTCTTCCAAAATTCAATGAAGATTTTAAGAAAGATGAGAAATATTTTATCATTTTTTTCCTTTTAATAAGCATAAAAAGTATTTTTTTGGAAACTAACTTATACTAAATACTAGCATAACCACATTTATATTAATACAAATGTGGTTAATAAAAGCACATAGACATATAATATAATAATTTATATTAATATTAATATTATTAATAATAATAACAACTTAAAATAATTTTAGAATTAGATATCATTTTTGGGATTCAACTGCGTTAAGTAAGTCATTCAAAGTATGACCATTTCCATGAGAGGTAGTCGTAAAGTGACTAATTTCTCATGATTTTTGAATAGTTCACTTAGCACTCATTGCATCGGGTGATGCTCACAGGGGTGAAGAAGTGGGATTGAAACTAGTGAAATGTGGAGAACGAATCACATAGCATCAATCATCACTTCCGGGGCTTGCACCCGGTAACCAGGACTTCCCAGGAGGTCACCCATCCCAGAACTCCTCTGGCTCAAGCGCGTTTAACTGTGGAGTTTTTCCCCACAATCAAGCCCACTTAGCTTGCTACCCCATTTGCAAAACCTTAGCAAGTATTGTGCCTCATGAACCATTCAGGTAGAGATCCCTTGACTCTTTTTGAATTTAAGTATGGTTCATGAGGCACAATACTTGCTAAGGTTTTGCAAATGGGGTAGCAAGCTAAGTGGGCTTGATTGTGGGGAAAAACTCCACAGTTAAGCGCGCTTGAGCCAGAGGAGTTCTGGGATGGGTGACCTCCTGGGAAGTCCTGGTTACCGGGTGCAAGCCCCGGAAGTGATGATTGATGCTATGTGATTCGTTCTCCACATTTCACTAGTTTCAATCCCACTTCTTCACCCCTGTGATCATCACCCGATGCAATGAGTGCTAAGTGAACTATTCAAAAATCATGAGTCACATCACCCGATGCAATGAGTGCTAAGTGAACTATTCAAAAATCATGAGAAATTAGTCACTTTACGACTACCTCTCATGGAAATGGTCATACTTTGAATGACTTACTTAACGCAGTTGAATCCCAAAAATGATATCTAATATAATGCACTGCGAAAATCCCCCATACTTCAAAAAAAAAAAAAAAAAAAAAAAAAAAAAAAAAAAGAAAAAGAAATTAATAATATCACATATCACATATAAGAAAATATTATAAAAGATAATTTAACACAATTTAATAAAACAAAGCATGAAATTAAATAAAACATATTAATAAAAATTAATAACCTAAAAATATAATATTATTTATGATAGAAAAATATGATAAAATAAACAATTAAATTGACAATGAAATATTAATAATAAAAATTAATAACAGAAATAGAAATAGAAAACCATATCATTAACCGATGTGAAATGTTGCTAAAATGTTGGTAATTAAAAATATAAAATAAATTAACTTTTACTAAATAGTAGCACAACCACATTTATATTAATTTAAATGTGGTTGATAAATGTTGATAGGCATATAATATAAAAAAATTTATTAATGTTAATATTAATGTTAATATTATTAATAATATTAATAATATTAACAACTTAAAATAATTTTAGAAATTAATAATATGGCATATAAGAAAATATTATAAAAAATAATTGAACACAAATTAATAAAATAAAGCATGAAATTAAATAAAACATATTAATAAAAATTAATAACCTAAATACATAACATTATTTATGACACAAAAATATGATAAAATAAACAATCAAATTGACAAAAAAATATTAATAATAAAAATTAATAACCAAATAGAAATAGAAAACCATATCATTAACCAATGTGAAATGTTGCTAAAATAATGTTGGTAATTAAAAATATAAAATAATGTTGCTAATTAAAAATCTAAAATAATGTACACTATTAATAATAATACTATTTCTTAAAATGGAAAATATTATTATTGAGAATGCTATTAATATAATAAAAGATAAAACAATATAAATAAAATTAATATAATAAAAGATAAAACAATATAAATTAAAAAATAAAAGTTTAA
Organism: Pinus tabuliformis; assembly: GCA_031772625.1. Taxonomy (NCBI): domain Eukaryota; kingdom Viridiplantae; phylum Streptophyta; class Pinopsida; order Pinales; family Pinaceae; genus Pinus; species Pinus tabuliformis. Next base: position 719,915,690 of record CM062805.1, read on the forward strand.
TATAATTACACTAAAATAATCTTAGAAAAAAAAAAACCAATATAAATACAAATACTGAAGAGTAACTATAAGCATAGGAAAAAGTAAATGCATTGAAGAGAACATAAATTTTCACATCAACAACAATTGTTGTGAATCACTAACAAGCATTGATGATAGTTAAGAAAGGATGATTCTAACAATCTCAGTCACAATGTGACAAAAAAATGAGATGAAATTTTAAACATTACAGGACCAATGACAACAACGCAAAGTTTACTGACATCGAAAGAAATAAAAATAACAATAACAATAACAATACATTCGACAAAAAAATTCAAGTCTCAACACTCGACCAAAACATAATTATTTGATAGCAACCTCTTCCAAAACACACCTAGAGCGGTGGCAAAAGCAACACCAATTCAAATCAATAGGATAATGATCACGATATTTCACACTTTCAAGCCAACCCCTTCTCGTCTTCCTCCCTGATTCTCTTTGGTGAAAATGATATAAAGTTTGAACATCTAATTTCATTCCACTCAAAACATGGATATGGTCATCGAGAAAATCAGGATGGAATCCATGTCTTCTATCAGACCTTGCATGAATAAAGGTAACAAAACTAATGGTTTTTGTAATAGAATTAATCGCTCTGATGTAATAATTACCATCATTATTCTGCATATTTGTGAATCATTGACAAAAAGATACAATTAAAATCAGTACATTGAAATAAAACAAATTAACAGCAACAAACTATTGATTTATCATTTTGGTTATTTCATATTCAAAAATAAATATAAAAAGATTCGAAAGAACGAGAGAAAAAAACACAAACAACTACAATTCAAGCAATCAAACAATAATTGCTTTGAAATAGTCAATTTACTTACTTCAATAATCAACCATTCTATTGAAATCAACAAAAAGGAAAACAAAGAACTTATGAAGGTGCATACAAATAATTGCAAAAAATATAACAACTAAAGAGAAGTAATCTTCTTTTTTCTTAAACAAATGCATGCAAATAATTGGAACCAAGAAAAAAAAAATCATGAATAGTAAACTATATTCAAGATAAATACCCCAAAAATGATATTGACTTTAATCTTTCCTCTTTCTTTCTAAGTGTAACATATGTACTATATTTCATTTTTGCATAACGTTGAAAAGAAAAGGGCACTAAAATCCGCAAACCATCTATTGATTTCACTCTCGATATAGTTGTAAATACCAGACCCTACCTCTCTCTGTCTCCAATATCTGCAGTGGCTCGTTGCAAAGCCATCCCCTGTGATTTGTGTATTGTCAATGCCCATGCCATTTTCAAAGGTAGTTGCCTCATATTCCACCAAAGAATAGGTAGAATCGGTACAAGAATTGGAAAATCCTTATCAAATGGAACACCATAATACTTTTTAAACATAATTGTAACAAATTGTGGAAGTTGCGGCTTTGAACTAGGTACAAAGAAAATATTTTCAATATATCCAAGTGCACCATTAACCAGTTAAAATCATGCGCTCTCCACGACATAGAAGTACTTCACGCTCCAATATATCATCATCGCTATCACTTATTTCTATTCTTCTTCTGCTTTCTACAACACATCTCACAATAGAAGAATTTAATGCTTTAAGGATTTTTCGATTGTGCAAGTTGATGAGATTATTTGTTGCAAATAAGTGAACAGAAGAATAAAAAAATTCCTTTCATGTTGATCCAAGAAAATATCAACAGAGGTTATAAGAAAATCCCAATCAGTAAGAGAAGGCTCTGCATTTCTAATATTGGTTAAAATATTACGAAAATACGCTTGTCTCAGATCATCTCCTTGTTGCCTATAATTTTTTTCCAAAGCCACTACAATGTTGAAGCTTTCCCACAAAACTTTCCTAGCTATTCCACCTGCATACAGGGGTTTATCCTTAATAGGAGGCAGGTGGGCAAGGTCACCCACAAGAATGATGGACCTACCACCAAAAGGATAGTCCTTGTTTTTAGGGAAGGCTTCTCACAAATGAGAATCTATTTGTATGAATAGACTTGGACTTATAAATCTCATCTCATTAATCGATATATATCGAGCGTGTCTCATTTCTTCTTGGAACATGGCCAAAGCTTGCCCACACAGTGGCTTCATATCTTTTCTAGGAATTTTTAAAGCAGAATGTATTGTTTTCCCATGTATGTTACAAGCAGTAATACCAGTTGGAGCAAGCAATAACAAAGGACTTTTTCCATTCGTTGTTGCACTAGAAAGAGCATGAGAAATACACCCAATGAAAGAAGACTTCCCTGTTCTAGCAGTACCTGGAATAATCATTTTCAAAGCACCATTATTTTCACCACTAGCAAAGTGTCAAAAAATAATTTCAAAAGAAGCTAGTTGTTTTTTTGATAGAAAGGAAGGGAACAAATATGTGTCCCTAACAAACCCACAATTCAAAACACCTGCAGACTGCGCATCTTTTACAAAATTTACCCCTTCTTCTAAAAAATCATTGAAACCATCATTTCATGCCAATTATAATCAACATCAAAGTCCCTTCTACCAAGATTATCAAGGTCTAAAATGTTTACACAGCTTGGAGGAACTAATCGCGAAAAAACATGCCTCTCTTCAAAATCTCGATGAACATTTTCTTCATGTAGAAGCGGCTCCACATCGTATTCATCCCCTTCATTTGGAAAAGGGCCTCGATCAACATGCCATGTACGAGATCTCCAATTCCTCCAATTATCAACAATAATTTCATTAGACAACCCAATATTTAAACCAACATCACAAAATGGCTTGTATAAAATCAACTCACTCCAACAAAACATTTCAAACTCTTCTGAACCCTCATCAGGAACATCATAAAATCATAGCCAAACACAAATGATAGTATGCTTATCACGTGGCCTCCATTTTTCCTACCTATGCTTCTCCTCAAAACTCCATTATCTTGTTGTTTCTATCAAGCATAAATGTTCCAAAAAAATAGGTCGCCTTTAATAAACTTGAATGAAATTTTTCCACACAAAACTTCATCAGAATGCAGTGAAACCCTTTGGTAGACTTTATTTCCAACATTCAAGGAGAATAATTTCTGGCTACAGAAAACAAGAGGTAACTTTAGCAACAAATGACATGTCTCTTGAGCTCCAACGCCACGCTCAACAAGCATCTCAGTGAGGAACCTTCTATATGCAGATAATACAAGAGCCTCAGACTGACTCCCACCAACAACTATGGTCAACATATCGTGATAGCTTTCAGATCTTCTCTCTGCCTTTGAAGCATATTTTGCAATATATTTCAAAACCTGATGTCGAAAAAGAACTGGCTGACAATCAACATTTGCTCGTTACATCGTTAAAAATCACCGTTGTGAATATTTAAACGGTCATCATTTCGTGTTGGTTCATACTTTTTTCTCCCTTTTTCTCTACATTTTATTTGGACATCGAAAAAATCAAAGGACATTTATTTTCACAATTAAAGTTGTAAAATGAGTTTCTATATCAGGAGATACTTATTAGATCCAACTAAGGATATCATGGAATATTTTGTCCATTTTATTGAAGAATGTTCTATGTTGCATTCTTTTTATAAGGCTAGAATTCTTGAATTATATAGTCCTTGTTTTCGAAAGTTTTTTTGTTTAGAAGATTCACTAATTGGTTTGAAATAGAAGAGGGAGATTATGGAATTTAACATTACAAAATTATATATTTTTTTATTTTATAAGTGGGTTGAGTGAAAGATGATGTAGATTTCCTTTTGAGCTCTATATGTTTGCATATGAATTTTTTCTAACTCTATTAATTTGACATACTAATATAATGGTTGATTGATTATTGAATCAACATGTTTCCTTGTTTTGTCTTCCCTTCCTTTGTGGTGGGGCAGTTTGTGTGGATGCATCTATGTATACAGACAATGAAATATGTGTATGTTGTGATGTCTTAAGTTTCTGATATGACTACAAAATATCCTCTTCTCTTTACTTCTATATAAAGTTTCACCACAAAAATTAAGCTGCTTAAATTAAACATTACTTACTCCTTATGTAGAAAAATGAAATAGTAAAGCCCATTTTTTTATATGTTGTGAAGAACCATGAGGAATAAATGGGACATAGTGCACACAAAATTTCATTAAATATTGTTCAATCCCTCTTGAGATGTCATCATATGTTGTACACTCCTTTTGTTTGATAGATGCCATCTTTGATAATCATAAAATGTTTATATGTTAAGTGGTTTGTGTAATTAGTCCTTAGCTAATTAAATCTCAAATCCAAAATTAGGCTCACAAAAATCTGCGAACCCTAATCAATGATTTTCGTTTTTTTGAATTCTTTGTTATGTAGATTATATTAGTGAAGTGAATTGAATTGTAAAGAGATGAATGATATTTATAGTCATAAAATAATTGTAAGCCATTATAAAATATGTGTATTTTGTTGTTATTATTCACCTAGACACATTTCCCATCTAGAATCAATTAACCAAAAGATTGAATATTCACTAAAAATTCTAATATGGAGTGATTTTAAGATATGATAAAATTTACCTAAGAAGTAATCATTGTCTTTATTTATTATTCACACTTATCCAACCATTAGGTAAATATAGTTGTTGAATTGCCTGGCAAGCTCTTACAATTGACCAAATTTTAATTAAATAATGAACAATATAAACAACGATTATTTGCCTACCGATTATTCATGGTTCACGCTTTAGATTTGATATACAGTTATATTAATGAAATAATCCAAGTATTAATTGCAATGTACTCTCTATAGTTAAGTTGTACTCTTGAGCTACAATAAATCTATTTCATTTAGCTCACAAGCTTTCTAGCATTTAACCCTGCCAGCTGCCCAGGTATTGGTGTCCTCCATGTGCCATGTGGACCCAAAACTATAGTTGATCCGAATACCCGGCATCTGACGGTCTTTATCAATTGTAGGGCTTATAGATAATTGTTCTGTGCTACCCCTGCCTCCGCGGTTCATTTGTTTGGTGCGAATTTGGGCATTATGGCTTTGCAAAACACTAACTCATCTAGACTTGTCTCCTATGTGGATGATTCCCTTTTTTTGGCTACAGTTCTACAATGAAGAAACCATCACTATTGTTACCTTCTGCAGCTCGCATGCATTTTGAAGTTTGTTTCGACAGTTTGCAGGTGAGTTGAATGTTTTGATGGCTATGAGTTTTTTTCCCTAACACAGAGCATTGGGTAACAATATATAGGTTTATCTGACGTTCTCTTTTGTCTTTGCCTGCAGATATTGGGTTTGGCCCTTCAACTGAGGGTTTTTAAGTCTCGAAGGAAGCAGTAGAATTTTGTTCACACAGGTAATGTATTTGGTTATTTCCTGTAACTGATACTCTCCAGAACTCTCAGATATCTTCATAATTATTTTGCTAAGTTTTTGTTTGTCGTTTGTTGCAGAGTTTCCCCATGGTCCTTCTTCTAGCAACAGACTCGCATGGTGAGGGGAAGAAACCTAGGGGCCAGGTGAAAATCTGAATGGTTGACTTAGATAGCTAGCATGTGATTGAAAAGTTGTTTAAGTTTTTAACTCTCAAGGTTCAGTATTCATTTTTCAGCGAAGTATTTTCTGAGTGACCTGTTTATGGCCGCGGCCTTAAGGGTTGTTTGTGCCTGAATTTTTAATGTGATTCACTGGTTATTTTGAGTTCAAAAAAATCCTTCTTGGGTTCCACTTTTTATGTGGAACAGAGCTCGAACAGGGCAGTAATCCCCATTAGGTGGCAGAGTTGCCTCATGCTCCTTCTTCCTGCAGCAGACATGCATGGTGATGGGAAGAATCCTAGGGGCCAGGTGCAAATCGGAACGGCTCACTTAGGTAGCTAGCATGTGAATGAAAATTCATTTAAGTTTTTCACTATGAGGGTTGAAGAGTCATTTTCTATCTAAGTCTTTTCTGAGTGAGTTGATTATAGTTGCACCCTTAAGGCTTGTTTGTAACTGAATTTCTAATGTAATTCGGTGGTTATTTTGAGTTCGGAAAAACCCTTCTTAGGTTACACTTGTTATGTGGAACAAAGCTCCAACAGGGCAGTAATCCCCATTACTGTTGATTTATGTTTATTCAGTATAGTTTGCAATGAGAACATTCCTCATTTCTGTAGACATTATGCATGTTATATTCTGATAATTTATTGTGGCTTAAATAGTTACAAATAGTTATGTCAGTCGACAAATGCGGAGGAGTGGAACAAAATGTTTTTTTTCAAATGATCTATTCTAGCAATAACCTTTCTTTTCATTAACCTTTATGATTGTTTTTTTCTTTAACTTTTAATAACTTTTACCTTTCTTTTCATTAACCTTTATGATTGTTCTTTTTTCAACTTTTAATAACTTTTACCGACTATGTAATTATTTTGGTGATTTTATAATTAGTTTTTCCATACAATTAAACAAATTAAGATAAGTTTTTTTATTCATAATAATTTTATTTATTTATTTTAAATTAACATTTAATTTTCAATTTTCTGATATTCGTTATAAATTATAAATTAATTTTTTAAAGGCTGAGTCTAGTATTAAACTTTATTGCAGTGTAGTCGGGAAAAATTGTGGCTTGAAATAACAAAAAAGGTTGTTTATTCAACTTTGATCATGTAATTCATGGAAGCCAAATATAGTAAGATTTGTTTCAAAATAATCATATTTTTTATTTATTATAAATTAAAATTTAATTTTTACTTCTCCGATGTTCCTTATAAATTATAAATTAATTTTTTAAAGGCTCAATCTAGCTGGAATGCTTTGTCCGAGGTATTCAACTTTATTGCAGTGTGGTCGAGTAAAATTGTCGCTTGGAATAATGAAAAATGTTGTTTATTCGACTTTGGTCATGGAATTCATGAAAGCAAATATAGTAAGATTTGTTTCAAAATAACTTCTCCCGTTCTCACTTTTATAAATTATAAAAGTGAAATTAACTTTCATGAAAAATTCATCAACTAAATTTTATAACATGTCTGATCTAGGTGGATATTGGTGGCCACCCGCCTATTCCACTTGGACCCCACCATTGTTTCTTTCAGTTTCTAAGTTTCTTTATTTGTAGCACAATTTATTACTTTTGGTAGTTTTTCAGGTCGTGAACTTCCACAACCGTTTTGAGGCACTAAATCACATTTGTTTGGAAAAACTGGGACCAACATGGGTCTTTGACTAATGTTTGTCATTAAAAAGTTGTAGCCCTCAGATTGATATTTCTAACGAGCGCACGTCAAACGAAGATCGTATGCCAAAGTTATGACTTCGGGAAGTTGATGTACCAATTTACCCAAATGGGGCCCATAGTTTGGCGATTCATCTCCTAGGGTTAGGTTTTTGGACGTTTGTGGTTTTCCATTGTTTCTCAATAATAAATAGGCCTTGGAGTTTCATTGGCATGTAGTCGCCACATCACTTCTCAAAGATAAGCTACCATCGCCCAAGCTAGTCTTATTTCCATTATGTTTGTAAGCATATTTAAGTATTTTGATATTAATGAAATGAAGAGTTATTTCTACTGCATCTCTATATTTATGGTTATATCTTTAATTTTTTGTGTTCTTGTTTAAATGTGGATCAATGTCAACACTGGTGGCAACACTTTCAAAGTCAATCCTTCCACGTGTTTCCTCCTTTTCTTTTCCCTTTTGTCAGTCGTTGATTAAACACTCAGACAAAGAATATGCTTAGAATATTCACTCTTCATCAAATCCGCTTGTCAATTATCAATAAAATACAAAAGTCAACCAATCCTCTTCCACCGAAATTTCACATATATAGGCCTATTGGCGAAATATGGAGTGATTTTAAAGCATGATAAAATTTACATAAGAAGTAATTGCTCTCTTTATTTATTATTCACATTTATCCGACCATTAGGTAAATATAGGTATTTAATTGTCTAGCAGGCTCTTATCTTTGAGCAGATTTTAACTAAATAATGAATAATATAAACAATGATTATTCGCCTACCCATTATTCATGGTGCACAATTTAGATTGGATGTACAGTTATATTAATGCAATAATTCAAGTATTAATCTCACTATAATCTCTATAGTTAAGTTGTATTCAGGAGCTACATTAAATCTATTTCATTTAGCTCACAAGTTGGCCAACATTTAATGATGCCAACAGTCGAGGTACCAGTGTCCTCCAGGATCCATGTGGACTCAACACTACTGGTGATCTGAACCCCCTACATTTGATGGTCTCCATCAATTGTAGGGCTTATGGGTAACTTTTTTGTGCTTCCCCTGCCTCCGCGGTTCATTTGTTCGATGCAAATTTGGGCATTATGGCTCTGCAAAACCCTAACTCATCGAGACTCGTCTCCTCCGTGGTTGCTTCCATTTTCTTGGCTATAGTTCTACAATGAAGCAACCACCACTGTTGTTAGCTTCTGTAGCTCGGATGCATTTCGAAGTTTGTTTCGACAGTTTTCAGGTGATTCAAATCTTTTGATGGCTATCAATTTGTTTTTTGTAACACAGAGCATTAGGTAATAATATACAGGTTTACATGACGTTCTCTTTTGTCTTTGCTTGTAGATATCATGTTTGGCCCTTCAATGAGGGTTTTCAAGTCTCGAAAGTAGCATTAGAATTTTGTTCATAGAGGTAATGTATTTGGTTATTTCCTGTACCTAATACTCTCTGAAACTCTCAGATATTTGCATACCTTTTTTTCTAATTTTATGTTTGTCGTCCATTGCAGAGTTGCCCCATGCTTCTTCTTCTAGTAGTAGACTTGCATGACAATGGAAAGAATCCCACGGGCCAGGTGCAAATCGGAACGATTGACTTAGATAGCTAGCATGTGAATGAAAAGTCATTTAAGTTCTTAATTCTCAAGGTTCAAGACTCATTTTCTGGCTAAGTCATTTCTGAGTGACCTGTTTATAGTTGTAGACTTAAGGGTTGTTTGTGCCTGAATTTTTAATGTAATTCGTTGGTTATTTTGATTTTTGAAAAACCCTTCTTGGGTTTCACTTTTTATGTGGAACAAAGTTCGAACAGGGTAGTAATCCCCATTAGGTTTCAAAGCTGTACCATGCCCCTTCTTCCAACAGCAGACTCGCATGGCAACGAGAAGAATCCTAGGGGCAAGATGAAAATAAGAACGGTTGGCTTAGATAGATAGCATGTGAATGAAAATTCATTTTAGTTTTTAACTTTCACGGTTGAAGAGTCATTTTCTGGCTAAGTCCTTTTGAGTGAGTTGTTTACAGTTGCGCCCTTAAGGCTTCTTTGTGCTTGAACTTTTAATGTAATTCAGTGGTTATTTTGAGTTCGGAAAAACCCTTCTTAGGTTCCACTTGTTATGTGGAACAGAGCTCCAACACGGCAGTAATCCCCATTAGTGTTGATTTATGCTTATTTAGTACAGTCTGTAATGAGAGTGTTCCTCATTTATTTAGACATTATGCATGTTATATTATGATAATTTATTGTGGGTTAATTAGTTACAACCTTAGATTTATTTTACAACGGTCATTCGATATTCAAGTTTATAATGTTTCTTTTGTTAACTTCCCGCGTGAATGCTTGCTTCCTCCTCATATTTCATTGTGCGCAGGAGGGTTTCTTTGAAATATTTAATATTGTCTGAGCAATGGAACATTTTAGGAAAATCACAATTCATTGTATGTAGAACTATATATAGATAGATAGATATTTGTTAAGGAGTAAGGCTTCATCTGGAACCGCTTCCTGGCTATCACGAAAGCAACCAGGACAAGGAATTAAATCCAAGTCAGGTTTTGTTCCAACCTATGGTTTTGGCGACACTCCCAACAAGTATTATCGGTTTAGTTTAATTCACATTAATAGATAAAATCCAATAATTGCTGTCTTTATTCATTATTCACATCTACCCACCCCATAACATAAATAAATTATCTGACCATTAGGTAAATATACATATTTAATTAAACAATGAACAATATAAATAATAATTATTATACTATCAATTATTCATGGTGCATGCTTTAGATTGGATCTACAGTTATATTAATGTAATAATGCAAGTATTAATCTCATTGTACTATCTATAGTTAAGTTGTACTCTAGAGCTATGGTAAATCTATTTCATTTAGCTCGCAAGCTGACCAATATTTAATCCTTCCAATTACCAAGGTATTGGTGTCCTCCATGCGCCATGTGTACTCAACACTACCTTGGATTTGAACCTCCTTGCATCTGACAGTCTGCATCAATTATAGGGGGTACGAGTAATTTTTCTGTGCTACCCCTGCTTCTGCGATTCATTTATTCGGTGCAAATTTGGGCCTTATGGCCTTGCAAAACCCTAACTCATCCATAATTGCCTCCTGCGTGGTTGATTCCCTTTTCTTCACTACATTTCTACAATGGAACAACCACCATTGTTGATACCTTTTGCAGCTTGCATGCATTTCAAAGTTTGTTTCCACAGTTTCCAGGTGAGTTGAACCTTTTGATGGATATCCATTTTTTTCCTAACACAGAGAATTGGGTAACAATATATAGGTTTATCTGAAATTATATTTTGTCTTTGCATGCAGATATCGGGTTTGGCCCTTCAAATGAGGCTTTTTGAGTCTCGAAGGTAGCACTAGACTTATGTTCACACATGAAATGTTTTTCGTTATCTCATCTACCTAATACTATTTGGAAATCTGAGATATATCCATAATTATTTCACTAAGTTTTCATTTTCCATCGGTTATAGAGTTTCACCATGCTCCTTCTTTCGACAGTAGACTAGCATGCCGACGAGAAGAATCTCAGGGGCCATGTACAAATTAGAACGGTTGACTTAGATAAATAGCATGTGAATTAAAATTCATTTAAGGTTTTAACTCTCATGGTTCAAGAGTCATTTTCCGGCTAAATATTTTCTGAGTGACATGTTTATAGTTGTGCCCTTAAGTCTTGTTTGTGCCTGAATTTTTAATGTAATTGAACGCTTGGTTCCTCCTAACATTTCACTATCCTTAGGAGGGTTTCTTTGAAATATTTCATATTGTTTGTGCAATGGATTGTTTTAGAAAAATCACAATTCATTGTCTGCAGAAATATTTTTCCGTAATTACAAATGCTCCTATATATATATATATATATTTGTTAAGAAGGTAACTCGATTAAAGGTTTTGGCGGAACTCACAACAAGTATTATCAGTTTAGTTTAATTCACATTAACTAATAAAAGCCAATAATCACTGTCTTTATTATTATTCACATCTCATCTAGAACCGCTTCCTAGCTGTCATGAAAGAGACAAGGCCAAGGAAGTAAATTCAGGTTAGGTTTCATTTGAACCTACGGTTCTGAATACCTGTTAATAAACTTGATTAAAGGTTTTGGCAACACTCACAACAAGTATTATCAGTTTAGTTTAATTCACATTAACAGATAAAAGCTAATAATCACTATCTTTATTTATTATTCACATCTACCCGCCCCATAACATAAAAAAATAAAAAATAAATAAATAAAAAATAAAATAAAATATCTGACCACTAGGTAGATATACCTATTTAATTGCCTGGCAGGCTCTTATCATTTTCTGTTGCAAATCATAAGATGAGTTTTAACATAGTAACGAGTGATTTTCTGTGACAAGGTTAGTCTTCACTATATATTTATTTCCTAATGCCTCTAGTAATGTTAACAAGCTTGGTGAACCAGCTCGGTCGCAGCCATACCAGGTTTTTAAATGCCTCGTTCTTCCTTTCAAACAGAACATCATTTATTTATGTCGGTCCATGTACAGTTGACAATATATTTGTCGTTGTAGTTTTCATAATAGTATTAATCTATGTGCGAGTTTCCTTAACTCCTTCAGTGAACTTTTTTCTCTGATTATGAATGCTCCTATAGATATTTATTTGTTAAGAAGGTAACCCCTCATCTGGAACTGCTTCCTGGCTGTCACGAAATAGATGAGGCGAAGGAAGTAAATCTAGGTCCAGTTTCGTTGCAACCTACAATTCTGAATAGATCTTAATGAACTCGATTAAATGTTTTGGTGACACTCGCAACAAGTATTATCAGTTTAGTTTAATTCACATTAACATATAAAAGCCAATAATCACTGTCTTTATTTATTATTCACATCTCATCTAGAACCGCTTCCTAGATGTCATGAAAGAGATAAGATGAAGGAAGTAAATCCAGGTCAGGTTTCATTCCAATCTACAGTTCTGAATATCTCTTAATCAACTCGATTAAAGGTTGTGGCGGTACTCGCATCAAGTATTATCAGTTTAGTTTGGTTCACATTAACAGATAAAAGCTAATACTAATTGTCTTTATTTATTATTCACATATACCACCCCATAACATAAATAAATAAATAAATGATTTGACCATTACATAAATATACCTATTTAATTGCCCAGCATGCTCTTATCATTTTCTATTGCAAATCATAACATGAGTTTTAAGACAGTAATGAGTGATTTTCCGTGACACAGTTAGTCTTCACTATATATTTATTTCCTAATACCTTCGGTCCAGTTGACAAGCTTGGTGAACTAGCTTAGTTGAAACCATACTAGGTTTTTAAATGCCTCATTATTCCTTTAAAAAAGAACACGATTTCTTTATACAGGTCCATTTACAGCCTAAGCTTCTATAGTTCACCAGCTCGTGTTATATCTTTAATTAAAAGTTTACATAGGAATTACATGGAAATTCATACTTTCAATACCAAATTGCATTTAGTTGTCTTACTCGATTGAAGAGAGGTGACCACTCTAGTATTCCTCTGCAATTCCAACCTTACAATGCACACCCCTCCCACGCAGTTCTATTGCAGTAGCAAAGTCCAAGAAACAAGAACACAAGATTCCATAAAATATGAAATTCCGCAATCATGCAAGTAGTCTCATCATCCAATTCTACAAACAATAATCACTAAAGACTACTACAAGTAGTTATCTCGATTGACAAACGCAAAGGAGCGGCACACAACGTTTTTTTTCAAATGATCTATTATGGCAATAACCTTTCCTTTCATTAACCCTTACGACTTTCTTTTTAAACTTTTAATAACTTTTACCAAGTATAATTATTTTGGTGATTTTATAATTAGTTTTTCCACACAATTAAACAAATTAAAATATGTAAAAATGAAGAAGTTTTTTTAACTCATAATCATATTTTTTTATTTATTTTAAATTAACATTTAATTTTCAATTTTGCAATGTTCATTATAAATTATAAATTATTTTTTTAAAGGTTGAATCTATATAGAATGCTTTGTGGGAGGCATTGAGCTTTATTGCAGTGTGGTCTAGTAAAATTGTGGCTTGGAATAACGAAAAAGGTTGTTTATTTGACTTTGGTCATGGAATTCATGGAAGCCAAATATAGTAAGATTTGTTTCGAAATAATCATGCTTTTTATTTATTATATATTAACATTTAATTTTCAATTATCCAATGTTTGTTATAAATTATAAATTAATTTTTTAAAGGCTAAGTCTAGCTGGAATGCTTGGAATGCTTTGTCAGAGCTATTCAGCGTTATTGCAGTGCGGTCCAATAAAATTGTCACTTGGAATAAAGAAAAAGGTTGTTTATTCAAATTTGGTCATGGAATTCATGGAAGCCAAATATAGTAAGATTTGTTTCAAAATAAATTCTCCGATTCACTTTTATAAATTATAAAAGTAAAATTAACTTTTACAAAAAATTGATCAACTAGCTTTTAGAATGTGTCAACATTGTTGGCAACACTTCCAAGGTCAATCTTGCCACATGTTTCCTCCTTTTATTTTCCCCTTTTGTAGCCATCAGTTAATCACATATCTCTTGTGAACCATATGGAACATAAGGAGGTTGGTACTGAACCTTAGCCATATTAGGTTGCTGGTACTAGATGTTACTTGACCCAGATGGACCAACAGGGTTCGGTTGTTGCTATTGGACATTACTCAACCCAGTGGAACTAATAGGGTTTAGAATGGTATCCAAAGAGGGTTGGTTCATTCCAACCATGTGAGCTTGTGAGCCACTCAGATTGGTTGTGCCAGACATCATAGAAACATTCAAACTTTACGCCCTAGGTGGTGGCACAGTCTGTCCACTTACTAGAGGGATCAAAGAACTGACAGAGACATGACTCGAGACTATCGGCTGAACCGGACGGGTTATGTGGACCAATGAAACAAGAGGATTTAGAATGGTGGGTTGTACCAGAACTGAAGTAACTGCAGAATGCATCATCAATTGGGAGGTCAGGTTCTGAATGAATGGACCTAAGGTAGGCATAGCGCTAGATGTCCAGATAGGGTTGTGATATATTGATGAGGTAGTAGGCGTACCTGAAACCAACTGAGCTAAAGTCACGTAATTACGCGGTAACTCAAGATGAACACTGGTCGAAATGCTTCCCATGTAAGGGAAACCTTCAGGAGGGAAATGATATTCCTGCTCCTCGACTATGCATGGAGTGGAAACCTCCGAGTGACTCGGAGAGGAGATTGGGATTTCGCCTTCTGATTCCATGGGTGAAAATAGGCGATGACGGACTACCAAAGATGTTCGAGGGGATAATTCCAAAGGAATACCTGACTATTCATACGGACTGTATGGACACTGCATGATATCACAACAAGATCGAACAAAGGATTCGAAGGATAAACAACCATTCCATGCTGACCTTTAGAAGTCAGTGGACTCTTAGGAGTCTGGATGGGATTATCTGGAGATTCTGGGCCAATGTCAGAAAGTGACCCAATATCTGAGGGAGTGGGAGGATGAGATGACAAAGGTTGAATGCTCAGAACAATTCCAAGTTCAACATCTTGGTCCTCAAGTGACAGCGGCAATTCAGGAAAAGGCTCCTTAGACAATCTTTCATATAGAGGAGAGAAAGAGGAACTAGGCAAACCTGAGGGTTCAACCATGATGATTTTATAATTAACCAGAAGAGAGAGATTAATTCCAAGGATTTAAAATGTATTTAAAGGTATAATCACAATGTGGTCTAAAAAATGACTAACTGGAATGTTTTATGATCCTGGGCAACAATTTCTTAAGACACAAAAACAAACTGGTGCTCTTTCATGTTTTAAGAGTCGAGAAAGAAGAAAAGGTGACTCTATCACTTTCGGCTTGAAACGAGCTCGAAAGAACAAGTGCTCGGATGATCTTTTATATTTATGGAGTCAAAAAGATCAAAATGACTACTCAGGATAATCTAGGCAAAAAGGATTACCAGGTAACCGTGAACTGCGGAATACCTCCCAGCGAACCGAGAAGTACGGGCAGGCAATCTCCCCAAATGTTATGTTCAGTGTATCAAGTTTACAAGTTGGCAGGCTCGGCTTCCTATGGATAAATCACTGCAACCTAGTGGGATCTCCCTTTATATATGTGATGGTACAAGGAGCACAAGTCCGTACCAGCATTGTTTAATGCCGAAACGAATGACAACTGCTAGGTTTAAAGAAGCTGGAACACGTCTCTAGCCTAGACCTTCTAAATGTGATCATTAGGTTTCAAATGCGCCTTAGGTTAATTGAATAAATTTTAAATTTTATCTTGAAATTATGTCTCGGTTTTTAGGCCTTATCGATGTGACTCAAAAAAACTCCTATATGCAACTAAATGAGACAAGACCCTTTCAATTCGATGAATTGTTTACACTAATGATAGTAGAAAAAAAACTTAATGAAACAAACAAGCAATTGAAATAAAAATGACTTTTTCACTACTTCTCTTTTTGAAAACAAAATGATGAAAAACTATTTCCAATTCCTATCTTTCCTATCAAACGCACTTCAAGTAGTCCTTTCACTAGTAAAGAGAACTCATTTGTTTTCCAATGCAAATGATGATGCAACTCTAGTCTTCAATGATGCTAACTAATGTAACATATTGATTCAACAAACTAGAATTATGTATTTTTCAATGAAATGAGAAAACGAATCTTTCACAAACACTTCAATGAAATTTTTTCCAAACAATCAACCTCAAGCAAATCCAAAGCACAAAAGAGAATTCCTTCCAAACTAATGATGCAAAGACTCCACCAAAAACAAGATGAGAAATGTGATCTATGCCTAGAAATAGATGCTTAGCCAAAAAACGAAACTTTTCAAACTTGTTAAATGGAAATCAAAGCAATGAAAGGACTAAAAACGAAATGCAAGGAGCAACTTAACTATCAACTTGACTTTCTGAGCACACAAACAGGTGAATGGATGATGACCTAGATGCCCTAGGGTTACAAACCATCCAAGGACTCAAGAAACCAAGTGAAGAAAAGGCAAACCAATCAAGCACATAAACCAAGCCAATGGAGCTTTCCAGTCACGGAGAACACAGTCAAAACAAGCTAAGAGGTGGAAATCAAGAGGGCAAGACAATTGGTTATGATCTAGGGGAAACCCTGATCTTCATCTACAGGAATTGGCGTGACTGCTTAACTGACAACAAGCGCTAGAAGGGGGTCGGCATGACTGTTTTAGAGAAACTCACGTTGAACGGTGTGATTGTCAGAAAAATAAATGTGCTAACCAAGGATTCAAGGAAAAAAAGTAAATTCAAAGGCTAAAACCAGACTTGCCACTGTAAATTTCAGACTCAGAGCAGTAAACTAGGCAAAGTAGAGAACACTAAAGGGAAATGGTGATACTAGAAAATTCACACAAATCCATAAAATCACAATCAATCAAACAGAAGGATTGACTCCCCAGCGGAGTCACCAATTTGTGGTGCAGGTAAATTCTCAGTGCGGACATGAACAATTCCTCTAGCCCGAGAGAGCGAGTCTAGCCACAAACAAACAGTTCATGAAAAACTTCCTTAAGCTAGAAGCAAATAAGAAGGCCTACCTCTTAGAACGCTATTCTGCTTGGTGATGATCCTGCTTCCTTCAACTACTTTTTGTTTCCTTCCTTCGAATGCCTGAAAGAAGTAAACAAATGACAACAACAAACGTGATAGCATACAAATTACATTCAACCTACCTAACAGGTCAAGGAACATTAAGCCATAAAATGTAAGATAACACTTCATTGTAGGAAATCAATCAATAGTTGTATTCATATAAGTTCAGAAAGAGATTACAACCAATGCCTTGACGTTGTTGGTCTCCTTCGACATATCTAGGTTCCCACACTTCTATTAGCATCTCATGGATAGCCCCAAAAATGGAATTTTTAAGGCTCCTTCCCTTTAGTCTCAAACCAAACCAAACACACTATTCTCCCTCAAACATAAACTAGAGAGATACAAGCTATAAATGTCTTGCTAATTATTCAAGCTCCAAAAATACCAAGACTAAAAACTAGTGAAGCTTGTAAAAAGAGGGGTTTATATAGCTTGGATAGAGGGGGGATGGTTCCTCTTATCATGGGAGAAGGATTTATCTCTTGAGTTGGTTGCATCCTAATAGGGGAAAGGAGCCCAAACTGACTTTTTTGGCTCCATCCAACCCAACGATTTACCAGACTTCCGTTACGAAGCTTCTAGACCTGGAAGCATCGACTTCATGTTTAAAAAACTTGTCAAAAGAGGATCAGCACCACTGAGAAAAGGATCAGTAGCGTCGTATGATGCTAGACTTGGTTTTGATCTCTACAAATCGGCGTGAGGAGGAAACGGGTCATTAGCGCCAGTCTTGTAAACTGGGGTAAAAGGAATATTCTTGGGAAATGATGCAAGAGGGAATCATTTTGCTTATGAAGAGGGACATAATGGGAGTTTCTTCATGTTGGGAAAGCATGTAGGGTTCACTGTAGAGGTCCTCCAGTATCATGGAATGGGGAGTATAAGGACAGTGACAAAATGTTGTGTAACAGGCTAATACCAGCATGCTTCCTGCAACTGCTCACACATGTCAAACACATGATCGAAATATCAAGACAATAATATCTATCAATTTGAAATCAACATTTACCAAGACTAGCAATCATGTCATCATTCATAGTCAACTCCTCGTCATTAGACATAATACTTCAAATGTCACCTACATACACTCAAGTACATATCAACTGTCTCAACACATATGTGTTAGAACAATCATCTTAAAACAAAGTCATTTGAACACATACTCATATTATGCAATTCATCAAACATTAAACCACTTGAAAACATGCCATGGTAAATAAATCAACTAGACGACGTAATAGACACCAAACATTTGAACACAAAATATATGACATAATCAAATAGTCAAGCACAAGGTAGATGACATAAGCAAGTTCATACCTTAATGTATCTTAGGGGAGGCAACCTTGTCTACTCAATCAATCTAGTTAGCATGATATAACTTCATGAGATATTAACTCAAACATAAATCATGATATTGATATAATTAACTAACTAACATGTTCGCATCATACGCTTATAAATATTTTCCATCTATGCATAACAATCACATATGTACGATCGGTCTAGATTAGTATGACACTATTTCACAAATATGTCAACTCATACCAGAATATCTCAACCATAACTATCTGCATAGGTCAAACCAGGTTAACATAATACATATAACATCAAGATCTTCAATGCAATGAACATAACCATCACGCATATGACCAATCCAAATTACAACATCAAGGTCTCAATGAAATAACCCTAATCATCAAGTTAATAGTATACAACAACAATAATTATATATCATGCTTATAAACAACATATAACTTGATCATAGTGTTATCTAACATAAAACAACAATAGCAATGCATACAACTACAAGTTACTATAATTCTTGATTATCCGACACATGTGCATATAACTACACTGATCAACTAATATCCATCATGAATGTAACCATAACATCAAAATACATGTACATAAAGATAATGTATATAACCCTAACACATATAACAATCCTTAACCTACATACCTGAATGCCCAACATATACACCTGTATGATGACATGCTCTTGCCTTGAGGTCCAATGCTGAAACTTCACTTTGATTATCTAAATCTCTTGTTCTATCTCAGCCAAAACATTAGCATCCTAACAACGAATAGCACCATGATTACCTAAATTGCATACCATGACTTCACAAGGCATGTTTGACCTACTATTCATACATAATTATAACCAAGACCATACATGCATGACAACTGCATATAGACATATAACACATGAATACCAAACCATATTCACATCATTCTAGCTAAAGTCCAGTCATCAATGCATGGCCATATCAACTACACAAACCATGACCTCATGCATGACAACAACCATTACTCCATTGTATACATTGACACATGCAATCATCAACATGCATAAGAAATTCCTAATCAACTACACATACGCATGAACGCATGTAGTCAAGCATAAGAGATCAATTATTGTAACCAATCTGCAAAACTGATACATGTCATCAAACAACCAAGAATGCAACCTAACATACAAGGATCTAATCAAACTATATATAACAACATGTAAGCGAAATACAACAATATGTAACTAGTCATATACTAATGACGACGCATTCCACAAAATCAACATCAAGTTCCTCATGACAACCTTACTACAACCATGATTAACATTATGCAATGCAAAAAACACATGGAATGTAAGTGTATGAGACACACATGCAACGGACATGCATGCATGCCCAACACAAACCTCCCATCTAGTCTGAGGGGTGAACCATGCTCTAATACCACTTTGTAACCCTCTCCTCACACATCTACCCAAGTAACTAGCCAACCAGGGTAAACATGTGACGAGATGATACTATGATTGGACTCGACCTCCTATGTGACCTTAAGGAAGTGGAATCGATGGAACACATCAGCCAACCTATCCACATCAACAACAAAACCCTTAGGAGACATTTCAGCCACTCAGACATCCTGTCCCTGGGTCCCAATAATGTTCTAGACATCTTAAACCTTAGTTTCTCTCATGCTATAGGCATGACATGTCTGGAAACCCATAGTTGCTCTCATATGCTTGCTTGCCAGCATCCAAAGACCCAATTTTCCAGTGTCCCCGGGATTTGAGCCACATTTTCAGGCCTAGAGCCTAGGCCATTTCCTAGAATGGAATGATAGCTTAATATCAGTCAAAGAATAGGGAAAAAATGATGCAAAAGAAATAAATTAAACATGACCTTAATCAGACCCCAACTAGCCATGACAGGCATTTCATCACACATATCATCAACATGTAACCTACAAGTGTAAGCAACATAATTAAGTGTAGGGGTCTCATACTTATTTGAGAATCGCTATGAACCACTGTTCCCTCATGTCATTTGCTGCATTATCATCTATTAGGCTATAGATACATTATCCATTCATTTACAAGTAAAAACATGCTGACAACTATACATAGTTGTTGTCATAAAACACACATATAACCGACATAATAACAAGAGAAATACTCATGAAAGTACATCCATATAAACCGCATATAATCCATCAAAATACTCATATAAATACAAGGAGAAATAACCATTCATTAATGATGTCATAAGCCAACTGGAGATGGGACTACCATGTTCCACCCAACCATAGATTGGCTGAGCCAAGTCTCTCTTCAGCCAATCACCCCCGTGCCATATTCCAAGCGTGAATGTGGGACTCATATACCACACCAAGAACATAAAATAAGAATGGACGCCACTAGAGTTCTCCACCTACACCATGAGGAATTTGATTGCCTCTTAGTCTCTCAGGATTTAACGTAATCCATAGTCTGATCCAGGGATCACTATGCCCTACACCAAGGCACACACTCTAGGATTTACCGTACATGCCATACTGAAACTACTAGGCCTGATGGAGAGAAATTCACCTCTTGGATTTACCGTATATACCGCCATTCACTAGCAATGATTCCTAGGACCACCGAGGCACACAATCCTAGCTTTACCACAACCCATAGTCCGGTTTAGGTGTTATTAGGCCAGTGGCTTTACCATGATCCATAGTTTGGTTCAAGGACCACAAGGCCATGTGTTTTTTATTTTGAAGGTCCACCCCACTCAGCTACGAATTCATCCGGCAATCCCACATAAACCAAGTATTAGAACCCCTCTCATCAAAGCTATCAGGAAATGGCAAGGGTAGGCTTAAGAACATTGTCACAACTGGAAAAACCCATGCATGATAATAAATAACCACATGCAATCTCATGCATGCCAAATATAGCAAGGAAAATACACATGAAAGTCGATACCTGCAATGAAGCTTGTTGTAGTTGCTTGATCCTGCCTTTCCCTACTTTCTCTTTGCTTCCTCTTGCCTTCTTTTCCTTTCTTGCTCTAATGCCAAAGTGCTCCAAGAAACTCTGTGTCGAAGAGAGAGAGAATAATGAGAGAGCTCCAAAATTGACTTGATCAAGCTTTCCAATTGATTCTCATAAGACTTTTTATCAATGAGGCCTTTGTTTTCTTCATTTTCCATTATTTTCCTTCAATTTTCTCCTCACATGCAACCTATGACCTTTCACCTCCTTTTTCTCCTAATTTCCATTATTTTCAAAAATAAATGTGCCAAAAATTCCATTTTGTCTTTCTAAAGCCTTAGTCATTGCCTTTGCCAATTTCCTTAGCCATAATAAACCAAATCAACACCCACTAGGATGTTTCCCCCACCATTCAGCTTGGAATATGTGTCCCATCAATCGTGGTTATTATTTTTAACTTTTATTACATGGAATTTTTACCATGGTTGTTACAACAGGCATAACATTGGGACCCGATATTCGAAGGATTGAGTAGGAAGCATATCGGAACCTCAAAGGAGGCATCATATCAGAACCATGGAGTAGGCAAATTTCTTCATTGTGAAGATCAGAATCTCATAAGTTCTTAATACTTGATTTGTTTTGAAAGGGCCAAGGCTTGCGAGGAATAGGAATTACAAAGTAAATTCATTGCAAAACCAACCAGGGACCCTTTCTCTCTCCTTTGATATGACACATGGAAGCAGGTGATTGGCCTTGAGGAGTTGATGGTGGCAAATGACATCAGCATGACATGGCAGTACAGAGAACACGTCGTAGTCAGATTCAGCATTTTGGGTGGCCTAATAAGGAAACTTCGTGTGACAAATGTCACCACTAATAAGGCGCCATGTGGATATGATGACATCAGCATGATGTCATCTCAAAGGTTGGTCTATTAGAATTCATAGATCTTGTAACTCCTGTGCAAATGATATTTAAAAACATTACGATGAAAGGGACTCTGATGTGTTGGCACTTGGTCGAGGAAACTAATAGAACTAAAGGCCTAGAGTGAGGCTAGCACCTAAGCGCTATGCATAATGTCAAAGGGAAAGTATTTCAAAACTCTATTGTAATTTCCTTTTTGAAAAAGTTATGATACCAAGAGTTTGTGATGTATTGTCATTTAGTCATGAAATCCCAAAGAACCAAGGGCGAGAGAAAATACATAAGGAGATAGGTCCTGAGAAAGAGCCTGAATGCCTTATCACCTAGGTTCTATGCTGCAGGTCATAGCACCAGGTCCCATGGAGGAAAAACAAGAAGGGGCTAAGCGAAGGGGGCTAAAGGCCAGTCAGGATTTCGTGATATCGTAACATTTTCTTAATAAAGTTATGAAATTTTTGGGATCCAAAATTGCACTGTGGTGTAATGTTACGAGATTTTGGTCACTGATATTACAACACATAGATGTATTTGGATGGATGAGTCAATAGCTGACTAAATGCATGCAACCGAGTTTTTGTCATGGTATTAATGGTGATGATAGAGATCGTCGAGTCAAGGCAGTGAGGACCATGATTTGTAGAGAAGAGCATTGGGCATGTCTTGAGTTGAAATAAAGATTCCTCTTATCTATTATGCACTCTTTAGTGAATTAAATGAAGAATAGAGAAGCCATATTGAAGTACCTTTCAATCTTTGGGAAATTAATTAGCATGGGGAGCCTGGTTAGATTGTGCAGTTTGACTGAGAATTAATTCTCAATATGGAGAAATTCTCAAGAGCCCATTCCCAGTGTTTAATACAGGAGTAGTGGCCAAGTCATATGCAACAAGTTAATGGAGAACTATGTTGAAGAGTACACTCTCAGGCAGTGTGGATGGTAGCAAAGGCAACATTAACCATTGTGCAGCAAAGGAACAAAATATAGGAGCATGATTGAGAAATGTGGAGGATACAATATTTTTGTGTGAGACGAAGAGTGTGGACTGGAGCATGTGAATGTTGAGAAAATGGCCCAAGTGATGAAATGAGGCAAAGTGTTGTAGAGAGTTGTGATTAGAGATGCAGGAGAAACAAGGAGCATAGTTCAGAGAAATGGGGTGGAGAGGGCCAGTACTATTGTGAGTCTAAGAGTTCCTGTGGAAGCATATACAGCCAAGAGAATAAGCATAATACTATAATGAATCTGATTCATATTTCTCTATCTATGTAATTTCCCCTATTTTCAATTTGAAAATTGTATGAAAGGTATAACAATGGCTAGAGAAGGTGTTGTCCTGCATTCATAAGAGATTGGTGTTGCTTGGAAAGTAGGTGTTCTTGATTTTCCATGATCTTGGATCTAGGTTATAATCTTAAAATCACTGACGCTACCAAACCAAGAATCTCAACTAGAACTACTTTGTACAATGGGAAATATAAATAATTAAATCACATATCCACAAGTATACACATTTTTTAACAAAATTGTACAATAATGTACAACCCAATCTTCATTATATTAAACCAATATAAATAATACAATAGTCTATGGTATACAAGATACAATGAAAAACATGTTGTGCATGCTCGATGTCATATCTTGTGCTACCGATCCTTCGCTTTCATAATGCTCCCTAGTTTCCCCTTAGTCCTTCAAAGGACAACACATCAATACTCCAGGAGGGCTGCTACATAACATTGTTACAAGTCACTTATGTAGCATGTACATGGGCTAATCTAATCTTCTCTCTGGGTAGGCCTAATTCCCGAGCTCCAAACTGTTAGGCTAGTAGTCGCCTTCGTCCATCAAGGTCCTGCACTTTAGCACCAATCTTTACCCAACCTTCAGCTCATCTTTGTCACTTCAAGATAACTCATCTAGGGATACTTTGGGCTATCAACATGTTTCCCTCCACCAAACCAATGATGCCCAATACTTCACTGTACATTATGCTCCTAGGATGGAATTTTTACCTCCACGAAAAGTCCTCCAAATGGCACCCATGGGCTGCAACTTGTCCACACTAGGACATCGCCCAAACTAGCATCAAATCAACACTATCTCATCAACATACCTTTGATTGTGTATGTTGTTGTGGCTCTTCACTAGTTAGGGCACCCATAGAATATGTCACAACCCTAAAATGCTCCAATAGTCACCTATAAGAATGTGGCCTTCCCTCCACAAGATCCTCCTCTCTTCACTGCTATATTTTGCACCTTGTTTGAGCTTTGTTAAGGACAATAGTCCTCACAAATATCCTCTAAAGGAATGCGGCCAAGTCTGCAATGAAAGACTAGGACATCATCTTCATAACATAGGGAGACATCTCTTAAATCTCTATGCATAGGTGTCCAGATCCACCTCAAGGCTTGTGGCCTTCCTTCCAGCTCAGTTCAGACCCAAAATAGAGATAAACACTACAAAAAATCATGCCCATATTTTCCTTTAGGCTTGCAGCCTAGCTCCTGTAGCAACTCGGCCTAATCACAAGTTCTTTTATGCCCTAAAAATGAACTTTTGTATCTCCTTCATCCTCTTTCTTGAGCTTGTACTATTTCAGAGAGAATTCTATGAAATGATGCAATTTTTGGATGAGATAAATGTATCTCACAAACCTCTTATTTATACACATAAGAGTGCTCCATGAATTAGATGAAGAGACATGTCTTTTGGACCAAGACTACATGACTTGACTGTCCATAAATTAATTGTCAACGTCAAAAGTTCATAACTTTATTTCTAGAGCTCTGATTTGAGTGATCTTTGGAGAGTTGGAATCGGAATGCCAAGCTCTATCACCTAAAATTTTCTCATTCTCAAATTCACCATGGTTTTGACACAAATCCTGATGGGTGCAAAACCCCAACCTTGGGTTCCAAGCCCACAGGTGACTCTTGTCATGCTTTATCCTCCAATCCTTGAACCCTAGGGCTTGGAGTACCTCCCAATATACAAAAATAAACACTCCCTCTTAGTGAGGGAGGTACTTCTAAGAGTACGAAGTAACTCATCATCATCATCATCACTAATTGCAACACTTTCCCAACTCTTGGCACTCACAATCGCAGCAATCCTTGTTCTATGAACTACGTCTTTCTCGTAAGTGTTGATGTCACTACTAGAAGCACCCTACTTCTTCTTCTTTTCCTATAACTTCTTCCACTCTCTCCATGATTCCTCCTTAGAAGTTTTAGGAGAACCCATGCTCCCCACTGACCATGCACTCTTCTTGGACTGCAAAGTCTCCTCTGAACTTGCAAAATCCATCTCGAACTTAACTCCCTCTGAATCTCTGGAACATCGAATTTCTTCTCTGGAAGGTGTGCCTTCTTCTTGGGAACCTATACCTGCTCCTATGAAGCTTGCGCCTGCACCTTAACCTACTCCTCCTTCTTTGTAACATGCACTTGTTCCATCTACTTCTTTCCATGATCCACAAACTTGCCCGTCAACTTGTAGAGACCATGCTCTCTAAATCTATGCATAATCTCATTGGAGCTAGAACCTCTGGGCCTAATTCATGGCTTCCCATCCTGGAACAATACCTCAAACCCTTTCCTCTCGATCATCGAGATGGAAATCATGCTATATCTGAGTTTTGGTACAAACAATCCATCTTGGACCCACATCACATGTCCTGTCACCATCCTGAATGGCACAATACCCAATCCTTGGATCTCCAACTGAATCTTGTCACCCAACACCATGTGCAGATTTGAGTGCCATTCATCTAGAGTCCCAACAACTTCCTATGACCCTATCATATGTTTCTTCACACCACTATCCATGTCACATCCATCCTCATCGATAGTACCCTATGAGAAATGAGAGATCATGGAAAAGTCCTCCTCCTCCAATCTCTTAGTGAGATCATCTATCTCACCAGAAGTGGTAACATCAAAGACATGATTTCCTTTCTTCTTCACATCATTTCCCTTCTTCTTCATTGAACATCTCGACGAAAAATGATCCATCTCGCCATAGTTGAAACACTTGACCTTACTCAAGTCCTTCTTTTGCTTACCCTTCATTTACACTTCAAGTGCCACATCATCATCGAAATTCTTCTTCTTTGGATGAAGATCCTTGTCTCGCAACTCTTCCTGAATGAAGTCATCCCATAGTCTATTCCAGTTTGGAAACTTCTCTCTGGAAACAATCCCTTTGATGAAGGGTTTCCATTCATTAGTGAACCCTTTCAAATAAATACTCACCATATCTCCATCTGAAATAGTCAGATACGAAGTCACGCATTCACGCTTTATCATCTTGGTGGACTTCAACTTATCCTCCAATACCGATACACGGTTTTCATTCTTATTCTCAAATTTTTTTTGAAGAGCCATCCACATCTCATGTGCAGCGTTATTCTCGGAAAAGTGAGGTATTAGGGCATCATTCACACCATCTAGGCTAATAAATCTTGCCCTCGTATCCAAATCCTCGTACATTTCCAACTCCTTTGGGTCAGTTGGCTTCTTGTTGGCTTTCTCAGTGAACTCCTAGATTCTATTGACCTGCAAGACCAACTTGATCCTTTCCTTCCATGTACTATAGTAAGAGAACCCCTCCAACCTATCCTCATACTAGATACCAACCTGGAACTTTGACATTGTCACTTACAATGTGACCAACTCCCTCTTAAGTTGTACTTCACTGTGCACAACTTTGATTCACTAACTTCCAAAGTAGCTTGGACACGCTACGATACCATGTTGATTTTCCACGATCTTGGATCTAGGCTATAATCTTAAAATAATTGGCGCTACCAAACCAAGAATCTCAACCATAACTACTTTTCACAGCGTAAAATATAAATAATTAAATCACATATGCACAAGTATACAATTTCTAACAAAATTGTACAATAATGTACAATCCAATCTTAATTATATTAAACCAATATCAATAATACAAAAAATTTTGGTATAAAAGATACAATTACAAAAATGTTGTGTAGACTCGATCACGTATCTTGTCTTGTCGATCCTTTTCTTACATACTACTCACTAGATGCCCCTTAGTCCTTCAAGGAACAACACATCGAGACTTGAGAAGGGATACCACATAACACTGTTGCAAGTCACTTTTATAGCATGTACATGGGCTGATCCAATCTACTCTCTGGGTAGGTATAATTTTCAAGCTCCAAACTGTCAGGCTAGCAGTCACCTTAGTCCATCAAGTTACCGCACTTAGGCACCAATTTTCACCCAACCTTCAGCTCCTTTTTGTCACTTCAATATATCTCATCTAGGGCTACTTTGGGCTATCAACACACTACCCTCCACCAGACCAATGATGCCTATTACTTCACTATAGATTCTTCTCCTAGGATGGACTTTTCACCTCCACGGAAAGTCCTCCAAGTGGCACCCACAAGCTACAACTTTTCCACATTAGGACATCACCCAAAATAACATCAAATCAACACTATCTCATCAACATACCTTTGATTGTGTGTGTTGTTGTGTCTCTTCACTAGTTAGGGCACCCACAGAATATGTCACAGCCCTAAAATTCTCCAACAATCACTTATAATAATGTGGCCTTCCCTCCACAAGATCCTCCTCCCTTCGCTGCTATATTTGGCACCCTATTTCAACTTTGTTAAGCACAACAGTCCTCGCAAATCTTCTCTACAAGACTACGGCCAAGTATTCAACTAAAGACTAGGATAGTGTCTTCATAAAATAGGGAGACAACCCTCAAAACTTTACGCACAAGTGTCCAGATCCACCTCAAGGTACGCGACCTTCTTTCCAACTTAGTTCGAACACAAAATAGAGATAAACACCACCCAAAATCATGCACATATTTTCCTTTAGGCCTATGGCCTACCTCCTATAGCAGCTCAACCTAATCATAGGTGCTTCTATTCCCTAAAAAGAAACTAGTGTATCCACTTCATCCTCCTTCTTGAGGTCAACCTATTTCAAAGGAAATTCTATGAAATGATGCAATTTTTGGATGAGAGAAATGACTCTCACACATCTCTTATTTATACACATAAGAGGGCTCCATGAATTAGATGAATATACGTGTATTTCGGACCAAGCCTACATGACTTGACTGTGCATAAATTAATCGTCAACTTCAAAATTCATAACTTCATTTCTAGAGATCTGATTTGAGTGATCTTTGTAGAGTTGGAATCGACATGCCAAACTATGCCAAACTATACCAGATCCATATTAGTTTGAGTTTGACTAAAAAGTAAATTTGTTATAATTTAACATTAGTGATTAAAATTTATTATTTTTAAATAATATTTTGAACTATTTATCTTGAAATTAATTAAATAAACTTTTATTATATAATCAATATCCCTATATACCCATCTGTACTATACCCTAAAATATGTACCATAACTTAAAAGACTCCATATCATAGTAAATTGCACATCCCGTCCAATTTGATTTTAAAGAATACACTTGCCGAGTCAAAGGTATATTTTACGATCCACAATTTTTTTAATTTTTTTTAACATTATCGTCCGGTAGTTTCGAGTAGCAATCCTTAACAATCATTTGTTTAATTATACCGACGGCTCCCCTATTTTGATTTGCAAAATAAAGAAAATTAAACTTGGAAATTATTATGGGGTTGAAACTGTCTCTATCACAACCTGAGGTCCGTGGGTCCCCCAAGTTATAATTTTGTTTTAAATGGTACGTAACTATGCATATGAAAATCGTTCAATGTAAGAGGAATTCACTGCGGGCTTTCTTTGGGAGAATGCCCCATGGTTTTTTTTAACCCATATCGTGTAATTTCTGTGAGGTTTTGGATTGTGATTGGAAGAGAAGATATATACAACTGTGGTAATCATATATACTATAATTTCATAGTTAAAATCTATTATTTCAAGCTATTATTCTTTATATTTTTAGGTATTAACTTATCAATGATAAGATTATTTGAAATTTTTTTTAGAAAGGACTAACATGATGTCATATTCATTGAAAAATAATTTTATTTTAAACATTGATTAATATATAAATATGGTTACAATATTTATTGTTGAATAATTTTATCTTAAACATTCATTAAAATATAAATATGGTTACAACAAGTGCTGCATCTAGCTGGTAGTCCTTGCTAGGGTCTGCCATAACAACTCAATACAAACGCTCTGTGTAACATGTCTAAATTTTCTGTTTCGCTAAAAACCTGCCTTACCTGAACAAACTTGCTACCTTACCTGAAAGATCTTGCTGTCTGCATCACACAATCGCATAATTCACTTAATGAATTTCAAAGGAAATATAATTTTCATATTAATTTAATGTGTTCATAGAAGGCTATCACAAAGGCATCTTATTCCAGAACAGAGAAAACAATCACACAATCGCATAATTCACTTGAATGTGTAATAAAACAACGCCCAGTGTGTTGGACAAGTTTAATTATTAAATACAAATTATATAATTTAATATTTCAAAATGAACATGGGTGTACTCTTCAAATGAAATAGAAAGAGTGATGAACTTTTATTTTTATATAAGTGTAATTATGGCGAATTAGATATATATTTTTTTATTTTGGAAATTTTATATAATATTTGTGATATATAATTTTTTTGTCATTTTTTAATAAGTAGTTTTTATTTATGTAGACTAAATATTTTAAATCTTTATATTACAAAATCTTAATAAATGTAATTTAATAATCCAGTTATTCCATATATTGTTGTATCAATTTAATATGTTATAGAAGTTGAATGTTTGGGGTATTGATCGTTTCATAAACTTAATCTTTTAAGCACTCATATTTCAGATCTAAACCAACTTTGCTCATTCACATAACAGTCATGCTTTCTAGGATAAAACAACTTCAGTGTGTAATTTGTTCTCTGGAGAATTTGGGAACTATTGATTCTGTCCTTAGAAGAGAGCGCAGAGAAACTACAGCTCTTTCCCGCGAGGTCTTTATTCAGAAACGTTGGAGACTGTGATGCAAAGAAGTTAAAAGAATTAGATATTATGTGTATGTTATAGGCTTAAATGAAGACAGTGAAAGAAATCAATGCTGCCCTTTCTTTTTCAAGAGCTTTCAATAAACTTTTCGAATAAGTTACAAAATTAAAAAATCAATTCTGCATTATGAATATCAAATTCGTGTATTTTAGAATGAACAACGAATTCATTAACTTTTTAGAGAGCCTCGTTGCCACGTTCCCTGCATGAAAAACCACCTTTTAAACAATAAATATATGCCCAAGCAAGAAACATTTGGATGACATATGGGCTTGGATGCAAGCCACGTTCCCTGTTGCATGGAAAACCTGCTTAAATCGTGAACAACCACCTTTCAAAAGATTTGATAAAGCTACTATGAACCATATAAACCAGATAACCAAAACATTAGCGCGTCAATAAGAGTAAGTAATACGACATGCTAACAGAAACCTCCCGAAATGTTTGGGTGGGAATATTGCAAATAGGGAAGAAACCATGGATTTTACTTAGATTGATGCAACTCCTGAAAATTTCTCCACCGCCTTTGAATCCATCCAGGCTAACAATGACAAGGATCAAGTCACGTTGTTGTTTTTCTTGGTGGACAAAGATCCTGTTTCAGATGCCTCGGTTGTTTTTCTTGGTAGACAAAGATCTTTTTTCAAGCCTCAGCTTGTATCCAGGTTCTCATTTCTAATTCCCTCAATCCCTTATGTAGTGAATTTATACAAAACCAGGTATCGATAATGAAAATAACACTAAAATTAGCTGTAAAGAAAGACCCAAAACGTAATTTTTTGGACATTCAGAGATTGATATTTGAAATTATTGGAGATTGAAACCCTCCAATCTCTGCGACATAAAAGATTGCACATTTGCAAAAGGCATTCCAAGCCCTTCAAGACCAGAATTGAAAATTGCAAGCAAAGATCAAGTCGGTGCTGACCACTGAAGAAAGAAAGTTGGAGGAACAAATTCAGGTTGCAGACGAGTTGTATTTTCCTTGTTAATTCTGATACATGCTTTCATTCAAAACCATTAATAAAAAAATTCCTCTAAATACATGGCATTCAAAACCATTAGTAAACGTTAGTTCGGTGTCTATCCATAAACCCTTTTAGGCACTGTTTTGTATGATGGTGGCAGCGCTTTGGATACATTTAATAATAATACAATTTACTGATATTTACCTGGTGTAGATTGACTCGTCCACTATCTTGCGGGTAGTAGTTCCTCGCTAAGAAAATGGTGGGATTAAGGGGACGACAGACAATA
The DNA here is from genome assembly GCA_031772625.1 of Pinus tabuliformis. Taxonomy (NCBI): domain Eukaryota; kingdom Viridiplantae; phylum Streptophyta; class Pinopsida; order Pinales; family Pinaceae; genus Pinus; species Pinus tabuliformis. The sequence goes on from CM062805.1 coordinate 719,947,075, forward strand.
TTATGCAAAGGGGATCAGAAAGAAAATGGCACAAAAGTTTATCAGCATTCCAAATTCTGATAAAGTCAGTGTAGATATATATAAAAAACAATAAGGCGAGATAGAGATAAATGGAGTAGCAGCTGCGCAGGCCTTATATTCATATCCTTTTTGAAGTAAAAGAAATTTAACTTTTCCAGGTATCTTAGTCCTAGATGCTTATTTTTATGATATTTTGAAAATTACTAAAATTTAATTATAAATTTTAATATTTAATTATTAGGGAACAAAATCAATTGAACGCACTGAATCTATAATACATATCATTATAAAATGCCAAATTTATATATTTTGTTGTGATTATGCAGAAACACATACAGATATATATACATTTCGTTTTCACCATTGGTACTTCCCAATCCAGAAATATTTAGACTCATAATCTTTTGCAAACAGAGACACTCGTCGGATCCCTTTTGATAGAAGAAAACACTAATATTTTAAAGTTTTCAGATAAACGATGACAATGAATAGAATGGGCATAGATTTAAGATTGTGAATCATGTGAATAATTTAAGTATGTGCACCTACGGTCGAGCAGCTCCTATCCTCGCCCCTCACCCTCCTTCTCAGGTCGTCGGGTGAGCTGCTTAACGCTCCTCACCCTCATACCTCAGTTTCGTCTGCGCCGGCGAAAGGTAAGGCAAGGTTATGCACAGTGAATGCCTACGGGTAATGCCTATGAACGGTGAATGCCTATGAACGGTGAATGCAGATACAGGCAGATACAGGCTATGATAATGCGGAAATTATGCAGAAACAGATACAGATATATATACATTTCGTTTTCACCGTTGGTACTTCCCAATCCAAAAATATTTAGACTCATAATCTTTTGCAAACAGAGACACTCGTCAGATCCCTTTCGATAGAAGCAAACACTAATATTTTAAAGTTTTCAGATAAACGATGACAATGAATAGAATGGGCATAGATTTAAGATTGTGAATCCTGTGAATAATTTAAGTATGCGCACCTGTGAATGATATGTTTGAGACTGCTTTGCAGCTTTGTTCAGACTTCAGAAGAAGCAGCTTTCTCCAGACTTCTGAAGGAGCCAAGCTAATGCCTCCTGTAGCAAAATGGAAAAAATGGTAATGCCTCCTGCAGCAAAATGAAAAAGGGGAAGGGAAAGACAGGTATGCCGACTGCCATATAGTATTTGAGAAGTATTTGAGAAATCTGCAAAAGGGCGAGCACGCTGCCATATAGCATTTAGAATTGAAGAACAACGGAAGACAAGTGGCCAACTGAAGACAAGTGGCTACTGCCATGCAAAATATTAATTTGCGTTGACCATTTCCATATGCTCTATTTAACCAATGTTTTATATCCCAAAACTACTTTTATGCAAAGTTTGAATTTGAAGGTCTTATTGCGAGGTTGCATAACTTACTGCATCGAAAAAATCCTGTATCCAAAGTTTGAAAACCCTCATGCGCATTTATTGAATGGTTGCAAACATTCTCGATTGGAAAAAAACTTTTAACCATAGTTTGAAAAACCTCATGCTTAGAGACTTTGGATAAAGCTATTACACCAGATAATCAAATGAAAAGTTTGGGTAAAAATATTACACCGGAATTTCATTTTAACATCGGGGCACGTGAAGCTTGCAATAAGACCTCCAATTCGCAACTTTGGTTATAAATTTCTTACACCGATATTTGCAGAGATAAACTTTGGTTAAACTTTGATAGTACACAAATTTTTTTGGTCAAAGGACCCGTTAATATATGGTCAACGATCGATCGATCGCTATTAGTCCCACGCAGGGACTAATAATACTTACTAAATGATATAATTTAAAAATGAATATATTAAATAAAGTCTATGAATTATGATTTTTATGTAATGACTTTTTTTTAATGTTTCTAATGATTTTTTTATGCACTATTGATAATGTCTTTTCATTGATTTTTATAATGACTAATTTTTTTTGTTCCCGTTTTCCTAACTCCATGGTATAAAAGTTTTGATACTTATAATTTATAACTCGTTTCTTATTGTTATTCAAGTTATATTATTTATCATTCTTGTAGCGGGCAAGTAATATCGTATTTAATTTTTGGTCAAATCCATATTAATTTGGGTTACACCAAACTACTTTAGAGTACCATACTTGTATTTTGTCATGAAAGATGATCATATATAAGCATTCACGCTTTGATTTGTCAGGCAATCTATTATTTTATTTTATTATGAATGGACTTACATTTATTATAAATAGAATTATCTCATTAAATATTAGATGGAACATTTTTTATTTGAAGGGATGTGTGCCACTTTTGTTTTTCATTTAAGAGTTAGCAATGTGATAGTGTAAAGTGATAATATAACCGATTTCCACGCAATCTTACTAAATTTATGTTGAGTAGCCACTTAACATAAGTGCATAAATATATTTGGTAGTTAATTAACATTTTAGAAAATTTGAGAAGTCACTAAATAGTCTCTATATTATGATTTAATATATAATTATAAGTAAACTATGTAATTCTCAAATTTGGAACTCTGATTTTATTCAAAAAAAAATATTAGGTAATCAATCAATTACATTATGATTATAAATGTGACTTATAGATGTGATTCACTTTTAAAAGTAGTGGTGCTACTATTAATATTCTTATTACATGAAAATTTGAAATTTTAGATGGATACTTTTTTAATTATATTATTTAATAATTAATTTTAAAATAAAATAAATAAACAAAATATATATATATATATATATTTCAATTTTAGTATTAAATTTAAATTTAGTAAAAGTATTTTTGTAATTAAATATAATAAAATGAATGTAGTTTTTTTTTGGTAATCATGGAGTTTTCTTCAAACTCAACCATCATCTTCCATAGTTACTAATAGTAGTAGAAATGCACAATCCAAATCAAAATTTCCAACCATATGTAAATTAACAATCTATTAATGGAGTACTTTATCAACTAGCTCTAGGAAAGCAAATGCCAATACATGAGCTCCATAAACATAAATAAAATCAAACAAATACACAATCAATGTTTTGAAGAAAATGAATAATAAGATATTAAAGATGATAAAGTGACCAATGCATAATGACATGGATCATAGAATTAGAAATAAATAAAAATTTGTTGATGTTTTGTTTTTTTATTAAACTTCTTTTTTAGGTAGGTAAGCATCCACTGGGAATTTGAACCAGTGACCTATTGCAAGGAGTGCCTCAACAGTGCACCCATTCACCCTAAATCCAAAGACCAGTGGGCTATTATTTTTTATTAAACTTACTTATATATATATATATATATATATAATTACACTATAAAATAAACATGAAATTAAATTTCATAAAGACAAAATTATCATTTTACTCATGTATTATAACATGCATGTACACACAACCTATAATATGATTAGAATACCACATGCTTTATTTAGTCATAGGGTTATTGAAATCATGACATTTTGTTTTGGATAACACTTTGCTATATATAAACAAAGAACCTATTAATTGAGAGAAAATTCAAAATCAATATGTCTCAATATTATCTTTCTCTCTCAAATAAAAAATAATTTATTTTACTTTAATCAAAAGTTTAATCGCTTCACATTTTAAATTTGCATATGAATAAAATTAAGTAAATTAACATTACAATTAACTAATAATAAAACCATTTAATCAACCAATGTATTAAATTAAAGTAAAATAATAAAACAATTTTTCATTTCATAAATATATGATTGAAGTAAATAAATCCCAATTAAAATCAATAAATAAAATGTAAAATAAGTCCTTATTTTAATTATTTTAATTTAGTTGTCCAAGGGGTCTTGATAGACAATAATTGGGTGCATTGTTAAGGCATTCCTAGATGTTAAGTCACTCATTCAATTCCCCACCCTATTCAATTGTTATTCTTGGACATGACCATCATGTAGCCTTATTGTTGCTGAACTTACATTTTTTTTAATGTAGACTGAAGTGTACCATTTGTCGATTCAAAGGAATTTGTATCAAAGGTTTTGAACATAGGTAGATTTCATTAGATTTTATCAAGCGAGATCAACAAATATCATTAAATTGTTTGACAACAATGAGTTTGACATTGCAACCATTAGCCTATATAATACTACCATCAGAACTTACAAATAAAGACAAAATCTTTGCATCTTAACAATAGTTAACTAAGATGCCATTTAATTCTAGTCAAACATAATGCCACATTATGGCTACTAAGTTAATATCCCATAAGTATCTTGCTCAACATAAGTTCAATGACAATAATTGTGACCTTATAATATAAATATTATATAAAAAAATTGCCATCATTTAATATTAAATAAATAAATATAAAAACTTTTCTTGTTGTCCTTCTCTTCAATGTCAATTATATATCTATATAACTCTTACCTACCATAAAATGCTTAATTACATTAAAAATATCAATAAATAAAAATGGCTAAACTAATATTCATATAACTTATTTTACAATTTTATTATTATTGGGAGTACTTTTTACAACACATCATGACATCCAAATATTTTATTTAAACTAAGGGGCATGAAACGCTAGCTATACAGCCTTGTTTATAAATTAAAAAAATCATAATAAAATGATAATAAACCTCTATGGTTACAAATCCTGTGATATATATTTTAAATAGATATACATTTCACGTATATATTAAAAAATTTATAGTTAATAATAATAATAATATAAAATAAAATTATACTTTACTTAATTTTTATAATCTTTTTTAATTTAACCCATATAAAAAATTTAATGAACTAAATGTTTTGACTTGAATAAATATTTATTAATTATGAAATTTACATAACTATACTTATATATTATTAATAACCTAGCCGAATTCATATTAACTAATAATTTTTTTTTTAATATTTTGAAAATAACTTCCAAAGTAAACAAATTTTCACATAGAATATTGGCAAATGCATTACCATTCTGTTTAACTTGTAACACATTACCATTCTGCTTAACTTGTAACAGATAATAAATTCCAAGCTATAGGCCGATCTTTTGTTTCTCGGGTAAAAAATACATAGTTTAATAAAGTTGAAAATAATTCAACAAATTTGGTATGGCAAATGCTGGTAAAGCATAAATAATAATTCTCTCCTCTGGACAGCTCTGCATTTCATGTTTCTTTTTCGCATTTTGGCAGATTTCGACCATGGCTGAACATTTAACCTAGGACCTTCTTTAACTTAGAGCACATAATAAAATACAACTCATGGGCAAGTATTTTCTTCTAGCCTGTAACTAATACAACAATTTATTTTATTGAAGATGGAAAATAATTTCATGAATCCAACTTTAATCCGGCATATGATTGTAATGCTCCTTTTGAAAAGCCCGGCACATAAAGATGATAATGTCTAAAATAATAAGAAATATACAAAATACTAAACCATTTGATCCAATCCGTTGCTTTTTAAACGACACTGAATTATATTAACGATAAAAAAGGATTACGGAACGCTGGCAAAACACGCCAAATAAGGTCCTCAGTTTGTAGCATTATAATCCGAAGGTCTGCAAAAAGGACGTTGGATACCATGACACGATTAGCCATCTGAAAGGTAAACGTGACAGAATACAAAACCACAACATTGAAGTTTGTAGAACTTCATAAACACATCAACATATTCCCACCAAAAACAGTGGCAGGAAAAATCATCAACTCAAAATTGTTGCTGCAGTCATGCCTGGCAATCCGTAGTTCATTCGCATCTTTTATTCCCCACCATGTTAATCATCTGAAACTCTTGATGGTGCTTCCATTCTTCCATATAATAGCTCCAGTTGCCACACTAGGCACTGGCAACTCACTCTAAAACATAGATGAGGCCGAGCATTTGCTAATCATCGATGAATGCCTGAATTCCATGACCTGTTGCGTCTCTTCGGGGTTGCAGATATGTGTGATCGGTATAGTAAAAGCCGCTCAGGGCATCAAATTGAATTTAATGAGAGCAACATAAAGAATGATATTGTCTGTGAATCAAATCAATGGAAGATTTTAATGTTAAAGAGAGGATATAGTGTATCAATCAAATCAATGAATCCCAAGTTGACATGTAATCCCCTCAAACTATCATCATTACATACATATGGCGCAGAGAACCATTTATCCACCTCCACAAGTAAGCGAGACGGTGGCTTCGTTTAAACATTTTTTTCAGAAAGAAAAGCTTTTATATTTAAATTGAGGCAATATACACCGCATATACTTCACGAGTTCACATGAAGTACCTATCTGTCCAGGAAAGATAGGATGACTTCTGGAAAAAAAAATGAGCTGATGCATCCCATATAAGAAGATTAAAAGCCTGATAAATGATAAGTCCATCATTGTCACATAGAAAAACATCATAGACAAACATCAAGAGGACGAAAGAAACCCATACAAGACTGCAAAATCAAAATATAAGCACTATAACCTTTGGCTGTTCTGCTGTCAAGCAATAGAAGGATGGAGAGCTAAAACTGATGTTAACACATAATTAGAAGATATATTAAAATTCTCATATATTTTTAAGTTCCTCCATTTAACATAATTAATACAAGAATCACGAGAACCATCCATTGGCTTTCTCTTTTTGTGAGGCAGCCATCTTCTTTCTTCCCTGCGCAAAGAAGATACATAAAATCTTAGACAAAAGGTTGACGAAAATTTACCTTTTTTAAATTTGGCATTCAAAGGGAGGAAAATCCTCACAAAATTTCCATCGATTGTCATATTAAATATAGCAACTAATTGCTAAAAAAACCCATAATTATTATATTATATAATATCAATAAGTTTTTGGTAAATATTTAACAATGTTTTATTTTCTTTTAAAAGTCGAATATATTTATCCGAAAAATATATATATGATCAGAATCTTCTGAAATGTAATTTTTTTTCACATTTTGTTAATCATACTTTATATTTTTTAAAGATAATTATAATCATTTAATTTTAATTTTAAGATTATGCTTAACTAAAAACACTGAATAATTATATTATATATTTTAAAATAATTATAACCATTTAATTTTAAGATTATACTTAACTGAAATATTAAATTATTATATTATATTTATTAAAATAAATTAATGTTAATTATATTTATATTTTAAAAAAATAATTATCACCATTTAATTTTAAGATTATAGTTAATTGAGACATTGAATTATTATTGATTTTGGAATAAAAAAGAAATGCATAATTTTGAGCAGCCATAATAGTAAATGTATTAGAAAAATATATGTAGAAAAAATTAAACAAAACAAAATTAAATGTCAGTTGATATATTCTAATTAATATTCAAATTAAAACATATATAAATGTAAACATATTATCTATTTAGGCTATTTTAATTTATAAAAGAAAATTTTAACAAAAAAAATAAATTGAAATAAATATAAATTACAAAACCGTAACCAAATCATGCGATAACAACATTTATCTCAAAGGCTACTTTAACGCAATCAAATCCAAGACTAAGTTATATTTATATATAATATTTAATTTAATGGAAATTAAACCATCCATATATATATATACCCATACGAAACTCATTAAAAACTTTAACAATATTTATAATAATATATACCACAATCTCTATATCAATGTGTAAGTGAAATTCAATAAATAAATAAATAAATCAAGAATTAAACAATAGAATTTATAAATAGATTATTAATTCAAGGTTATGATATTTTTTATCAAGATTAGGAATTAAGTTTTATTAGTGTAATTAATCGGTGAAATGGTTATATTCTAAACGTTTTTTTGGTCAATTTTAATAGAAAAACCAGTGCAAATTTTCAAAAATCCTATTATAAAGTTGTTTAATTTGCAATGATCATGTGCCTAAGTGTTTTTCAGGGTGTAAATTCAAACCTGTGATTTAAACACCAAGAAACCACAATATTGTTAGAAATTGTGTTGCTAGATTCTAGCCAAAAAATTATTTCATATATATATATATATATATATGTTAGACGACGTGGATTAAGTTTAAGATAATAATTAACTTTTATTAATTTACAAGTTTAAAACCAAAAAATTGAAAGTTAATCATTTAAAAAAATATTTCTTATATATTTTTTCAAAATTTTCAACATAAATTACTATTACTATATCATAATTTATATTAAATCATAAAAATAATATTTACGAAAAAAATCATAATAATTATGTATATTTGAGACATGGAATAAAAACTATAGATTATAGTATTTTTAAAGCCACCCTAGATCCATTTTCACTCTAGATCTACCAAGTACTCAGAGGAATCAAACCTCTTGAGATAAAAATATTTTTTAAAGTGGAAAGGGATTTGATCCATATAAACACAAATCCTTAAATTAAAATGAATCTAGGTTGGTTAAACATTAAGTTCACTTAGATTATAAGGACATAAGATAATAAGAATTTATTCCTCACTTTAATTGGTGTATTAACCTAATATTTTACACAACACTTTAAAGTTTTATATTAATAATATATTTTTTATTTCCATAGTTTATTTGTTATATGTTTTGGAGTTTTTTTAACATATTTTCTAATTAAATTTGCTTAAAATCTAGCAAGAATTTGGAATCATAAATTTGAGCTATGAATTCTCCACAATCCTAATGCCCATTTTTTTAGGGAATTGAACATATATATATATACTCTAGAAGAAAACATGAAAACATAAAATAGTTAGAGAACATCATTTTTCTCTTTTGAATACTGTTATTGGTTACTTAATTAAAAGTGTTTTTTCCAATACTTTTCTTTTAATTATTTATGAGTCTTTTCCTATATATTTTTTTCTAATTCTTTCTAAGTGTTTTCTTATGTAGTTAGTAACCACTCTACAATAAGAGTATATATATATATATATATATATATATATATATATATATATATATATATATATATATATATATATATATATATATATATATATATATATATATATATATATATATATATATATTCCAATAACATGATATATAAAATAAATTTTTATATATCATAAAAATTTAAAATTATATCGTAAATTATAATATATCATAAATAGATTATTTCTTTCATGTTTTATGATGATGACCGATTCTCGGGTTCTGTCAAATTTGATCCCTAAACAGTTTAAATTCAGAACCTTGTGGGTTATGGGTTCATGATCTTCTTCTCTCCTTCCTTTCATTGTAGAAATTAGCTTCACATCAAATCAACATAGCTTCACATGGTTGCAGAACATAAACTCGCAATGGGTCGACGTTGGCGAGGATGACATACAGGGGCTCGTAGGCTCGACTACATGGGCCCTTGCCCTCAAATCGAACAGGTTGGGGTAAATTTCTCTACTCAAGGGTCAACCCCTCTTCCTAGGTATTTCCTTGGGGTGTGAATAACTAAGCCAACCACTCAGGTTATGACCATCCTCAACATCACAACTTAAGTCTATTGTCGGAACTTTTGTCATGCATAAGATTGTCTTGGAGCCCTAAGTTCTGAGTACACAATTCCATTTCGCTTCAACCACAATCCCTTGCCATGACCCAACCTTTCTCTATCTGCCTCTTCACAAATTTGTCCACAGACCTTCGCATCTTGTTCGACTATCCACTTGCCTCTAAAACTTGAAACCATGCTATGGAAACAAAGGAAATTGATGTTGATTTCCTCCTCTCACAACATTTCCTACATGCCTTGTGGTTTTCTTAGGACTACGACCACCTACAAATGCAACATACCTCATGTCCCTAAAAAATAGTACAACAATTTGGACAGATAAAGCATGGCATTCAATAAGGTTTGTCAACTTAAAGCAAACACACATAGAAATCAGACACACCATATGCATAAATTAAACACACAATAAACTTGAATTAAAAATAAACAAGATTACAATGCACAACCTCTTAGGCCTAACCACAACCTTAATTTCTACTAGGCCCTTCGTTGGCCTGATATTTTAGTGAATTGGCCACCCTAACACACTTACATTATGTTTCTTCTAAAAATAAAGAAAACAAACCATACAAGAGAGAAGAGGAATATTGTCTTCCTTCTATGGAAATCTTCTAGAGGCTTCTGAATATTCAAAATTATATAAAAAACGAGAAATTATGTCTTCACTCCTTGGCTATCACACTAATTTTTTTGCAAGCATCTTAGAACCAATTTTGGTTTGGAGTGTGGTTCATGCCCTTGCACCATACTCCTTCTTTTGAAATTATTCATGGTCTCTTGATCATGTGCTTCATTGTTACATCTCATTCTTCTCACTTCGGTATTGCTTCTCCACACATATTGCTGAGTGAGTTGCAACCAAGCTTCACTGATGCCTCACCAAGCTATCTCCTCTGGTTCAGTAATTTAGCATCATTGGTTCACCTCCTATGGAACCTTCATGAAATTCCTTTGCTCCTATGGCTATTATGTGTTGCTCACTTCTCTCAATATTTCTACCCATAAACGTAGTTGTGGAATTTCCAGAACAACTTATACATAACCACAAATAGAATTTGTTCTCCAAAAAAGAATCTTTACTTACTCTAATACCATTTGATGACAACCGATTCCTTGAGTCTATCAATTTTGGTCCCCAAATGGTTCAAATTTGAAAGCTTGTGGATTATGGGCCCATTATCTTCAACTCTCCCACCTTTCATTGTAGTAATGATATTTTAAAAAAATCAACAAAGCTTCACATGATTCCAAAACAGAAGCTCCCAACATGTTGATTTTGCCCAGGACCAGAGAGAATTCCATTTTTTTCTTCGTAGCTCATCCTCCGCAATCCTTAACTCATTCTATCCATGCTCGAATGTTGATTTCCATTGAGTTCTCATCACTATATGATTAAGGACAATAAGCTCTACTACACGGGCCTTTACCCTAAGGTCAAAGTCGTCAAGATTAGTTTCTACTCGAGGGTTGGCTCCTCTTCCCAAGCATTGAATTGGTGTGTTCCTGACTGACCAAACCACTCAGGTCGCTACCATCCTCGACATCAAAACTTTAGTGAGGGGCCAGAATTTTATCATGTGTTCAATTGGCTTATAGCTCGAAGGACCAAGTATGTAACTCCACTTCACCTCACTCTCAATCCCTTGACATGGCCCAACCTTGCTCTATCTACCTCCTCACAACTTTGTTCATGGACCCTGTTATCTTGGTCGACTAATCACTTCCCTCTTAAACTTGCAAGCGTGGCATGAAAACATAGTTTATAGGAAAATCGCATTGATTTCCTCCTATCACAACTTCTCCTATGTGCCTCATGGTTGACCTAAAACTGCAACCACCTATAAACATAATCAACCCTCATGGACCTCAAGGAAAATACAACAATATGGTTAAGGAAACCATGACATTGAACAAGGTTTGTGAACTCAGAGAAAAGACACACAAAAATCATTCACACCATATGAAAGAAATAAACACACAAGAAACTTGAATTAAAAATAAAAAAGACTACAAAGCGTTGCCCTTCAAGCCTAACCACCCGCTTAATGCGCACTAGGCCCTTCCTCAACTTGATCTTACAATGATTGGCTATTGTAACACACATAGATGATGCCCTTTTTAAAACTGAAGAAAACAATCCCTAAAAGTCATAGGAGGAGTATCATACTCCTACCACAACAACATTTCATAGGCATCTGAATATTCAAAATTACATAAAAATCAAGGAAATCATGTCCTCACTCACTGCAATGCGGCTTCTTCCATGAGCATCTTGGAACCATTTTCAATTTGGGGTTGGGTTCATGCCCGTACATAGTTTTATAATATATATGTGTGTGGGGGGGGGGGGGGGGGGGGGGGGGAATTATAACTAGTTGGACTAATTTAAGCAAGGCCCAAGATCAAACCTAGTGGTTGCCACTATAACACCAAAAGTACATCCAAGAGATGAAACTCCATGAGGGAGAGCCCACCCCTTAAGCCTTATCACAATAGTGAAAGATGTCTCCATCTGATTTGAAATCGGATGGAAGCGGTAACATCCAATTATGCAATTGTCCTACGATCATATTGTTTAATGTTTTATATTAACAAATATATAACTATTTAGTTAAGGACATTGAATATGACCTAAAATTGTTTTTTATTGGTTAAGGGCTCCTCTTCCTCAAACATAGATAGAGAAACATATTAAAGACCAAAAACATAAAGTCATCTAGTAGCAGTGAGAGCCTTCCCCTTAGGCGCTACTAGTGAGCTATTCCAAAGGGCATGTTTTTACTTAATAATAATGACGAATCAATACACATTCACTAGCAACACTGAGTGACAATTGTCCCAGTAGTTATTTTTACAAATAAATCATAATAAAATTTCTTCTATTAAAAATTAAATAATTAATTATTAAATATATTATCTTTTTACTTTTCCATCATCCCCACATATAAATTTTATATTATTATTACAAAACTTTTACTTTATTTTTAGGGACTAAATTAAATTCCCATACAACCCTTCTCTACAAAAAAAATATAATCCTTGTATATTTGGGGCGAGGGTGATATGAAAGTGTGATTTCGACTATTATTGGATAAATCCATAATATCTTCAATATTTTCCTCAATATCCTCCATACGCAACTCAATTCTATCAATACCATCCACCTTCACCACAATGATAGCCTCAACCACATCCATGGTCAAAGATCCACTCTCACTCAACTATTTGTACAACCATTTCTGAACCCAACCAATAAAGTAATTCAACCCACTTACAGTATTGAGGTAAAAAAATCCAGAAAACTCCCCTTGATATAAATGGTATTCATATTAGATGAGGAAGATTATTGTTAAAAGGGGATTCTATTGATGTAATTGAAGAACAACATTTAGAAGAAGACGATCCATAGGAGACTAAAGAATCATGTACCGCATGTAATGGAGAGCAACCATTGGAGCCTAAGATTGAAAATTTATGTTCGTCATTAGATTATTTATGTGTTCAAAAGACTAATCAACAAAAAGCATAAGATCTAAATGTCATGAAAGAATAAGACATATATGATGATCTAGATGAGCCCCAGAAAATCATTAAGCTAGAGAACCATCCTCTTCTTGATAAGTTATTGACATCATCAACGCAACTAGTGTCTCATATTCAGGTACATGTCAAAGCATATCTTTCAATCTTGCAAGTGAGTTTATCTTTCATATTGTTGAGCACACGGATCTATTGGAATTATTCCTATACTTGAAATATATTTTTCTTATTTTCAAGTAGAGAAGTACAGAAAAAAGAAGTAAAAATACAACGAGGGGGGGAGGGAGGAGGAAGAGGAAAAATAAAATCTTAGGTGAAAACCTCCTTTGAGGCTCTTGATATTGGCTCACTAATTGAAAATATCTATGAGGCGGTTAGTGGGCTGGAAAAAACAGAGAAACAAAAAAAACAAAAAACAAAATGAGGAAATAAGATCTTAGGTGAAAACCTCCTTTGAGGTGCCTAGGTAGACCTATTGGTTGAAAATCTCTTTGAGGTAATTAGTAGGCCTAGAAAAAAGAGAAAAAAATGAAAAAATGAAATGAAAAGATTCTTTAATCCAATATCTCTCTTTGATGAATGAAGGTGCTCTCTAACTTGTGCAAGCAATAACAACAAGTTAGCACGATAAGACGAAGTTGATCAGAAATCTAGTAAAGGGAAGTCACACTTGAGTATTCACCTCCTTTGTCTAGATGCTCCAATAGGGCCAAGGCCATGTCAATCCATCACTTTGATCATTTTTAACCCTTTTCTTATTGTCCTAAATTGTTATAGGAAAGCCCTGAAACGCTATGGGATAAGTTTGATTTTTTAAAAGAAGCTATAAATCCATCCTTTTTTAGCCTTTTTGATGGAGGAAGCTACCCATATCATCAAAAAAAACTCCCAGAAGACCTCAAAGTGTCAAAAAGTGAGTCTCGTCATTTTGCATTACCTCTACAACATCATTGTGGTCTTATTTACAGGGATGTTTTAGAAAAAACTATAACAACAATTTTTCTTCACCTATTTAGCTAGGGAAATGTGTCATTAGACTTCTAATTTAATACCTCATCAATGCCCCAAGCGAAAATTGATATTTAATGATCTGGGGGTTAAAAAATATGCTAAAAAATGAAAATTATCAAAATCATTCAAAGCTAGTCCGAAATCATATATCTCGTCATTCTCATTCCAATGACACATGAATCACTTGAATTCGACTCCGTATGTAAAAGTTAGTGTTATGAAGTTTTTGGCGAACAAGAAAAATGTGAACTTGCAGGGTTGACTGGGCTATCCATATAGGTGACATGGAGCTGATGTCAGTAGGTGACTATGGATGTATGACGAACAAATGAACCAATCACAAGTTGACACGTGGTAGGTTGTACAGGCTTTGTTGCTAAAATTTTATTAATCGTTTGGTTTTTGGTTTCCTAATTATGAGGCGCCATGTGGCCCAATGAGAATGTGTCATAAGGCCCTCTGGAATTGTGCCCCAATTTTGTTGGTTCATCGGATTGACCCAATTTTTTTTTGGTAGAGACAGCTCTGCATTTCATGTTTCTTTTCTGCATTTTGGCAAATTTCGACCATGGCTGAACATTTAATCTACGACCTTCTTTAACTTATAACACGTAATAGACTACAACTCATAGGCACGTATTTCCTTATAACTTGTAAGATATTTCTTCGAATCTGTAACTAATACACCAGTTTATTTTCTGTTGAAGTTGAAAATAATTTAATAAAACCAACTTTAATCCGGCTTATGTAAAAAGCCCGCCAAATAAAGTTGATAATGTATAAAATAATAAGATATACAAAATAGCAAACCATTCGATCCAATCCGTTGCTTTTTAAATGACACTGAATTATATTAACGATAAAAAAGGATTACAAAACGTTGGCAAACCACAAGAAATAAGGTCCTCTGTTTGTAGCATTATTAGCTGAAGGTCTGCAAAAAGGACGTTGGATACTATGACACTATTACTGAGCTGACAGGTAGATGTAACAAAACACAACCACAAATTGAAGTTTGTATATAACTTCATCAACACACACAACTTCATAAACAAATCAAAATAGTTGCAGGAAGGAAGACGCAAGAAATAGCAAAAGGCGTCGCAGGAAAAAACATGAAAACACGTCGACTCAAAATTGTTGCTGCACTCATGCGGATGGTTGTACGACTTTACTAAACTTAACGGCTTCATCGATGAGGTTAACCACATCAGTCTCCATAGCAGATTCCACATCCTCCCGACTACTGTTGCCTGTCTCCACGCCTGGCAATCCGTAGTTCCACTTGAACCATCTGCTGCTCAGCTTGCATTCCCATCTTTTATTCCCCACAATGTTAAGCCTGTCTCCTCCTGCCACCTTGGTAATGCGAAATTTGAAATCCTCTGTACAGTACGTTTCAGTGTTTTTATATCGGATATTGATGACCAGGAACCTTCCTGGCGGCGGAAAGACAAGTAACTGGTCAGGGGTTCGATCCCTCCACGCTTTGTTTACCCATTCCACCATGCCTGGGGGAATATCATTATCATTCAGATGTTCCATTTCGTGAGTCGCTACTCCCAGCCGGAAATCACTGGTTGTCTGTCCTTCTCTGCAGAAGGTCACAAAACCATGTCTCATCGGCAACATTCGAACTCTTGTAATCACTGCATCTGTCGGCGATTCGAGTTCGTCGGAGGATGAAACATTGTGACCTTCCTTACTCGTCTCACAAC
Source organism: Pinus tabuliformis (assembly GCA_031772625.1). Classification (NCBI taxonomy): domain Eukaryota; kingdom Viridiplantae; phylum Streptophyta; class Pinopsida; order Pinales; family Pinaceae; genus Pinus; species Pinus tabuliformis. Next base: position 719,962,842 of record CM062805.1, read on the forward strand.
GTACTGACACATTATATCGCTGCGGCTGCGTTTCTACCAAATCTGCTACATGAATACTAACTTTCTTTCCACTGGAGATCTTCACGTACTTCAGACGTTCTAAGTGAAGCTTCACATCTCTTGCGGCTGTATCAGATGTGAGAATAATGCAGAAATAGAATTAGTTGTGAATTGGTTGAACAGAATTAGTTGTGAGTGGTTAGGAATTGGTTGCCAGAATTAGTTGTGAATTTCCTATATAAGTGTGATGTAATTGAGCAAATGATTAATGAAGTTGTGTGAGCTTTGTCTCACGTTTTGCTGGTGTTTCTGCCTGTGTCTTTGTTATAGTTTTTGTTGTAATTTGTAATTTGGTATCAGAGCATCCTTCTGTCTGCGCCTCTCTCCTCTTCACGGGCAGTGAATGACTCTGCCATTAGAGTGTGCGCAGTGACAGTACCTGTATCGCCGAAGCTTGCACGCTGCGTCATCACCTCCTGTGACGTCGGAATCGGCAGAACTACTGTATCGTAAGCCCTGCATACTTTCTTGATCTTTACTTTCTTGATCTTAACAGCAAGAAGATACTTCTTGTTCTTGCTCTCGTATGTCCTCGGCTGAACTGAGTTTTGAAAACAGTTTTTTGTTTAACACGGTGGCAGCGGATTATCAGTTTTTTTTTAAAACAGTGGCAGCATATTATTAAAGGTGTTTTTGTGGTGCATTTTTAAGATCGTGTGCAGCGTTTTATGTATTAACCAGTTTTCCTGGAGCAAGTTTGCAAGTTTTGTTTGAAGTTTTTTTTTTTGAAATAGCGTGTGTAAGAAGCTTGCAATTTTTTGAATTTGGTCATTGGTGGAGAAATGGCTAATCCCCTTGCAGATTCATATTTAAATGAGTCTACAAAACTTGATGGAGAAAATTATGTCAATTGGAAATTTAAGATCATAACAGTACTGGAGGCATACAATCTCTGGCCGATTGTCAAAGGTGACGAGACCAAGCCTCAACCTCCTACTGCCACTCAAGATTGGGAGAAGCGTGAAATGAAAGCAAGGGTGCTGCTACGCATGTCAGTGAAGGACAATATTATTCCTCACATTCGGGACTGTGAAACTTCAAAGGCGACATGGGACACTCTCAAAGGTTTGTATGAGACTACTAATGCAAACCGTATTTTATTTTTAAAAACAAAGCTGCTATCTATCAAAATGGATGCCAATGAAAGCATTAGTAACTTTCTTTCCCGAATTAAAGATTTCAGTGATAAGCTTGGTGATATTGGTGAAAAGGTTTCTAGTACAGACTTGGTAACTGTTGCTTTAAAGGGGTTAGTCCCAGACTATAAAGTCTTTATTTCAGCTCTCTCAGCTAGACCGACACCTCCTACATTTGAACAATTGACTGGAATTCTTCTTCAAGAAGAAGAGCGCATGAAAACTTTTGAACTGGAGTCAAATGGTTCTGATTTGGCTTTGACTGCAAGAGGCAAAAGACCATTCCGAGGGAGACCATGGGACAGGAACAGAGGCCGTTTTCAAGCAAAGCAAAAAGGTATGGCACCTCCTGATTCTTATGTTAAAAGGAACATTGAATGTGATTATTGTGGAAAACCTGGACATCTGGCTAAAGATTGCTATAGGAGAAAGAATAATGAATCAAATCAAAGACATAGCAGGCATAATGGAAATTACATAAACAGAGACACCTCAGTGAATGATGGATTTAAAAATCTTAAGTTATTTCTTTCTGATGCTGCATTGTCTGCTGAAACTGATGATGAGAATGCTTGGTTTATAGATTCTGGTGCATCGGCACACATGACTTGTAATAAAGAATGGTATGATAAATATTATGAGAAATATGATGGTACACACATTTACCTAGGAGATGACAGGTCACTTAGAGTTCAAGGCTATGGCATAATAAATGTGTACTTACCTAATGGACAAATGCGACAGATTCATAATGTGATGTATGTACCTGCTCTCAAAAAGAATTTGCTATCTGTTTCCACTATCACTGATAATCATTTAAAAGTAGAATTTGGTAAATTGGGGTGTATAGTGAAAGATGTTCAGGACCACTACAGGGTTGTTTCTACAGGTACCAGGGTTGGAGGATTATACAGATTGGATGTGACAGTGAAGCGCCATGTTGCATTGACATCCAACGAGACATCGACAGCAGAATTATGGCATCACAGGTATGGGCACTTAAATTACAATGATTTATCGTTGTTACAAAGGAAATCAATGGTTGGAGGTCTTCCTGTTATAACGTGTGAACATTTACCATGTGAGGCTTGTGCACTTGGTAAGCAGCATAGAGAAGAGTTTCCTGTTCATACTGAGAAACGAAAGTATGATATACTTGAATTAATTCACACTGATGTATGTGGCCCTATGCAAACTAGGTCTCTTGGTGGTGCTTCATACTTTGTTATTTTTATTGATGATAGATCTAGGTATACCTGGGTCTATTTCATTAGAAGGAAAAGTGACATATTTGAGTATTTTAAAGAGTTTCGAAATATGGTTGAAAAACAAACAGGAAAGTGCATTAAAATACTCAGATCTGATCAAGGGGGTGAATATAAATCAAAAGCATTTAACACCTATTGTAAATCTAATGGAATTCAACAACAGTTCACAGTGCCACATACCCCTCAGCAAAATGGGGTTGCTGAGCGATGGAATAGAACCTTGGTGGAATCTGCTCGTAGTATGCTGCAAGGTAAGAACATCTCTAATAGTTTCTGGGCAGAAGCCATTAACACTGTTGTTTATCTGAAGAATCGATGTCCCACTAAGCAATTAGTTTTTCAAACTCCTTTTGAGGTTCTTCATGGTTATAAACCTGATGTGAGTCATTTCAAAGTCTTTGGATGTACTGCTTTTGCTCATATTCCTAAGGCTAACAGAAGAAAACTTGATGCCAAGTCCATCAAGTGTGTTTTCATTGGATATTGTACGGATCAGAAAGCCTATAAATTGTTTGATCCAAGTTCCCATAAACTATTTGCAAGTCGTGATGTATTGTTTCATGAGCAGACTGATAAAAGTAATACAAAGAATGATACATGGCATATATCTAATGATGCACATATCAAGCTTGATACTTTGATTAAGCAGGAACAGGAACCGGTCCAGGTACAGGTACAGGATCAGGATGATAGCAGCAGTACGAGCACATCTAGCAGCAGTGAGTCATCACAAGGGGGTGATTCACCTCAAAGCCGACGAATCATGGATGGAACACCCACAGGCATTGAAGCACCAAGAAGGTCGTCCCGACAGACTCAGCTTCCTGCAAGGTATAGAGACTATGCCTTAATGTCTAATATAATGAATGTTGAAGAACCAATTGATTATGAACAGGCTAAACAACATGAACCATGGATTAATGCTATGAATGATGAGTATGCTTCTCTTATGAAAAATCAAACATGGGAATTAGTGGAACTTCCTGAAAATAAAGTTCCAATTGGAAGCAAATGGTTGTACAAATCGAAATTTAACGCAGATGGTACCCTTGATAAATTTAAGGCAAGATTAGTAGCAAAAGGATATGCTCAAAAGGAGGGAATTGATTATGAAGACACTTTTGCACCAGTAGCTAAGTTGAATACAATTAGATTACTGATTGCCTTAGCCACAAAACATAATTGGAATATACATCAATTGGATGTCAAATCTGCTTTTCTAAATGGTGATTTAAAGGAAGAAGTTTATTTGGTTCAACCTGAAGGGTTTGTCAAACAGGGACAGGAGCATCTGGTTTGCAGGTTAAGAAAGGAATTGTATGGTTTGAAACAGGCACCAAGATCATGGTATGTAAAGATTGATACCTTCTTTCTTCAGAATGGATTTGTAAAAAGCAAAAATGATCCTAACTTGTATGTTAAGAAAGATGAAAAAGGAAATGTTGCTTTAATATCTTTGTATGTGGATGATCTCATTATAACAGGCAGTGCTCACAAGTTAATTGAAGAAATTAAAGTTCAGTTGTCACAGGAATTTGAAATGAAAGATTTGGGTGAAATGCATTACTGTTTAGGAATTGAGGTATGGAGAGAATCTGGTAAAACTTTGATCACTCAAAGCAAATATACAAAGGAGATTCTTAAAAAGTTCAATATGACAGATTGCAAAGCTATGTCAACTCCCTTAGAACAGAATGCAAAGTTGTACAAAGAAGATGGATCGAAAGAGGCAGATGGAACATTATATCGTCAGTTAGTGGGAAGTTTGAACTATCTCACCACTACCAGACCAGACATTGCATACTCAGTCAGTATCCTTAGTCAATTCATGGCTAAGCCTTCAGGAAATCACTGGAATGCTGCAAAGAAAGTTCTCCGATACTTAAAGGGAACAGTGAATCTTGGTATTATGTATACTGATGAATCTGATGTTGCACTGACAGGTTTTTCTGATTCAGATTGGGCAGGAAATCCAGATGACAGACGATCTACCTCTGGCTATGCATTTCATATTGGATCAGGGGTCGTATCTTGGAGTAGTAAGAAATAGCCAACTGTTTCTTTATCATCAACAGAATCAGAGTACAAAGCTTTGACCAATGCCACCTGTGAAGCTATTTGGTTGCGGAGAATTCTTGCAGATCTTGAAGAAGCGCAAAGTGGTGCAACATGTATCAATTGTGATAATCAGAGTGCTATCAAATTAGCACATAATCCAGTTTACCATGCTAGAACAAAACACGTTGAGTTACAGTACCACTTTGTACGTGAGAAAATTGAGTCAAATGAGATTGGATTGATATTTTGTAACACCAAGGATAATGTGGCTGATATATTTACTAAGCCCCTCGGTAAAATCAAATTTGAAGTTTTTAGAAGTCAGTTAGGTATTGTAGAAAATCCATTTCTCCATTAAGGGAGGATGTGAGAATAATGCGGAAATAGAATTAGTTGTGAATTGGTTGAACAGAATTAGTTGTGAGTGGTTAGGAATTGGTTGCCAGAATTAGTTGTGAATTTCCTATATAAGTGTGATGTAATTGAGCAAATGATTAATGAAGTTGTGTGAGCTTTGTCTCACGTTTTGCTGGTGTTTCTGCCTGTGTCTTTGTTATAGTTTTTGTTGTAATTTGTAATTTCAGAACATGCCGTAGAGAAGAAAGAATTCAACTTCCTTCCAACCTGGAGTTGCTGCAGGCGTGACAGGGGAATGAAATCTTCTTTCGTTACTGAATTAGATAAACCAGGCCGAATATCGAAAAGTAGCTTTCCAAATCGGATCACCAATTTAATCGTCTTGTACTCGGTATTTAATCGCAGAGAGTTGAGGCACGAAAGCAGCGTGGTTTTATATGCCGAAAAGTCCCAGTATGAAGAGAAAAAAGATTCCGAAATACCCATCTTACTAGAAAACCTGGCAGACAGAGTATCCATATCATCAGTTGATTTATCACTCGATGACCCCGATCCCTCTCCCGAAACCACCTCACATATCGCTCCAGTCTTGACACAGAAATATGACTTATCGACTTCTCTATGACTCGGACTGATTTCTCCAGCAAACTTTTCAAAGCAAACTTTGTTCACAGCCAAGAGCGGCTGTGCAAGTGACTTACAGAAGCAGGTGACAAAAAAGTCAGGATGGTATCCCTTACCTCTGGAAACAGCATAGCATAAAATGCGTTCAATAGCCAGAACAACACTCTGTACTGCTTCTTCTGATACTCCACGTATTTCAACTCTTCCAGAAGACAATTTCACAGAAGAGATCCTTCGAGTGTTTTCGAAACTTTTAATAGTGCTTCCATTCTTCCCTATAATAGCTCCAGTTGCCACACTAGGCACTGGCAACTCACTGTAAAACATAGATGAGGCCAAGCTTTTGCTAATCATCGATGAATGCCTGAAATCCATGACCTGTTGCGTCTCTTCGGAGTCGATTAGTTGTTTTACTACCATTCACCGAATGCAGGTTTCAATTTATAGGAAGGATATGTTGCAAATATGTCTGATCACCTTACACGTTGCAGATATGTCTGATCGGTATAGGAAAAGCCGCTCATCAAGTGAATTTAATGAGAACAACGTATTGTCTATGAATCAAGTCAATGGAAGATTGTCCCGCAATTTAATCTTAAAGAAATGATATAATGTATCAATCAAATCAATGGATAAGATTTTTATTCAATTTAGTCCCAAGTTGCCATGTAATCCCCTCAAACCCTTCCCGAAATCTATCATCATTACATACAAATAAAAAGAAGAGAATCCATTGCGCCACCTCCACAAGTAAGCCAGGCGGTGGCTTTGTTTAAACCTAATTAATACGAGAATCACCAGAACCATCCATTCATTCGGCAAAGAAGATACATAAAATCTTAGAGGCAGTGGAGGCTGGCGAATCCTATTTCCAACCCCATAGCAAAGTTAATGCTATGGGGTACCTGTGTCAGAGCCCGGCGACAGCAATCGACGGCATCCCTCATACCCTCCGACCTGCCCGCAAAAAGCCCTCCGACCTGCCCGCAAAAAGCCCTGTATTGATGAAGTAAATCTGCCGAAGTATGGATCCGCCGCCGGTGCAGTTCCCAGGACATCCCTCACATCAATACGATGGCATCAGGACTAATGCCGGAGGGGAGAGCTCACCAACCTCCTCCGGCCTTCAAACTCCCGGGAGATTATCTGCAGTTCAATTCCCCAATTCGGAACAGCGCAGACCTGGAGCACCTTCGGCAATTCGGAACAGCGCAGACCTGGAGCACCTGGCCACTAGTTATCGAGAGCAGCGGTCTGCAAGGTTAGTGCTGCTGTTCCTTGATCAGGCCTTTTGATTCGCCTCACTTATCCTGGTTTGGATCCGGTCGCTTTAAAGTTTCTACTACAGTTTTCCTGGTTTCGGTCGCTTTAATTTGTACTGATATTGAATGACAGCACTCGTATGTGAGCATAAAGGCTTTTCCTAATCTCTAACACAAGCAGAAACATATACTCTTAGCAAGAATTGAAAATACATGTTCACTATATATCAACAATTTAGCAGGCAGAATTCTAAAATATTTAAATACCACCAAATACAAGGAAAAGATAACGCAGCATATCCAAAGCAATCAACTGAACGAGAATAGTAATACAAAGCAATATCAAGAACAGTAAACTGAACAAGCAGTAAAACTCATAGGCATCACATGCTCGTTTTTACCCTTCTGAAAGCTCAACAAGCTGTGGGTACAATTGGTTCTCTTTCAGGTTCAAAATTGATGCTGAAATTGTAATTACATCCTCACGTTCTTGCAGTATATAACATTGCAGCATCTCTATATCTCTTCTCGTTTTGTTAATCTTTGTTTCTTCATAACCTTTTGATTGCTGACTGCGCAACAGTCGCAGTTTCTTCTCTAACGTTATCTTTGTAGATTCTTTGTTCTGTGAAGCCATAAAAATAACTGGTTGATTAGAAGCTAAATATTAGCTAAATGGTTAATTATAGTAGGAAACAAGAGGGTTACCACTCTTCCTTACCATGAATTTTCTTTCCAAATGATCTGACATATGTATATTTACTCTCTTCTTTTGCAGTATACACGAGGACTTGGTATATGATTACCAACCCTAGTAGTGCATATCTTCTGTCTTTTTAGAATATCTCGCAATTTCCAAGTTCTACCTTGTATCTATACTTATGGAACCCCTCAATTTTTATTTCTACGTCTATAATCCTCCATCCAAAACTTATTTGTTTTCAAATGTTGAACTATGGAGGATTCATCTTTGCATTCTGTTTCTATAGTAATAGCTAGCCCTAAATAGAAAATAGTTTCCCTTAAATATTAACTTAATTATAAAAATACGGTCATTCAATTGCCTTGCATACTCTGTTGAATTACTGTGTAATACAATTACTATTACAATTATTCCTTAATTATAAGGTCACAACAATGTTTTTACAACTATAAAGTTATTTTCTTTTACAATTTTTGCAACTGTAAGTTATTTCCTACATATACTATATGTATTGTTTACTTCTAGGTACATACTTAATGCACATGAACTATTTATTTCCTGATAGTTATATCTTTTGTCGTAATGGATGTATCGTATTTGGGCATATTTTTTTAACTTAAAATGTCTTCTCTTTTGATAACAACTATTCACGTGAACTATCAACCACGAGATAGTTCCCTCATTAGTCTTCTGAGAGTGTTTCTTTTGCTTTTTGATGTATATCGTGTGAACTCTTATTTCTATAATTGTGGCAACAAGTTTAGAGATTTTTGAATATCTTCTTATATTTACTAGAGTTTGGGACTGAGTCAAACAGGAAGGTTTAATTACATGTCTGTTGGATTCTAACCATTAAGGGTTTTCTTTAGTTCTTAGCAGATACATAATTCTCCACCCTGTGCTTTCGCTAGGCTGTTGCATGCGATTTGGATTTAGATTATTGAGACATGTCTGTACTTTCAGAATCTTTTGCATGACTTTTCGATCAAAATCATTAAATAGTTACTATCATTGCTGTTTTATATCAGAATTTTGTGTGACAAGTTGTACATTGCAAATTTATTTGGATTTCACTCACGTCCCGATGGAAATGTTTGAAGAATTCCTGGAAGAAATAAGCCCTCGCTATACAGCTGAAACATATAGTTTGTTGCACCATAACTGTAACAACTTCGGCAATGAGGTTGCACAGTTTTTGGTTGGCTGCAACACCCCAGATATCTAAACATGTTATTATTAAGGAATTTACTATTATAATTATTAATTTATAATTTTATATTTATTTATTTATTTAATAAATTAACAAATATATTTTTATTATTGATATTTATATTTAAAAATTAAATAATTTACTATTTTATTTATATATCTATATATTTAGTTATCTCCACCTAATATAACTAAACTTATATGTTTATATATGATTTTATATTTATTTACCTCACTAATAATACCATTTATATAAATTAAGTAAATAATTTACCTTTGTATGATGTAATCCAGTTTTCAAAATTTTAGTGTTTATTCTATTATTATGTTGTTCTTTTTAGATTATGGTATATGGAGAGCATTAGTGTCTTTACTCTCCTCGTTATGTTTGCAGGGAAAAAATATGTCCTGTAAAAAAATGGCATCCTATTTTGCCTTTGTTGAAGAATCCATAGAGCCCTCCCCCATGGAGTGTGCGGGTTACGAGCAGTATGTGCATCTCCCCGAGCTCAGTGCCATGTGGAAATTCAAGGAATGGCCTGGTTGGTCTAGAGAGGGGTTGGTAAAGGCTGCCTTACAGTCATTGGAGATTACTTTTCAGTTTGTTTCGTGTGTCCTCTGTGACACAAGGACTTACATTGACAAAGAGGAATGGAAGAGAAGGCTTGAATCCTTAATTAGTTCCGAGATTGAGTTGATTTCAATGATTTGTGAAAATGACAAGCAGGTTCCCACTCTTCAGTTGTCAGTAAGTAGTGGTGTTCTCTCATGGAAAGTTTTCCATGAGGTATGGCAGAGACCTGGTGCTTTACCTGTGGTTAGCAGAACAAGTGAAGAGAGCTTACTTCCTCGTTTGGGTACATGGAAAAGCGCTGAAGCTATGGTTTCTAGAATATGGCTTGCCATTGAAGGCCATATGCAGAGGACTCCCTTCACTTTAGGTATGGGGGAACCAAATATGTCAGGTAAGCCTCTTCTTGAATATGATAGAATCTGCAAGCCAAGATATTTGCACTCTTTAAAACAACATAAACAGTGCCATAATGTAGAAGATGCCAAACTTTGCAATGTCCTCCAGATCTTTGAGGCGTGGGTATTTGTAGGCCAAGAATTGTTGCAGAGAGTATATGAAAGAATAGACTCTGGGGATTTCGTAGGAGCATCCACAGACTGTTGGATGGTTGAAAGGATGTGGAACATGCTCACAGAAATTGTGCATTTGCTTCTAGTAATGGACCCAGATGATTTCCTTTGCCTTAAACACCAGTTGGCAATTAGCAGCACTAGTACGCTTGCAGGTGCATATTGCCTTCGCTCTGCCCCCCTTAGAGACCTTACAAATGCATGCAAGGAACTAAGGCATCTAGTGCCCAAAGTCATCGGTGTTGAGGCTGATCCAAAGGGTGGACCAAGACTCCAGGAGGCACTTATGCATTTGTTTCATTCACATGGACTGCGCTCACATAACACTTCAGGTGCTTACAATGTTGCAACAATACATGTTCTGTTGGCCTTCCAGGCAATAGAAGCCGCGGTGAAAAGGTTTTTCTTCTCGTATCAGCAGCTGGTAGTAACAACCATGGGTAGCACTGAAATGAAGGGTCCATCATATCTAGGTGCTTGTGATGCCCTACGTCATATATATTTTGAACCACCTTATTTCCCCAGTGTGGACAGTGCAAAGACATTTTTGGGTTACTATTGGCACTAAAAGTTACAACTATGGTGGATGGTACACTGGAAGATCTACAGACAAATCAAGTGAAATGTACAAGAGAAAGAATAGTGCCTTCAGTTTTTCAATGTATTACCCCAAATACATACATACACTTTTTACATTGACAGTTTTGAGTACTATACATAGAATTATATTGGATATAGGATTAGACTCATTTTTGTTCATCCCCATCAGTAGGACCAATCAATAGAACATTGGTAGAAATTTGGGATATTTTTTTTTTCCCTCTCCAACGTGGATATGATACTAAGGATTCATAGTGTGCAATTCCTCCTTCGTTAAATAGTGTAAAAGATTGTCCAAAATTAAAAAGGTAATTATTATCCGTATTAAATTTTACGAGTTGTTCCTTTTTTTAATTTTTTAATTCTTTACCTAAATTTTATGATGAGTTTAATGATATTTATATAATTCATTATAAATTTAAACATGAAATGTAGTTTAATGCTGTTATTTTTATACATTTTTTTAAGATTTCTTTATTCAGTGTGTGAGACTGAGATAATTATAATTATAATTTGTTAAGTTTATTTAATGGAATGCATCATAGTTTTTTTGATGCAATATTTTTATTTTTTTTTATCAGTTTTTTTGTTTTTTAAGATTTTTTAATTCACTGTGTGAAATTGAGATAATTATAATTTTACATTATTGAATTTATTTAATGGAATGTATCATAAAAAATTTAATGTATTAAATCTATATTAGCTCCAAATAAACTCTTTTTATTATAGATCACATGTAGTGTTGAATTCTTCAATTTAGTACTTTTTCTTTCTACCTAGTTCTTTTCCCATACCAATTTACCAAACTTCTACCTAACGGAATTCTTTAGGGCCTTGCTATTTGTGACACTTAGATTAAAGTAAATATTCAGTTTTTGCATTTATATATAGTTTTATTTCATCCATATTTTGATTCTGTTCCATAGATTCCGCCTATCCGTATCCATTATTAGTATTTCAAATCCATTATCAGTATTTTTAAATACATTTCTTCTCAAACGTTGTTGCAGGCATCCATTACCATTCGAGGCTCTCAATTTTTTATTTAAACGATGAAATAATTTCATTAAATTCATTTACTTTCATAGCGTCGCTACAGTCATCGTGATCCATGACAGGATTTCAGCTTTTAAAATATCCGTGATCCATGACCGGATTTCAAATAAAGTCATTTTCTTGAAATGGATAAACAAAGGCCAATGAGTAAATTGTGTTGAGGTCCGGGATTCATTTTCTGTCGAAGATCTAAAATATTGAGAACCGACTTTAAACCTGTTGGGCTATAACAAAAACGTGAAAACTAGCACATGACACCCACTAACATCTCATTATATTTTATGTCTACGTTTCACATGGTGCAATGTCTTGTTTCTTAATTATAGGTTTTAAAAGTAAAATTGACTGAACTAAAGTCAGAATGCAGAGGTGACAGTTTGTTAAAAAAAATTATGTTGTAGAATATTTTGTCTAGCCGGGAGAGTCAATAGGACTTGGTTGATGTGGTCGATGGTACAGCACAAGATTGTTATATTTGGTGTTACTTGACAGAAACCTAGTTTGAGCAAAGTTTGTACGTTGTTAAAGTGTGATAACCATTATGATAGAGTTATAAATGGCCATGCTTGTTTGGTAGAGTGTATACAATCCTAATTTCGTTTGGCCTAGTTTGGTTGGTGTTGTAGTAGTTAAAGCATGTTAGAGATAATCTTATCTAAGAAATTGTTTGATGTTGTAATAACTAAGGCCTGACATGACAAGGATAGATGTAGTTTTTGCTTGGAAAAATATTTGAATAGTGAAGTCAATGTTATTATGTTGTTTAAGACCGTATGTTTTTTATGCAAATGAATATCAATATTTATATATTGTTAAAGATGACAGGGATTTTGTGATAAGAATGATTACATAATGTCTTAGGGTTTTGAAAATGTTGAAGTTAAAGTTGTTATTGGAGATCTTTGTCCAAGGCTTGCTTTGTAGATATATGCTATGATGATTGATGTTGATGGGTTATGTTGATGATAATAATTATGTTGCTAAGTATGATATCTATATAGTTTCTTGCTTGGATTTTTACTACTGCTACAAGATTGTCGAGTTTCTCTACTGCAACATTCATAAATAAATTAGGGTATTTTATTTAAGTTGTTGTTGACTAATTTGAGGGTTATAATTAGTTTGACAGGGTTTCTTGAGGATGTGTTTAGAGATTTTGTTGCTAAATTTTGATTGGTGATATATTGCCCAAAAGACCAAGGAATCTAGGGTTTGTGTTGCTTTGCTTAATGAGTTATATTGTCCAAGGTTTTATATTGAATACTAATATTTAGAGTCAATGCACTGTTGAGTTCATAACTTAGTATTGTGAGGAAACCAGAGTTGTTGGTTGAATGACAATGTTAGTTTTGGAGAGATGTTTTAATGACAGGGTTTGATTGCTACTATAAGTATTGCAAGATTCCTTACTAGTGAAATGTACAAGAGAAAGAATAGTGCCTTCAGTTTTTCAATGTATTACCCCAAATACATACATACACTTTTTACATTGACAGTTTTGAGTACTATACATAGAATTATATTGGATATAGGATTAGACTCATTTTTGTTCATCCCCATCAGTAGGACCAATCAATAGAACAGTGGTAGAAATTTGGGATATTTTTTTTTTCCCTCTCCAACGTGGATAGGATACTAAGGATTCATAGTGTGCAATTCCTCCTTCGTTAAATAGTGTAAAAGATTGTCCAAAATTAAAAAGGTAATTATTATCCGTATTAAATTTTACGAGTTGTTCCTTTTTTTAATTTTTTAATTCTTTACCTAAATTTTATGATGAGTTTAATGATATTTATATAATTCATTATAAATTTAAACATGAAATGTAGTTTAATGCTGTTATTTTTATACATTTTTTTAAGATTTTTTTATTCAGTGTGTGAAACTGAGATAATTATAATTATAATTTGTTAAGTTTATTTAATGGAATGCATCATAGTTTTTTTGATGCAATATTTTTTTTTTTTTTTTTTATCAGTTTTTTTGTTTTTTAAGATTTTTTAATTCACTGTGTGAAATTGAGATAATTATAATTTTACATTATTGAATTTATTTAATGGAATGTATCATAAAAAATTTAATGTATTAAATCTATATCATATTCAAACTACATTCCTACCATAAATATCCACTCATTTCCAAAGTTTTGAGAAAAAATATTAGATAATGCAGTTCAGATTGACTAATAACATATAATTAGTATAGTTTTTTATCTCTACACTTATTTTACAAAGTACTCTGATACTTCTTCATACTCTACTTTAATTTTCTTGCACATGGCCTTGTGTTATTGCTTAAGATGTCATTTAATTTAACTGAATTTATGGTAAAGGTATAAATTTTGCCTTTAGTTTTAATTTTGAGTGATTTTGATTTGATTGTCTTAGATTTGTTAAATTTGATTTTTGATAAATAGTTTTACATGCTTGATTAATATAGGAAAAATACAAAAACTCTTTTGGAAACAAAGTTTGCTTTGGTAGCATTTGTAGTCTTTTGAAGAAAAAGGAAATTTCGTGAATGATTAGTGGTCATGAGTTGCATGTTTTGAAAAGATAAAGAAAATTGTTTCTTTGATTGTCTTTGTTAAGAAAGTTGTTTTCTATAAAATTTGCATTCTTCCAACTCTCTTAGCTAGGAGATTCATTGAAAAAGAAAAGTAGTGTAAATCATCTTAGGTGCATATTTGTAGTGGTTGAGAGTCGAGTCTACACACCACCAGTTTCATCTCCACTACCTTTTGTCTTAAGAAAGCCATAAAATTAACGCTTAAAGTAAAATCAACTTAGTAACTTTTTATTTACTAGGGCTCTGAAACACCAATATAGATCAGGCTAGTGTCTTGGAGTAGGAGAGTAATAAACTCTCCAAGACAACAAAACCAAACAAGTAGCTTATCTTGTGATAGATTAAATCCAGCTGTTTCATTTATACTCTGGGAAAGCTCCTCTTAAAGGAGAAGCACGAGCTCGTGTCCGAACCAGTGAGGGGATCAATCCTCCCTCGTTGGGAACGACGCCAGACACGCACGTATTACAAACGGTAAACCTCGGATTAACCATTGTCGAGGAGCCAGGGGTCACTTGTCGGTAAACCTTGGATTATTGTCAAGGAGCCGGCAAGGGGATTGAGCTTGATACTCTGCCCTTGCGTGCTGTCGGAGTGTAGACTGTTCCCCCAGGTGTACTTGTTGCTGTTGGTAACCTTAGTGACCATAATCTTTAGGATTCTACCGAGGTGACGGTGGAGGGAAGATCCCACTGTACCTGGAGCAGACGTCGGCTAGACTCACTTGGATTTTCCGGGGGGTTCACTTCACTCGAGACGGTTAAAGTGGAGGAACTTGTGCCGGTCTATTCATTAAGCAGGTTGCCGGGGTAACTGTTCCACCCGCCACTTCTGTACTGAATCCGGCGATGTTGGGTTTCATCTCCAACTAGCGCTTTCAGTCCGGAAGGCTACTGTTTGTGCTTGGTTTGATGCTCTAGATTCTTTAGGCGTGTGCTTCAATTTTTTTTGGTTCTTTAGAGACTTTAGGCAGTTTTCTTTGAGATTTTACTTTGTTTGCGTGTGCAGTAGTTAAAAGTCTTTAACTGTGGCGGAATTACCGAGACAGTCGCGTAGACTTCGGGGCCAGTCTCCTGAGATTATTTCCGTGGCCGAATTGTTGAGGACATCCCGTAGAATTCGGGGTGAGGACACAAATTGCGTCATGGGTTAGTCTAAATTTGTCAGAGATATTTAAGCTTATTAATGACCCAATTTCTTATGATCTTAGTTATCGTACAATGTCATCTAAGATCCCCTGAATATTACTTAATCCCAAAGTGGTTTACGTGAAAAGTATAAAATATTTACTAAAAAATGAGACTTCCATGCTTAGTACGCTATGCATTGATCAAGACCATATTATTTACTCAAGCTAAATTATTTTCAATGCAATTTGTATAGGTATTTTAAGAATGAATAAGTGGGGGAGGATTAACGAGTTGGAAGTTGAAGACCCGGAAGATATGATACAATTTTCAGCAGAAGACTTAACATGGACAGAGATTGAGGGGGACCAAGTTGCAGTTATTCCATATTGTCGACTTGATGATTTCATAAGTGGAGAGGAATCAAATGAAAGTGCACCCACCCAATTTCTTCTTAAGAAGCACCGAAGTAAAAAAATAGAGGATATCAAAGTCACCAATTACTCAACATTCTTGGAGTACAGTGTGTGAGTCTCTATATGCTTTTTCAAGATATGTGTAATTTTTTCAATATGCATAAATATTATATCTAATTTGCAGTAATTTTTTTACGTACAGTTATTGGTGTTCATATGGTCCACAGTCGACAAGGAGAATTAGGAGTGCATCATCAGATCCAAAGACAACCCGCAATCGACATGAAAGTATTAAAGTTGGTTGCCAATGTCACTTCTTTGTGCGACGACTTGTGATGAGACCAGATGATGCTGTAATAATATATACTGCATGTAGACATATTGATGAATCCAATGTTATTTGTCATGGGACAGATGCAATCGGAAGGTCCATGAGATTCAATTATGCACCACATTTAAGTTGGCATATGCGATCTACAGTCCAACATTTCGTTAAAAGAGGTTTTAATGCTACAATGATATGGGACAAGTTCATCTCTGATGTGAAGGATGGATCCGGTGAGTTATACACAGGGATACTTCGAGATACCTACATGACAAAAAAAGATATAAGTAACATTTACAATGATATCATAAGGCTAGAGTATGTTAAAGATCAAAGTGATCCAAAGAGTGTGGAGTGCTGGTACAAGGAAAACCCAGAGAGTTTTTTCTTCTACCAAAAACAAGATCTTGTTGAAAATATCCCTTTTATCATAGGCATACAAACAAAGTGGATGTGTTCAATGATGCTGAAATACTCTCACAATAATATTATCTCAATGGATTCAACCTTTAGTACAAATAAGTACGGGGTGAGTACATATTTATCCTAAATCCGATTCATTTATTTAACCTCATATTAATGCATGTATCTTATATAAATGTAATTATGCATATTTTTTGTAATGCAGTATCAACTTTACACCTTAATGGTTTTCGACGAACATCACAATGGGGTTCCAATAGCTTGGGTGATATCATCACGCAACACTATAGCTGATCTTTCTAAATGGATGTCGGCCTTACTTGCAATTGGATACAAAGAGCGACCAGATTGGCATGTTCTTGCCTTCATCACGGATGATGCTACTGCTGAAATTGAAGCATTGAGGTGATGTGTTTATTATTTTTACAAGAGGCATAAAAAATATTGTTAATGTATAATCTCACTAAAAATTATGTTATTGCAGGTCTACGATCAAGTGCAAAGTATTATTATGTGTGTGGCATGTTCGTCGTGCATGGTTGAAAAATGTTGGAAACAAGGTCAAAGGGAGGGAAAACCAAATACGCATTTTTCGTGGATTAGGTGAAATCATGCACATGTGTAAAGATGATGAATCTGTGCGAAAGAAAGTTGAAAGCTTATTTGAAGAATTCAGTGAACAAATTTTTTTTTTGGAATATTTTAGAAATACTTGGCTGTCCAACGACAAAATATGTAAGCTTCTTATTGGTGGTTATAATGACTCTATTTTTCATGTCATATGTATACTTATTAATATATAACTAATAAATTTCTTTCTACAGATATGTGGGCAAAAGCATACAGAAATTTTCCACATTCAAATCAAGATACGAACAACGCCATTGAATCTTACCATCGATATATCAAGGAAAGGTACCTATGTGAGAAGAACAATGCATGCCACAGAAGGGTTGATTGGTTAATCTATGTTTTGTTGACAAAGGTTGTATTATTTTACAATCATATGCACCGTTTAAAAGAAGCTGGTTTTGTACGACCCAGAAAAATACAGGAACAACTGAATTCATCCAAGTGTAGAGCTAAGAAAATCCCAAATGAAGATTGTGTGCCTGATGAAAAGAGTAATGACTACTGGGTTCGTAGCCAAAATAAGGATACTCGTGACATTTGGTACAATGTCATATATAAGGGTTCTAATCTACACTTCTGCAATTGCAATTGGGCCCTAAATGGAAATATCTGTAAACATGTATTGAAAGTTGAGATGTTAGTGAGTAACACTATTTTGGGTGAAAATGTAGCACCTGGTGTCACTGATCCCACGACAGAAAGGCCTAGAATTTTATTTGATTTGAATGAAACACCTATATTGGTCCCAGAAATCCAAACAGAGCTTTTTCCATGCTTTGATTCTCCTCCCAATCTGAATTATCATAATGAAACAAGCATTGATAATTTAGAGAATTTCTCATACAATGTTGAATCGACCAATGTACGACAAGATAGTGCATTCTCTGAACATGATGAGATGGAACGTGTTAACTCATCAACTCTTGAGAAATTGAGATCCATAATACCTACAAATTTGGAACAGGCATATGCATTGAACAACTTGGTAGACAAAGCATGTCAAGAATACAACAAAATGTTTTTCAATACTATAACTCCATCCAAGATCACTACCAAGAGAAAACATAGTTTCTTGAGTCCAGTAAATAAAAAGAGGCGATGTGGTCGCAAGTCAAAGTCAGGGACAGATATACTACAATTTGAAAGGGTTGGACGAGTTCATGCAAGGAAAAAAAGAATGGATGAACAATTGGAGTCATCTTCTCAAAAACAAGGAAATATGGACCACGCGCCTGAGATAATTCAAGATTCTATTATACCCAATATTGGTATGGAAATGTCATGCTATGCATTGTTTTACGTTAAATGCGATATATTATCATGTTCAACACATTTGCATGACTATACAAACTATTTTTATTGTTACAGCTGAGGGACCCACATCTCACGCCATTCCAAGTTGTCGAATTCGTTTATTCGATGAACATGCTACCGAAAAAAGATCTAGCATTGGGGACACTGCTTCAGCGATTAACACCCCAATATCCTCCCCAAGGGTGCCCCCCCCTATTGTTGAACCAATTAAGATGTATCATCGCCCACACCCACCACCTCTTTCCTCCACAAATTCTTCCATGCCTATAACCACCTCTGTAATACCTTCCCAATGCTCACCCCTACCCTTCAATCATCCACCATTCTCATTTTTTCAATCGTCCACCCTTAACATTCCAATTCCCCCCCCTAGGTCAATCCCCCGGCCTACAGTGCTTCCCAGTATTGTACAACCGGTGGGGGTGTATCGTCGCCCGCACCCACTACCTTTTCCATATTTCACATCCACCATGCCATTATCCAGCGCCCCTGAACCATGCCTATATCTGTCACCAAGTGCTCCGCCATCTACCCAGGAAGGGTTGTCTTCTCCATTGCCTCAAATCCTCACGGTGAGAATGATTATTTGATCAAAATATCATCATGAATTAATGAAATTGATTATATGCCTTTCAATTTTTACAACTAATTGATTATTGTAATTTTTTGCAGAGACATCAATTTGGAAATCCACCTGGGAGTGGCTCATAGGCCCATACGGTAGATCGATCATGATGTTGTTTTTCCATTATGTCATTGCTGGGCATGAGATTCCATTATTTATGTTGGAAATGAAGTTCTATTTTGTAAAAAAGAAACATGTATAGTTGGACCTATTTTGAATATGCAATACATAAATTTATATTTGTGTTTATGACAACATCTCCATTGAATTTTAAATCCTTATGTGGATGCGATGTTATATTCTATCAATGTTACATTACTTTTTGATGAATAGTTGTAACGGATTTTGTTTTTATTAGTTACAAATTATCAAGTTTATAAGTTAAGTGCTTCAACTAACCTTGTAATATCAATTAAACCATCCTTCAAAATAATTATTTGAGCTATTCAATGGTTGGAAAATATGTATTATAGACTTCCCCATTATTCCAAATGAATCTCTCTTTTGATTTTCTAACTAATGTTTAATTAGATAACGTTTTAGAATTAAAATAATAAAGTATTATAGTGAATTACAAATGTATCAAAATCAAATATCAATTAAACCAACCATTAAACAATTGAAAACAATTAATTAAACCAACCATTGAAAACAATACAATTAATAAAACAAATACAATAGTTTGATCTTTTGAAATAAAATAAGATTTGTTTTTTTCTTTATATATAACATTATAAGTTAAAATGAGAAATCTAAAACATTTCTCATTCAAATACTAACAAAAAAAAAAACGAATATTTGACTTTAACAGTAAAAACACATTTGACTTTAAGAGTAAAGAGATTAAAATACCCATTTGACTTTAACAGTAAAGACATATTTGACTTAAAGAGTAAAGAGATTAAAATACCCGGTTCCCGGAGCTAAATATGATCATAACTATAATGTATCTAGAAAAGTTTTATAATTCCATTTATAAAAATATAATTGAATAATAAGTATCACTTAGTATTTCATTCATCTTTTTGGAATTACTAAAAAGCTTTTTAATAATAAGTATTATTATTAATATTACATAAGTCTTTTTTGGTCCTGAAGATGATGGGAGGTAAAGAGAACTATTTAATATTAATAATGAATCTTATTAATAAAAAGTTTTAAAAATTTCGGAAAATATTAATGAAATGTTGAATGACATGTAATTATTTCATTTCACTGTATCATAGTTATATCATATTTATTTAAAAAAAATGTAACTTCTAATGTATTTATTGCTTAAATTAAATATTCATTTTTATGATTATTTAAATAATTTTTAGAAATAAAATTTAAAAACTTTTTCTCAATATATTAAAATTATATCATATTTATTTAATGAAAAATGCAATTTCTAATGTCTTCATTGCTTGAGTCAAATATTCAATTTTGACTTTATTACAAGTAGAGGGGCACATTGAACTACAGAATATTTGGTTTAGATATCCATCTCGAAAACAAATTGTCTTTCAATATTTTTACCTTTCTATTCATGCTGGCAAGACAATAACACCTGTTGGTCATAACGGATTTGGAAAGAGCACAATTTATAGATTCATGGAGACAAGATTGATGAATTGATTCAAACAAGTTCATACATATGGATAGATCCTTAGATAAGACCTCAATCTAAATGAGACCACCTACCCATCTACAAATAATGGGTAACATGTCTTTTCATTATTGATTTGTTAACAAACCCTGGATACCATGTATAATGTGTCATTTCATTATTGATTTGCTAACAAACCCATGCTTTGTTTGCCTATTTCAACTTCAAGGCCCAAACTGTGACAGTATGAGATAAGGAAATCATCTCGTCCTAGGATGGGGAAAATGGGGACAAATCTAGACAGTGTAATTGTACACCATCTTGAAATGCTTACAAAAAAAATGTGTATAACATGTAAATTCAACATTACAATCCTATAGTTTGCTATTTAATTTTAATTAAAAGGAAAAAATGAAAAAACGTATTGCATTTTGTGTGATGTGATTACACTTGCACTTAGTTAATCACAACTGCATATAGCATTCTAATCATGATAGAACAAAATCAAAATATAAATCACAATCTTCCTGAAAGCGAGACTTTATTACAAGTAGAGGGGCACATTGAACTACAGAATATTTGGTTTAGATATCCATCTCGAAAACAAATTGTCTTTCAATATTTTTACCTTTCTATTCATGCTGGCAAGACAATAACACCTGTTGGTCATAACGGATTTGGAAAAAGCACAATTATTTCCATATTTAAACGCTTCTATGATCCCTATGCAGGTCATTTTCAACCCTCTCCTATCAATGAAAACATCACTCAATAGCCACTCTCTTTTCCAAAATAGACAAATACTAGACATCATTCAACAGATAGAAGTGAAATATGAGAAAAATTCCAGTAGTTTCCGTATATGCACACATCTTCCGTATATGCCCAGTTTCCGTATATGCCCACATCTTCCGTATATGCCCAGTTTCCGTATATGCCTACATCTTCCGTATATGCCCAGTTTCCGTATATGCCCACATCTTCCGTATATGCCCAGTTTCCGTATATGCCCACATCTTCCGTATATGCGCACATCTTCCGTATATGCCCAGTTTCCGTATATGCCTACATCTTCCGTATATGCCCAGTTTCCGTATATGCCCACATCTTCCGTATATGCGCACATCTTCCGTATATGCCCAGTTTCCGTATATGCCTACATCTTCCGTATATGCCCAGTTTCCGTATATGCCCACATCTTCCGTATATGCACACATCTTCCGTATATGCCCAGTTTCCGTATATGCCTACATCTTCCGTATATGCCCAGTTTCCGTATATGCCCACATCTTCCGTATATGCCCAGTTTCCGTATATGCCCACATCTTCCGCATATGCGCACATCTTCCGTATATGCCCAGTTTCCGTATATGCCTACATCTTCCGTATATGCCCACATCTTCCGTATATGCCCAGTTTCCGTATATGCCTACATCTTCCGTATATGCCCAGTTTCCGTATATGCCCACATCTTCCGTATATGCCCAGTTTCCGTATATGCCCACATCTTCCGTATATGCGCACATCTTCCGTATATGCCCAGTTTCCGTATATGCCTACATCTTCCGTATATGCCCAGTTTCCGTATATGCCCACATCTTCCGTATATGCCCAGTTTCCGTATATGCCCACATCTTCCGTATATGCGCACATCTTCCGTATATGCCCAGTTTCCGTATATGCCTACATCTTCCGTATATGCCCAGTTTCTGTATATGCCCACATCTTCCGTATATGCCCAGTTTCTGTATATGCCCACATCTTCCGTATATGCCCAGTTTCCGTATATGCCCACATCTTCCGTATATGCCCAGTTTCTGTATATGCCCACATCTTCCGTATATGCCCAGTTTCCGTATATGCCCACATCTTCCGCATATGCGCACATCTTCCCTATATGCCCAGTTTCCGTATATGCACACATCTTCCGTATATGCCCAGTTTCCGTATATGCCTACATCTTCCGTATATGCCCAGTTTCCGTATATGCCTACATCTTCCGTATATGCCCACATCTTCCGTATATGCCCAGTTTCCGTATATGCCCACATCTTCCGTATATGCGCACATCTTCCGTATATGCCCAGTTTCCGTATATGCCTACATCTTCCGTATATGCCCAGTTTCCGTATATGCCCACATCTTCCGTATATGTCCAGTTTCCGTATATGCCCACATCTTCCGTATATGCGCACATCTTCCGTATATGCCCAGTTTCCGTATATGCCTACATCTTCCATATATGCCCAGTTTCCGTATATGCCCACATCTTCCGTATATGTTCAGTTTCCGTATATGCCCACATCTTCCGCATATGCGCACATCTTCTCTATATGCCCAGTTTCCGTATATGCACACATCTTCCGTATATGCCCAGTTTCCGTATATGCCTACATCTTCCGTATATGCCCACATCTTCCGTATATGCCCAGTTTCCGTATATGCCTACATCTTCCGTATATGCCCACATCTTCCGTATATGCCCAGTTTCCGTATATGCCTACATCTTCCGTATATGCGCACATCTTCCCTATATGCCCAGTTTCCGTATATGCACACATCTTCCGTATATGCCCAGTTTCCGTATATGCCTACATCTTCCGTATATGCCCACATCTTCCGTATATGCCCAGTTTCCGTATATGCCTACATCTTCCGTATATGCCCACATCTTCCGTATATGCCCAGTTTCCGTATATGCCTACATCTTCCGTATATGCCCAGTTTCCGTATATGCCCACATCTTCCGCATATGCGCACATCTTCCCTATATGCCCAGTTTCCGTATATGCACACATCTTCCGTATATGCCCAGTTTCCGTATACGCCTACATCTTCCGTATATGCCCACATCTTCCGTATATGCCTAGTTTCCGTATATGCCTACATCTTCCGTATATGCCCACATCTTCCGTATATGCCCAGTTTCCGTATATGCCCACATCTTCCGTATATGCCCAGTTTCCGTATATGTCCACATCTTCCGTATATGCGCACATCTTCCGTATATGCCCAGTTTCCGTATATGCCTACATCTTCCGTATATGCCCAGTTTCCGTATATGCCCACATCTTCCGTATATGCCCAGTTTCCGTATATGCCCACATCTTCCGTATATGCGCACATCTTCCGTATATGCCCAGTTTGGGCATATGCGCACATCTTCCGTATATGCCCAGTTTCCGTATATGCCCAGTTTCCGTATATGCCCACATTTTCCGTATATGCGCACATCTTCCGTATATGCCCAGTTTCCGTATATGCCCACATCTTCCGTATATGCGCACATCTTCCGTATATGCCCAGTTTCCGTATATGCCTACATCTTCCGTATATGCCCACATCTTCCGTATATGTCCAGTTTCCGTATATGCCCACATCTTCCGTATATGCGCACATCTTCCGTATATGCCCAGTTTCCGTATATGCCTACATCTTCCGTATATGCCCAGTTTCCGTATATGCCCACATCTTCCGTATATGTTCAGTTTCCGTATATGCCCACATCTTCCGCATATGCGCACATCTTCCCAATATGCCCAGTTTCCGTATATGCACACATCTTCCGTATATGCCCACATCTTCCGTATATGCCCAGTTTCCGTATATGCCTACATCTTCCGTATATGCCCACATCTTCCGTATATGCCCAGTTTCCGTATATGCCTACATCTTTCGTATATGCCCAGTTTCCGTATATGCCCACATCTTCCGTATATGCCCAGTTTCCGTATATGCCCACATCTTCCGTATATGCGCACATCTTCCGTATATGCCCAGTTTCCGTATATGCGCACATCTTCCGTATATGCCCAGTTTCCGTATATGCCCACATCTTCCGTATATGCCCAGTTTCTGTATATGCCCACATCTTCCGCATATGCGCACATCTTCCCTATATGCCCAGTTTCCGTATATGCACACATCTTCCGTATATGCCCAGTTTCCGTATATGCCTACATCTTCCGTATATGCCCACATCTTCCGTATATGCCCAGTTTCCGTATATGCCTACATCTTCCGTATATGCCCAGTTTCCGTATATGCCCACATCTTCCGTATATGCCCAGTTTCCGTATATGCCCACATCTTCCGTATATGCCCAGTTTCCGTATATGCCCACATCTTCCGTATATGCGCACATCTTCCGTATATGCCCAGTTTCCGTATATGCCTACATCTTCCGTATATGCCCAGTTTCCGTATATGCCCACATCTTCCGTATATGCACAGTTTCCGTATATGCCCACATCTTCCGCATATGCGCACATCTTCCCTATATGCCCAGTTTCCGTATATGCACACATCTTCCGTATATGCCCAGTTTCCGTATATGCCTACATCTTCCGTATATGCGCACATCTTCCGTATATGCCCAGTTTCCGTATATGCCTACATCTTCCGTATATGCGCACATCTTCCCTATATGCCTAGTTTCCGTATATGCACACATCTTCCGTATATGCCCAGTTTCCGTATATGCCTACATCTTCCGTATATGCCCACATTCCGTATATGCCCACATATCCTACCATGTGAAGATACAAAATCTTGGCCCTTGTTGATCATAGACTTATTGGGCAACTCACTAGGATTTGGCTCTTTCACAAAATTATGAAAACTTGTTTGAAGAATACCTATAAGCCTCATATCAAAAGACACAATGTTGTTGATCTCGTTTCCCGTCAACGATAAAAGTCAACATCCTAGGGACTTTTATATATTCTATGGTGTTTTTATAGAGGTGATACTCCTCTTTCACACACTCACATTTTCTGATTAACTCAAAAATGTGGAATTAAACATTCAACATATTCACCTTTGAGTGGACCATGTGATTTTAAAGAAAATAAATAAAAACAAAAAGAAGTAAATACTATCTAATTAAGTCATTCCATGGCACATATCCATTCACATATCATGAGGGAGACACATTTGAAACAAATACATAGACAAAAAATAAAGAAATGGTCCAAATATTTTAAAGAGCTCTAAAATGATTTCATTCAATATCATAAACAATCATAGGAGAACATTCATGAGATTTCAATGCTTAATTAAAAGTATACGAAACCACAAATTCCATGCGCTCTTGGAAATCGCTGTCTATAAGAGTCAAAAAGACATTACAAACTTTAAGTTCAAATAGAGCAGGTGTGTAAAGTACTCTACAAAATTCCTAATACTTAAATGTAAATTGAATGCATTCATCCTTAAGGGACTAGAATGGAACTCGAATGGGACTCTTGAGGAACAATAAATGGTATATATTAAGCTAGAAGAAAGCAAAAGGAATGCAGACAGAATTACAAATGTATAACAAACTTTACAAAGTTGGATGATTTAAGACTAGGGAGAAATAAATGGGAATTGCTTCAAATAAAATATAGAACACTCACAAAATTGCAGAAGGATGACCGACTTAATGAATTATCTATCCCTTATAGCATCAAATGTTGGAGTATACATTAGTCTTTGCATATTTGTTAATCTAACCAATGGGGAAGTTATTCAGGATTAACAATTTCATTTAAATATTTTCTAAGCCATTCTTTAATATAATCCATAGGAAGGACGATTATGTCGTGTCTTACATCTAATGCAAAAGTATGCTCATATGTTTCTTTTGTATTTGAACATAATTGATTGATGACTGATAGTTGGTCTTCATTCTCATTATTATATGTAACTAACCATTTTTTTATTTCTTCCTTCAAAGAATTTGTTAAGTTGTCGAACTCATTACCCCATAATGTCTTAATAACTTCCAATTCTTGTAGCACATCTTTTGGAACTAACATGGAGTCTGTAATCATTCTTGACCCTTGAATATCTTCAACAACTTTAATACATTTAAAGAAACTATTGCTTCGTTAGTCATTAATCTTTGTACACTCAAAAATAGCATCATTTAACATTTTGATTCTAGCATATAATCTTGCCTTTATCTATTTTATTTGCTCCCCATTTGAAATCCCTTGTTGGGTTTTTTATGCCTACTCAATATGAAGATGCACTAGGGACTAAAACTAATTGAACCAAAGTATGATTTCTTATTAACAAAAAATTAATGCTATGAAAATTACCTACATGTTTTTTTTAGGCATTAAGGTTCAAAAATTGATTTAATGGAGGTATGATTCTTTATTATCAAAAATACAACCTTACACAAGTGTTACACGGAAGCATAGTCCTTGCCATTGAAAATAGGGATTATGTTGCTAGAAAATTTGCACATAGAAGGTGATAACATGATACATATAAAGTATACTATGAGATATTTAAACTAATATTAATATAATATGGAGAATATTAATATATATCTTTCATATTTGTAAGATAACAGAAAATGATTATTCTATGAAATTGTTTTACAAAGCACATTTGTATTCATACTTATACATGACAAAGTTTAGTAATTTATATTTTCCAGAAAAAAAAATCTTGTAATTCTATTACAAAGTAGTAACTTTGGTAGGACTCGTTCAAATCACATTTACATTATGTGCATATACAACTAAATGGATGCCACATTTCTATAGATCTAAATTACAAATTGTGTAGTACAATGCATAATTACATAGTGTTGGTCAATTTGGCATGGCGCTTAACATGATGCTAGAGTTTGTCGAGACTAATAATGTGAAAATTGTGAGAGATTTTTCTTGGGTTTATTTTGGCATAAGCATTCAACCATTGACCATTGAAAATTGTAAGGGATATTTATTGGGTTTCCTTAGCCTTAGCATTCAACCATTGACCATCTCATAACTTCGTTTATGTTTTGAAAAAGATATGAAGAAACAATACTTAATAATGTTTCTTTGGTTTTTCTAAAAATGATCATACTATCTTTAATAACTTTGAAAAATAATGGAGAAAATAGGAATTCAAGTAGAGTGGAGAAGGACTAATTTCTAATTATATGAAAATTTCAGTGTAAAATTGAGGATTTAAATAAATGATAACATTACAAGAACTAGTCAAAATCAAGGGTAAAATAGAAATGAAATAAAAATGTATCCTCTATTTGACTTATATATAAATTAGTTAGAAAATAGGATCATAAAAAATAAAGGAAGTATACATATAAGAAGTCATACTTTGCTATTATTAATTTAAATAGATGATGTTGTGTTATTAACAAATCGTAAAGATACTTGTGATAACAATATAATCATTTCATATAATAGTGACATTTTTTCTTAGTAACAACAACAATTTTATATAGTTGTTCTTTGATCTATAGAGTTAGTGAAAGAATCATGAAAGGACATTATCTATTCTATAAATAGTAAATGAAAAAAATAATAATAACAACGATTTTATATAGTTGTTGTATGGGTTATAAAATTAGTTGAAGAATCATAGAAAAATGTTGAAAAGATTGAGAAAATGTGATTAGTAAAACAATTATGTATTAAAATACAAATTGGTTAGAGAAACATTAATGTATTACATATAATATCAAATTTAATCATAAAAATATAAATAAATAAAAATAAAAATAATTTACCCAAATAAAAGTTAAACAAAGGTTAGGTGTCTCAAATAGAATGCTAAGAAATATATAAATAAATCTCGACTAATAATACATCTAAAGGAAAATTTATATACATAAAAATATATATTTTACAAAAATGAAATAAAATTGAGAACTGAGTACATGTAACGAAACATGGTATTATTCATGAAAAAATAAATGAAAATACTTCATGCAAACATAAGCATTTTTTGTTCTCAATCCCACATAAATTTATTCTATATATTGATATTATTCATGAAAAAATAAAATGAAAATACTTCAGCAAACATAAGCATTTTTTGTTCTCAATCCCACATAAATTTATTCTATATATGTGTGATCTATCCATATAGCATATAATTTTTGTTTCACTCCAAAATCTTATTTGTGAATATAGACTGATTGGATATTGATAATGCATTTTGCATGTAAAGTAAAGATGGATTAAAATGTCTATGAACCATTGTAAAGTAATCTGAGTTAAAGGCTCTTCTTCATCCTTATGCTTCTTGCACTCCTTTTTACAGATCATTGCACTTCTTTGTCATTCTCTAACTTCAATGTTTAAAAACAAAGTTAAGGCAAGGCAAGTGAAACAAGAAAAGAGAATCGAAAAGAACCAAATAAATATTTATTACTATAAAATGTTCATATTAAAAAATAGGTATACATTTCTTTTAGTAAAAACTTTCCAAAAACTAAAATTGTTAATTCATTTCTAAAAATTCTATTTTTTTAATTTTATTTTAAAAATAAAATTAAACAAAATCATATATTATTTCATATAAAAAATAAATTAATATATAGTAATCAAGAAAATTCTCTATTTTGTATATAAAATAGTAAGACATTTTTAAATACCCAAATGATATATATATACTATAATTTTATAATTTTAAAAAATTAAATATTAAAACATGTAATCTTTTAGTATTTTTGAGTATTCAATTATTTATCAAAACTAACCCATTTATATATTATTTCATATATTATTCCAGATAAAAAAGATAATCATTAGGGAATTAAAAAACATGTGAATGTATAAGTTTTTTCTCCATGCAAGTTTGATTGAAAAAATAATATCGTTTCTAGTAAGCATAAAATGTAATGAAAAATAAAAACTAAAGTTAACTCTGTTTAAATTGAAGCTGTATAAAATATAAAACAAGACACGGTGTTGATGCAGGCAAGAACGAAAGTTTAGACGTTTAAAATTTTGGAACTTAACTAATATTGTTTGTTTTTCATATCCACTAGCGACTTCTAACGTAGTTAAAAGAATTTTGGTGGCAAAAATGTATATATCTTTTTTGAATCCAGGACTTGCCATTTTCAAGCACAACGTCACCAAAAATAATTTAATTTAAAAAAAAAATTATTTGGAATTGGATTTATTTATAAAATTACAAAATATCTTAGATGTTGGCATTTTAAAGACATACTTAGCATGTGGAAACAATTTTTGGAAAAAAAAATGATGTATTAAAAAGTCTAAAAAAAACAGAGATTACATATATTGAAACTGTCCTTGTAGCCCCTTTATAGATAAAACAATGGCTAAAGTTATATTATTGTAGCCTAAGTCATTTAAACTTGCTGGAATCTTTAGCCTTCAAAGTAGCAAACCTAGTGGGTTTAGTGAGAGCAATGCTAGTTGAACATATATGCTCTATGTATTGTTTGCGTGACTTGAACCCACGAGCTTTCAAGTCCTTTGGCGTGATTTTGGTCCTTTTAACCATAGCATCAACATTTATCTTTTTTGTTTTCTGTGGAAATTAAAACATTATCAATAAATATCAAAATCCACATAGATATAATGAAAATATGTTGACCATGTAACGAATATGAAAATACATTTCATTGACTAGCTATCAATAAATATCAAAATCTATATAGATATAATGAGAATATGGTGAACATCTAAGGAATATGAAAAGAAATTACATTAACTAGTCATAAAAAAATACGTCAATGTTATTATGAGCTAAGATATGTAGTATATAACTTACCTCTCCTAATTTATCTTGAAGTCTAGGTGAATGCCGCAATGGTTGAGGAGAATGTGATTTTTGCTGAGTATCATGTCCACCATCATACATGTGCAAAGGTGTTTTAGGAGATGTATATTCATTACTCTGAACATTAGATTATACATAGATATAAGTATGTGAATCAAAAAGAATTAAATGTAAAAATATGATAAAATTATAAGAGTATAAATAAATATAGTCTTACCTTGCATTGTGACATTGGACATGAAGATGGTTGTAGCATTTGAACCATTTCATTTCCATTCTTCTTAAGGCTTCTACAAGGGGTTTTCATTGATTGTGATGGTTCCAAAGGGAACACCTGCACCATAAATAAGAAATAACACACACACACATAATAAAAAAAAATCAAAGATAAGGATATATAATACAGGACATCCATTTCTCATCCCATCATTATGGTAAAACATAACAATTTAATCCCATCATTATAGTAAAACATAACAATTTATATATTAATATTTTCGCTGGAATAGGTTATATGGATTAAAAACTTACTGGCCCAGTAACCCCTTGAAAACCTTGAAATCTAGGTGAGCGTCGCAATGGTTGGTGGCTTGAATTTGGGGAATTTTGTTGATTAGGCTATGCATATCAATAACAATGAGAAATTAGTATACAATTATAATAAATATAAATATTATTTAATGTTAAAATGTCTAAAAAATTAATATCTGCAAAAAAATGGACTCAACTGTGTTGTCATTGTCCTGATTGGTTTCATCAAAGTTTAATATATGGCTGTGCCCATCTGATCCTTCTTCCCCCACATCATCGGGAACCTCAGTGCTTGCTTTCTCTTTTATAGCAATATCTATGCGCTTCATTGTCTGCATGCGTCTATGAGGTAGACTCTGATCCCAACGTTGAATTTTTTCACAAATCCTTTGCTTCGAAGTGTCATTAAGCTGATCAAATGTAGCAACTGACTGTGAAAACAAGTTTCAATGAATTTAGTCCACAACAATAAATTAATATTAATAGAAAACATATACAGATAAATACAAATACTAATAAATACTTACAGCTGAATGAATTTCTTCATTGACAATATTAATAAAAAATCATATACTAATAAATACTAATAAATACTTACAGCTGAAAGAATTTCTTCATTGACAAATCTTTTATATGCTTGTTGTCGTGCACGACATAGCCTTGCATCTAAGTCATATTGTATTTTGGCATTTTGCCTTTTAACTGCACTTGTTGATTTGACCGCCCATGTAGCATTTGCATCTTTTGCTCGACCTCTTTGACGTGGAGGAATTGGTGGGAGATTGTGGGTGGTAGCGCGATGATGATTAAGGCCAGATAACTTAGATCGACTCAAATTCCCCGCACAGCCACCAACAAGACAAGTGAACACTTGCTTGGTGCCTTTGATAGTTACCTCCCATTCATGTCTAATTTCCTCCATTTTCTTACTTCCTTATAAATGAATATGTAAACAACAATGTTGTTAAAAACATCATAAAAACAGATTAAAATAAAAATCAATATTCATATCTATTTTTTTGTGGTCACTGTTGCACATCCGGCAAGGACAAAGTCTGTAAGTGCTTTCATCCACTGATTTTAGTCTGATTTTAGTTTAACGATTATGTTTTTTTCTTTGGAATTTCTTGAAAGAAAAAAATTGCAGAGATTTTAGTAAATGTAAATAAAAATTATGTGTTTTTGACGGTGTTAAATTTATTTCTTAGAGTAGCTTCAAACTGCATTATCATTGGCATTATTAAAGGGCCCATTGGGCTGTTCATCACTTCTTGTGGGAGCCTAAGGATGAAATCTGGGGTGTTGCAGCCAACCAAAAACTGTGCAACCTCATTGCCGAAGTTGTTACAGTTATGGTGCAACAAACTATATGTTTCAGCTGTATAGCGAGGGCTTATTTCTTCCAGGAATTCTTCAAACATTTCCATCGGGACGTGAGTGAAATCCAAATAAATTTGCAATGTACAACTTGTCACACAAAATTCTGATATAAAACAGCAATGATAGTAACTATTTAATGATTTTGATCGAAAAGTCATGCAAAAGATTCTGAAAGTACAGACATGTCTCAATAATCTAAATCCAAATCGCATGCAACAGCCTAGCGAAAGCACAGGGTGGAGAATTATGTATCTGCTAAGAACTAAAGAAAGCCCTTAATGGTTAGAATCCAACAGACATGTAATTAAACCTTCCTGTTTGACTCAGTCCCAAACTCTAGTAAATATAAGAAGATATTCAAAAATCTCTAAACTTGTTGCCACAATTATAGAAATAAGAGTTCACACGATATACATCAAAAAGCAAAAGAAACACTCTCAGAAGACTAATGAGGGAACTATCTCGTGGTGGATAGTTCACGTGAATAGTTGTTATCAAAAGAGAAGACATTTTAAGTTAAAAAAATATGGCCGAATACGAACATCCATTACGACAATAGATATAACTATCAGGAAATAAATAGTTCATGTGCATTAAGTATGTACCTAGAAGTAAGCAATACATATAGTATATGTAGCAAATAACTTACAGTTGCAAAAATTGTAAAAGAAAATAATTTTATAGCTGTAAAAACATTGTTGTGACCTTATAATTAAGGAATAATTGTAACAGTAATTGTATTACACAGTAATTCAACAGAGTATGCAAGGCAATTGAATGACCGTATTTTTATAATTAAATTAATATTTAAGGGAAACTATTTTCTATTTAGGGCTAGCTATTACTATAGAAACAGAATGCAAAGATGAATCCTCCATAGTTCAACATTTGAAAACAAATAAGTTTTGGATGGAGGATTATAGACGTAGAAATAAAAATTGAGGGGTTCCATAAGTATAGATACAAGGTAGAACTTGGAAATTGCGAGATATTCTAAAAAGACAGAAGATATGCACTACTAGGGTTGGTAATCATATACCAAGTCCTCGTGTATACTGCAAAATAAGAGAGTAAATATACATATGTCAGTAAATATACTATAATTAACCATTTAGCTAATATTTAGCTTGTGTCGGAGGGTATGAGGGATGCCGTCGATTGATGCCGTCGATTGCTGTCGCCGGGCTCTGACACAGGTACCCCATAGCATTAACTTTGCTATGGGGTTGGAAATAGGATTCGCCATGGAGGCTTGCATTAAATCCTCAAACATGTTTGCTGTGCAAAGAAGACAAAAGCTTGACGAAAATTTACCCTTTTTAAATTTGGCATTAAAAGGGAGGAAGATCTTCACAAAATCTCCATGGATTGTCATATTAAATATCTCAATTAATTGTTAAAAAAAACTATGATTATTATATTAGATAATATGTATGAGTTTTTTGGTAAATATTTTAACAATGTTTTTCTATTTTCTTTGTTAAATCTGACCAAACGGAAAAGAATATATATAAATGATCAGAATCTTTTGACCGGTAAATTTTTTTACATTGTTATTAATTATTATAAGAAATAATATTTACTGTTATTAATTATTATAAGAAATAATATTTACTGTAATTATAATTGCCGTAGTCTAATTGGGAATCCGTTTGCTCCACTTCTCTACATTCACGAGTGAGTGAAACGGTGGGTTAATATAGGAAACACCCAAACATTAATCCACTCGCTTTTCTTCTGGTTAGTGAGGTAGCCCTGAATTTTCAAATTTATCCTTTCATGTTAATGGAAATTCGGTGATGTTAGTTTGTTTTCCATATCTATTAATCTACTTCGATGATGTTCATTTGTTTTCCATATCGATTAATCTACTGGCTTTTCTTTTGGCTAACGAGGCATCGCTGAATTTTAAAATTAATCTTTTCAGTCAAATGGAAATTCGATGATGTTAATTTGTTTTTTAGGTATAAAGTTTTATGTAAAGTAAGTGCAATGATTGATTTTTATATTCATTGGAAAGTAGTTTTTTTAAAACAAACTTCAGTTTAATATTTGTCAGGTAAAAAATCTTATTTTAATTAGAATAAAAATAATAATATTATTATATAAAAATGTCTATATTTATAGCGATTTTTTAATTTAATTGGGATTTTTAAATGATACTAATTTTTATGGTTAAGCAATGACTCTAACTTTCATGGTTAAGCATGGATTGAGATTTTTAAATGACACTAATTTGTATGGTTAAGTATGATTTGTGATATATTTAAGATACAAATTTAAGATATAGTTTTTGGTGATCACAAAGATACATAAATCCTATGTTATAGGGCCACTGACAACTAACATACTATAGTTAGAAAGAGTTACAATGGCACTAATTTCCATGAGTAAGCATATTTTATGATATGTTTGACATACAAATCCAAGTTATATTTTCTAGTGACCATATAGGCACATAGAAATAATCATTTCTTATAGTGATATCCATATGTATCAATGTCAAAAAAAATATGTTATAATTTTTAACATTTCTAAATTCTCAAAAAATCATTTAAGATTAAAACAAAAAATTATATTTATTATTAATTTTTATTGAAATTATAATTTATTTAATGCGTATTTGCTTAATTTTTTAAACATAATTATTTTAATAACATTTTAAAATAAAATATAGACTTGTATTATAGTTAGTGGTTAATTATAATATAAATAATTTTACAATTAAAATATGACACACTACTTATTTTATAGTTTTTTATTGAAATTTCATAATACATTTTTTTGTGAGAATGTAGCTTTTTATCATTTAAAAAACACCTAGAATATTGAAATTGTGCAAACTATACCACTCAAACTTATATTTCCAACCAATTTATTCTAGATTTCATACAAAAATGATCAAAAATATACCTTAAAATGCTAAAATGTAAAAAAACAATATTAAGATAATGTAAAATTAATAATAAACATTGAAATTGTAACAAAAAGATTTTTAATTTGAATATCTTGTTAATAAGTATTATACATTGAATATAAGACATTATATTATATAAGATATTATATTGTATTTCTAATTTTTTTATTTCTTGTTTGGATCCTTCAGCCTTGACTTGTGGCTGGAGGAGTCCCAACCCAGGGGCATCTAAGCCATCAAAGTCACCCAGGGATCACACCCGGTATGGGCCACACTAGTTGACTGGATTTTTTTTACAATGTCTCCTCCCCTTGCACAGGGAACAACCACCCCCGTGAAGTTTGATATTTAAATACAAATGATTTTAACATGTAATGTTTCCAAAAACTTAATAGCTCAAGAGACCAAGTAGCTTATTGAATTTGAAAATATTATTATATTTGTAAATAATTGAAGTTAAAAAACATTAAAATTTAAAATAATATATATAAGAAAATTATTTAAATATATATTAAAAAATAAAAACAAATAAATACGCGGGGCCTTTGTCTCAACTGTGTCACCAAAGCACTGTCGCGAGGCAATAGGAGTAGTGGGTCACCTCGCCGAGGTGGGTGGTCGATTTTGAGAATACCCTAAACTCGGTCGCGTTGTCACGAGAGTGTTAGGAACGATCTAATGACGACTTTTGGCGTTGCCACTAGTAATCGAACCTTGTCTCGATGATGTCGCCACCAAAGCAATTAGAGTGACCTAGCGGAAATATTTCGACGGCGCCACCAAGAAGACACACACGCCCTATTTATTTATTTATTTTATGTTGTTTTTGTTTAATTTTTGTTTTATATTTTTTAAATTTATATATATATATATATATATATATATATATATATGATTTTCTTTTTAATTTTTAATTTTTTGAATTTTCATGGTTAATAGTTTAGTTTTGGCTATTTTTAAAAATATATTCTATAATTTTCATTAAATTTTGATTATATATATATATATATATATATATATTTGTGATTTTTAATTTTAAATTCATCTTTTTTAGTATTTTAATTTAATATAATTTAATTTTTAACTTCTTATTATTATATTTGGGTTATGATTTAATTCCATTTTTTTAATTTTTTTGTTTGATTTTGTTTTTTAATTTTATTTATTTATTTATTTTTGTCTATAGGGGTTTTGTCACATTCCACTAGCAATCAGACCCTAATATGTGTCAGTATTTTAATTTAATATAATTTAATTTTTAACTTCTTATTATTATATTTGGGTTATGATTTAATTCCATTTTCTTAATTTTTGTTTGATTTTGTTTTTTAATTTTATTTATTTATTGATTTATTTTTGTCTATAGGGTTTTGTCACATTCCACTAGCAACCAAACCCTAATATGTGTCAATTTGATACTTGATCTTTTTAGTTTTTGTTACAATGAATCAAGTTCTTCTCTACTATGTGCTAATTTGATGGTTGATTTTTAAGTTTTTTGTTGCAATGTGCGAAGTTGTCTTAGGTAAAGATTTTAAAAGAAATGTGTCACTTTTATGGTTGATTTTTAAATGATACTAACTTTCATGGTTAAGCAATGACACTAATTTTCATGGTTAAGCATGAATTGGGATTTTTAAATGATACTAACTTTCATGGTTAAGCAATGACACTAATTTTCATGGTTAAGCATGAATTGAGATTTTTAAATGACACTAATTTTCATGGTTAAGCATGGTTTGTGATATATTTGAGATACAAATTTAAGATATAATTTTTGGTGATCACAAAGATACATAAATCTTATGTTATAGGATCACTGACAACTAAGATACTATAGTAATTAGGAGTTACAATGGCACTAATTTCCATGAGTAAGCATATTTTATGATATGTTTGACATACAAATCCAAGTTATATTTTCTAGTGATCATATAGACACATAGAAATAATCATTTCTTATAGTGATATCCATATGTATCAATGTAAAAAAAAATATGTTATGATTTTTAATATTTCTAAATTCTCAAAAAATCATTTAAGATAAAATAAAATAAAATTATATTTATTACTAATTTTTAATGAAATTATAATTTATTTATTTGCTTCATTTTTTAAACATAATTATTTTAATAACATTTTAAAATAAAATATAGACTTGTATTATAGTTAGTTGTTAATTTTTTTTTTTTCTAAGTAAAGGCTACTGCTATATTAAAGAAAAGAAAAATATGTACATAGTTTAGATCTCGCGAGGAGGCCGAGGCCAATCCTCAAACTGAAGAATCTGGACTATACTGTCTATCTGCTTTAACCGAGTCACAAAACATAGTCCATAATCATGGTTTCTGGACATCAAATAACCTGGACTCAAACTAACAAAGACACCATGGCTACTGGCAGGACAGAGCCATTTTACATCATTGACACTGAAACAAAAAGAGCATGCTGCTGAAGCCTGAGACTTGCAGCAATAGCTATACTGAGACCTTGGACTGAAATGGACACAGGAAAACAACACCATTTGTATTGACATGATTACAAAAAAGATAAAACAGAGCACCCGATGATAACTAGGCTGGCTGGCTGGTCGAGGCCGTCTGCGTGCCATTGTCCTGGCTGGGCGAGTCGAGCCAGATGACCATCCCATCCTCGTCCCGAAGCAACTCTCCCGGACCTGGTTGAGCCTGAGCGTTGAAGACCTCCATTTCCAGATTCAAATTGGGCAGCTGCAGAATCTCTTGCACAGAGACGTCATTACCCGAGACATCCTGAGACGGAGCTTGCTGGACCAGGGCGTTTTGGGCTGGAGCTGCCTCGAAACGGTGGGTTCTGTAAACCAAACCGTTCATGTCGCCCAAAAAGATGTCGCTGTCGTGAACACTTGTAGGGGAATTAGAATTGTGCATACCAGATTCTTCCTCGGTGATGAAAACCGTGAAATTAACCACAACTTCTGGCCTGACCAGGTGGCTAGGGAACCTGAAGCGGAATGTCTGGTAGGTGCCTTGTGGAAGAAGGCATTCCTGCTCTGAGTCTTCCATCTCTGAGGAGGGTGGCATCGCGGTTATGGGCGAAATTGGCTGCACATCTTCCACCTCTGAACCAACCCGGATACCAGATCTTCCTCCTCGCCTGGGAATTCCTCTGCTGCGCGGCATGGCTCTTAAGACCAGAGACCCCAGGCACTTGTCAAGCCCTCGAAAACTGGAAGCTGGGGTAACCTTTCTCCGAATGCGCAGAGCAACAATATACCAGTTCTGTGCTAGAATTGATATGTGAATTTCAATATAATGCATAGCGTCCATACTTTCCATGTGGGGAGGGCCTTGGGCTCTACTCCTGTTCTGCCTTGAGTGCTGAGCAGACATGCTCGGCATGAATGCGGCGTCCCGTCTCCACTGCAACAAACTGAATGCGGCGTCCCGTCTCCACTGCAACAAACTGAATGCACTGACCTTGTGCATTAACTCCTCATACCTTATACCATCCTCCGCGTACCAGAGCTGGCGGTCCGTCCTGCTCCCATGTGGCATGGCGTGTGCCATCTTTAATGACTGGTGGAAGCACCCGCATCCGGGTGTATAGTTAGTTGTTAATTATAACATAAATAATTTTACAATTAAAATATGACACACTCTAATTATTTTATGGTTTTTTTATTGAAATTTCATAATACATTTTTTGTGAGAATGTAGCTTTTTATCATTTAAAAAACTCCTAGAATACTGAAATTGTGCAAACTATACCACTCAAACTTATATTTCCAACCAATTTATTCTAGATTTCATACAAAAATGATCAAAAATATACGTTAAAATGCTAAAATGTAAAAAAACAATATTAAGATAATGTAAAATTAATAATAAAAATTGAAATTGTAACAAAAAGATTTTTAATTGAATATCTTGTTAATAAGTATTATACATTGAATATAAGACATTATATTATATTATATTAGATAAGATATTATATTGTATTTCTAATTTTTTTATTTTTTGTTTGGATCCTTCAGCCTTGACTTGTGGCTGGAGGAGTCCCAACCCAGGGGCATCTAAGCCATCAAAGTCACCCAGGGATCACACCCTGTATGGGCCACACTAGCTGACTGGATTTTTTTACAATGTCTCCTCCCCTAACACAGGGAACAACCACCCCCGTGAAGTTTGATATTTAAATACAAATGATTTTAACGTGTAATGCTTCCAAGAACTTAATAGCTCAAGAGACCAAGTAGCTTATCGAATTGGAAAATATTATTATATTTGTAAATAATTTAAGTTAAAAAACATTAAAATTTAAAATAATATATATAAGAAAATTATTTAAATATATATTAAAAAATAAAAACAAATAAATATGTGGGGTCTTTGTCTCAATTGTGTCGCCAAAGCATTGTCGCGAGGCAATAGGAGTAGTGGGTCACCTTGCCGAGGTGGGTGGTCGATTTTGAGAATCAACCCTAAACCCGGTCACATTGTCACGAGAGTATTAGAGCGATCTAACGACGACTTTTGGCGGTGTCGCTAGTAATCGAACCCTGTCTCGATGACGTCGTCACCAAAACAGTTAGAGTGTCCTGGCGGAAATATTTTGGCAGCGCCACCAAGAAGACACACGCCCTATTTATTTATTTATTTTATGTTGTTTCTGTTTAATTTTTGTTTTATATTTTTTTTATTTTTTTTTAATATATATATGATTTTCTTTTTAATTTTTTATTTTTGAATTTTTGTGGTTAATAGTTTACTTTTGGTTATTTTTAAAAATATATTCTATAATTTTCATTAAATTTTTATTATATATATATATATATATATATATTTTTTTTTTTTTGTGATTTTTAATTTTAAATTCATTTTTTTTAGTATTTTAATTTAATATAATTTAATTTTTAACTTATTATTATTATATTTGGGTTATGATTTAATTCAATTTTCTTAATTTTTGTTTGATTTTGTTTTTTAATTTAATTTATTTATTTATTTTTGTCTATAGGGGTTTTGTCACATTCCACTAGCAACGAGACCCTAATATGTGTCAATTTGATACTTGATCTTTTTAGTTTTTGTTACAATGAATCAAGTTCTTCTCTACTATGTGCTAATTTGATGGTTGATTTTTAAGTTTTTTGTTGCAATGTGCGAAGTTGTCTTAGGTAAAGATTTAAAAGAAATGTGTCACTTTTATGGTTGATTTTTAAATTTTTGTTGCAATATGCCAAGTTGTCTTAGGTAAAATTTTTAAAAGAACTATACTTTTAGCATTTGGTATAATGAAGTTTTAATTTAGGTATTTAGTTTTAAGGTTTAATTTAGTCATGATATTTGATCTCCAAATATATTCAAAATATAAAGTTTGTTATCGCTGAAAAATGTTGAAATTTGAAGGTTTTTCAGAGTCGTAATATTTTATCTTTAATGCCATGGTTGAAAAATGTAGTTTTGATATCTATCTTTAACGTCATGGTTGAAAATTGTTGGATTTTTTTTGTTTTTTGGACTCATGATATTTTATCTTCAATGTATTGTTGAAAACTATTGGAATTTTAATGATTTTTTAAGTCATGATATTTTTTTTAATTCCATTGCTAAAAAATTTTGAAATTTTAACCCAAAAAAATGTTGATATCAACATAACATTTTTTATTTTGGGGTGTTTTTCTATGTTTATTGCACACAGTTTTAAGTTTTTAATACTATTGTTAAAAAATATTGAAATTTTAACCCAAAAAAATTGGTTGATCAAGTTGCATTAGCGCTTTTCATTTTAGGGTGTTATTTCATGTATTTCCCAAAAAACAAATTGGTTTTTACTACCAATTTTAAAAAATATTGAAAATTTACTATAAAAAAAATTGTTCCAACATAAACACAACTGCTTTTCATAATTTTCCGTATTTTTTTTGTTAGAGTTCTCATTTTTAAGTTTTAGATCTCATTAAGTCAATAACATTGTTGGTTCTTTGTGTAATGAGGATTTTACAAAAATAAAATTCTAATTAAACCAATAATAATGGAGAAATTTTCAAAAAAACAAAAACTTTAAAATATTTTATAATATTTAATTTGCTGTAAGATCAAAATTAGATAAAAAAACAAAAAAAAAAAAAAAACTAACTTACTAAAAATAAATTTTATATATATTTTTTAGATATTATTTAAATTGAAATATTTTTTTTAATATTAAAATACATTTTAAAATTACTTTTAATTAATTAAAAATTCATTTTAAACCACTTAAAACCCACTAATACTCACTAATATGAATAAAAATCTACTACTTTAAGGAAGAAAAATAAATTAAAGTTTATAAATATATAAAACTAATAAGTCAAAATTAAAACCCATTAATACAAGTAAAAAATAAATAAATTAGCTTTATAAATATATAAATTAATAATGCAAGGTTAATATAATTATAATCACTGCACATTAACAATTTTTAAACAATTTTTCATAAAAGATTAGACCAAGATGGTATAATACAATCTTAGAAAACCATTAACCTTTTTAACCTATCCCGTAGGTGTCACGGACTTTCAATCCCTTTCACTTATAACACCTAATGGATTACAATTATTAGGCAGATCTCTTGTTACTTGAAATTTAAAAAGATAATTCAATAAAGCCAAACTATAATCTGGCCACTATTCGTAATGTATAAGGTCCTCACTAAACAACTTTATATTTCATGTTGTTTCTTGCATAAGGCAATTTCAAGTAAAATTGAACCTTTTAACTTATTTTAACTTATGAAATGTAAATTCAATGGAGGTAAAGTTATTTTTGTTAGAATTCTCTAATAAATGATATATTAATCATGCAGTTCTAAGAGTTCAAAAGATAAAGTAAAAGAGCAACAATAGTGATTGAAGGATGATGGATAACTAAGTTAAAGTTTTTGTGAGTTTGTGAAATAGACTTGTGATGATGGTGTATTATGTGTCACATACATTTATTAGTACACAAGTCTGGGATATTTTGTAATGGTTGTTTAAAAGTTTGTAATGTTATATATCTGAGGTTGTGTTGTAAGCCTTGTAAGGCATGTGTACCCCCGTGAAGTTCGTGGTAATATTAAAACCACTTTGTAAGCATAGGTTTGTAGTAAGTCAGAAACCACTTTGGAAGCGCAGGTTTGTAGTAAGCCAAAAACAACTTGTGAGAGTATATGTAAGTACAGCTTTGTGGTAAAACGAAAACCACTTTGCAGTGTAAGTTTGTGGTAAACTAGAAACCATGTGTGAGAGTGAAGTGGACAGGGATTCCTGTAGGCATAGTTTAGTTTCATTCGACAAAACCTTGGACATGGTTTAGGGTAAGTCGATAAAACACATAGCATGGTTATGAGTAATTCAAGAAAACCCATGATGATGATGATGAAGGGGGATTTATAAGTATAGGTCTAGGTTGCAGATAATGGTTAGCTTGACCATGTACACGAAGGGCATCCTAGTAGGCTAGTTGTTGCAACAGTTGGTACTCATGCATTTTGCTAAATGATTGTTCCTTTATATGGACGTCGACATTTCTTTTTATCATGTTTGTGAACATTAGGACCATAGTTAGACTTTGTTGATTGAGATTGAGACAAGTAGTCATTAAAGGGGGACTTCGAAAAATAGAATTCCTATTTGTCCTTGTTTTGATTCATTCTATGTTCAAGAGTCTTTTCCTAGTATTTGGGAGTTTGTTGATCGAGAGATTTTCTCAATCTAGTTAGCTTCCTAAATTGGTGTGTAGTTGAGATATTCACTCAACCAAGAAATTGTATGTCTAAAATAAACTAACTACCTCCATACATAACTTGATGTAATTATATTGTATTATTATTTTTATGTGAATACAATTTAGGGTGCATTTAAAAATTCTTTATAATCCTATAACTAACACTATTAATAAGCGCTTTTTTCCTCTAAGTTAAAAATACATTAATTTATTGAAGTTAGATATAATTTAATAAAATTAATTTTAATCAACTTAATTATAATG
Organism: Pinus tabuliformis; assembly: GCA_031772625.1. NCBI lineage: Eukaryota > Viridiplantae > Streptophyta > Pinopsida > Pinales > Pinaceae > Pinus > Pinus tabuliformis. The sequence goes on from CM062805.1 coordinate 720,005,705, forward strand.
TATAAATAATCCGTATGGTATGAAATATAGTGTATTTAAAATCACTTTAAATTTTAAAAAATTGAATATAAATATATGTTAATTTACCCTGGTTTAAGAATTATTTTTTTAATAATAAAATTATTGTAAATATAAATCAATAAGTTCTTATATGGTAGAGCGTTTTCCATCTCATTTATTAAAGTCTTTTTAAGGAATATCTTTTTTTTTTAATTTTCACCGCAAATAGAAAATTACAACTCATGGGGAAACAACACGCACACTATAGCAGATTATTACAACTAACCTATTGGAAAATTTGTGTAACAATCATTGAAGATTGGCAATTTTGTGAAAAGTTTTAGTCTGTAACAAATCAAAAATTCAAATTAACAAAAAACCAATCTATTTGAAAATATTGGGTAGAGATAAATGGGCCTTAGTATAATAGAAGCCATATGTTGTCTGCCTTGGTTTTAATCCTTATGTGGTCAACCCCACCAGAATGTTAGGCTTAAAAGAATGAGTCTGAGTACAAGTTTTGGGCATATCGACCACTAGAATTCATTTGTTTTTTGGGAGGACGTATCGACCCTTTTCTATATATTTGAATATTTGCAATGGTTCGAATTTAAAGGTTTTTTTTTTGGGTTTTGGGACCCCTATCTATGTATTGAACATTTGCGATGGTTTGAATTAATTTAGCTCGTACATTGGAAGATTGTATGAGACTATTGCACATGTAACATTCACATGATGTAGTTTGATGCTTCTTGGTGCAACGAAGATCTTGGATTTAGTTTCTAAAGAGAACTAAAGTTATTAGTAGTATATTTATAAATGTATGGATTAAAATTAAATGTTATTAGAATATCATAATTTTATTAAAATTAATTTTAATAATAATTTTATTTATTTTTATGTTCATATTTATTATGTTATGATGTTTTTCATGGTAATATTGTTGGAATTAGTCGTCATCAATAGTTGTTACAAATCTCAATAGTGTCTTTTTTAGACTTGTTCGGAAAAATAAAGCACTTAATACCTTCAAGATTATATATTTGATTTTCCTTGTGCCAGAATTTAGCCAGAATGCCCACGACGTCGGTTTGAACATCCTCTGCCCCTCCTCTACAAGCACCCCCAACACTTCCTCAATTCGACAGAGCGGTCAACAGTCACTAGCATTGGCGAATATCATAGCGGTGATGAGACCTCCAATGTTGGTCCCCATTGCGATGTTGAAAAAGTCTGCAATTATAGCGTTGAGATCATCGGTTTGCATTTGCAGTATCTTTTCCAGATACGCCAGTGTGCACCCCTATCCCCCTGTTGAAATGATAATTTCAACTGCGGCATTTATTACAAAAAACCGCCAGTTTATTCCCCGCAACGCTTTTGTTGTACAGTGGTAATTTCCCCAGAGGCAGCGAGCATGTACAGCAGCTGACACGTGGTTTCCAAAACCACCATTCCCCAGCGCATAAAGTTCAGCAAGAACGGACCTCCGGGATTAACCATCAGCTGTCCGTTTAAAGAGGGCAAGATCAACGGTTGGTAGCTCATGAGAGTGAGAGTACTTCACTCTGCTTGTCCCTGGATTTTCTGTGCGATACGGTTAAAACAAAATCAATTTACCGCCATGAATGTAATTTAATGAAATGTACTGAGGGCAGTAAAAGTAGGCGAAGTCATTAATTTTATTATTTTTTTTTTTGTATTCACGGGAGTTGTTTGTTTTAGGGCACAAGTAAAACAAAAGTGTAATGTTTTTTTTGTTGTTTGTTGAACATGTAATGAAAAAAAACTCGCCGAAGTGAATGTAAGAAGAATTCTTTTACAGCAGTATAAATTTACATAGCAGCGTGAATGTAATGTAATATGCAGCGCGTATGATTTTTTTTTTTACACACAACAGTGTAGAACTTGCAAGCTGAGACAGAGTAATTTTTCCAGCAGAGACAGAGTTTTTTTTTACACACACCAGTGTGGAATTTACAGCTGAGACAGAATAAATTTTTTAAGAAGAGATAGTGAAGTTTTCTTGGAACTACATCTGAAGCGTTCATGTTGTAATCCCTCTGTTAGAAGATGTTTTTTTTGTAACAGGCAGTCTTGTAAATGAATGTAAGTTTTTTTTATGAGTGTGTGAAAACTCTGTCTTCCCAGAAACAAATTTGTGTTCCTTTGTGTTAGAAACAGAGCATTACTCTTTGTTCATCTTTTGTTTGGAATTATCAGAAATTCCCAACATGGTATCAGAGCTTGTCCAGGCTCTTTGAAGGTGTCAAAGAAGCTGAAGGAAGGATTTCTTGCGGCAGCAGCTTCTCCAACAGAGTGAAGAATTAGTCAAGAAAGAATCCAAGGTATTTCTCAAGTTAGTTTTTGTGTTACTGTTGAGGACAGTCAGTTATTTTCAATACACAGTCAAGTATTTTGAGGCATAGTTAAGAGTGCAAGAATGGCTGGAGCCAGCACTAGCATGGGTATCTGTAATACTCAGCTCCCACAATTTAATGGAAAAAACTATGACTATTGGGCAATAACTATGAAAGCTTTGCTTGCTTCCCAAGACTTATGGGAATTTGTTGAGGATGGTTTTGAAGAACTAGCAGATGAAAATGAGTTTAATAATTTAACTCAGTCAGAGAAAGATCTGTTAAAGAACAATAAGAAGAAGGATTCTAAAGCCCTCTACTTTTTGTATCAAGTAGTGCATGAGAGTGTGTTTCCAAGGATAGCAGCAGCTAAGAGATCCAAAGAAGCATGGAAAACTCTCAAGATAGCCTATCAAGGCATGGAGAAAGTGAAGACAGCAAAACTACAGTTGCTGAGGAGAGATTTTGAGACTCTCTGCATGAAGGAATCAGATAATATTGACTCATTCTTCACACATGTGATTGGTCTGGTCACACAGATAAGGTCTCATGGAGAAATTCTTGAAGAAAGGAGGATTGTGGAGAAACTATTGAGGATCCTACCCTCAAGGTTCGATGTGATTGTCACCACCATAGAAGAGACAAAATATCTCACAAATTTCTCAGTTGATGAACTACATGCATCACTGATAACACATGAGTAGTGATTGAGTAGAAATGAAAACTCATCTCTAGAGCATGCCTTTAAGACCCAGATGTTCTTTGGAAGAGGAAGAGGTTAAGGCAGAGGAAACAAGAAAGGAAGAGGCAGCAATCCAAATCAGAACCAAGGCCAAGGCAGCAACCAACAAAGTGGACAACATCATGCTAAAAAACAAAGGTATGATAAATCCAATGTCCAATGTCACTATTGTAAAAAATATGGGCATTATGCAAATGAATTTAGGAAGAAGCAACATGATATGAGTAATAGAACTAGTGCAAATTTCACTAGAGAAAATATCAGTCAAAATAATTTGTTTTTAGCCTGTAATATGGCTAAAGAAAAGAGTGAAGATCTATGGTTCCTAGACTCCGGTTGCAGTAACCATATGACAAGAAACATAGCCCTGTTTTCTATGTTAGATCAGAGTGTGAAATCACAAGTCACACTAGGGACTGATAGTAAAGTTTCTGTTATGGGAAAAGGAGAAGTAAATGTCTTAACAAAGAAAGGTGAAAAGAAAACCATATCAAATGTTTATTATGTTCCTGGAATGAAATGTAACCTTTTAAGTATTGGACAGCTTGTTCAAAAGGGGTACAATGTTTTCTTTGTGGATGATGTATGCACCATCATGGATAAAACACCCAGCAAACAATGTATTGTTGAAGTGAAGATGAAAAGGAATAGGATGTTCCCTCTCAGGATGAAAGCAGATTTAAAAATGGAGAAGAAATAGCAACAGTGACACAAGAGACTTTCCAAAGCGAACCAAAAGATGAAAATTGGTTGTGGCACTTGAGATTTGGATATCTCAACTTTGGAGGTCTTAACTTGTTGAATAGAGAAGGAATGGTAAGAGGATTACCATTGATAGAGAAATCAGACAGCCTTTGTGAAAGTTGTATCTTGGGGAAACAACACAGAGAAAGTATTCCATCTAGGAAAAGCATAAGGGCAAAAACACCCTTAGAGATTGTCCACTCATATTTATGTAGACCGATGCAAACTCCATCACTTGCTGGCAGCCACTACATACTAACATTTATTGATGATTTTACTAGAAAAGTTTGGGTTTACTTTCTGAAGAACAAAAGTGAAGTGTTTGAAAGATTCTGCAATTTCAAGGCACTTGTAGAAAACCAAAGTGGGTTGCATATCAAATTTCTAAGAACTGATAGAGGAGGTGAGTATATCTCCAAAGAATTTCTATGTTTTTGTAGAGAAAATGGAATTCACAAGTAGTTTACCACTAGGTACACTCTGCAGCAAAATGGTGTTGTCGAAAGGAAGAATAGAACGATCATGGATATGGCAAGGAGTATTTTAAAGGCAAAGCATTTGCCAAATGATTATTGGGCTGAAGCTGTACACTGTGCATCGTACATTTTTAATAGATGCCCTACAAAAGCAGTCATGAACAGAGTGCCGAAAGAAGCATGGAGTGGGACAAAGCAAGGAGTCACCCACATGAAAGTTTTTGGATGTGTGGCTTATGCACACATTCCAGATCAACTAAGGAAGAAGTTGGACAGCGAAGGGGAGAAATGTATTTTCATTGGATATAGTGAGGAATCCAAAGCTTATAGGTTGTATAACCCATCCACCAAGAAGCTTATTGTGAGTACAGATGTTCAGTTCATTGAGGAAGAAGCTTGGGATGGAAGCATAGAGAAAACAGTGAATGTTAAAAACTCTTTGTCTCATGATGAAGATGATGAGGAGATGGCTGAAATACATCCCCAAATAGCAGCACCAACACAAGGGCAGCAAGAGACACCCTTGAGGAGAAATGAAAGTGCTTCTCCAAGCACATCACAAGGAGGAAATTCAAGTGCTTCTTCAAGCACTTGTACACAAAATGAAAGAGGTAAGAAGTTCAGAAATTTAAGTGACATTTATGAACAAGATGCAACAAATGAAGGTATGAACTCTTTGTTCGCTTTATATTGTCATGTTGATGACCCTGTTCATTTCGAAGAGGTAGAAGCCAAAACAGAGGTGGAAGAAACAGTCCAGCAAATGCTCAAGGAAGAGGCAGAATATGTGGCAGCTACAACAGCAGTGTGTCAAGCAATTTGGATGAGAAGGATGTTAAGGAGCTTATGCCAAGAACAAGCAAAAGGAACTGTGATTTTTTGTGACAATAGTTCAACTATTGCATTATCCAAGAATGTTGTGTTTCATAAAAGAACGAAACACATTGACACAAAGTTTCATTACATCAGGGAATTGGTAAACAATGGTGAAATTGTTTTACAACACTGCAGAACTCAAGAGCAAGTTGCAGATATTCTGACCAAACCATTGGGGCAGAAAAGTTTTGATTTTTTGAGGAAATGTCTGGATATGACTGATAACCTAGCAGTTGAAATTAAAGAGGGGTGTTGAAATGATTATTTCAACTGCGCCATTTATTGCAGAAAACCGCCAGATTATTCCCCGCACCGCTTTTGCTGTACAGTGGTAATTTCCCCGGAGGCAGCGAGCATGTACAACAGCTGACACGTGGTTTCCAAAACCACCATTCCCTGGCGCATAAAGTTCAGCAGGAAGGGACCTCCGGGATTGATCGTCAGCCGTCCGTTTAAAGAGGGCAAGATCAACAGTTGGTAGCTCATGAGAGTGAGAGTACTTCACTCTGCCTGTCCCTGGATTTTCTGTGTGATACGGTTAAAACAAAATCAATTTACCGCCATGAATGTAATTTAATGAAATGTACTGAGGGCAGTAAAAGTAGGCAAAGTCATTAATTTTATTATTATTTTTTTTGTATTCACGGGAGTTGTTTGTTTTAGGGCACAAGTAAAACAAAAGTGCAATGTTTTTTTTGTTGTTTGTTGAACATGTAATGAAAAAAAAACTCGTTGTAGCGAATGTAAGAAGAAATTTTTTACAACAGTGTAAATTTACGCAGCAGCGTGAATGTAATGTAATATGCAGCGCGTATGAAATTTTTTTTACACACAGCAGTGTAGAACTTGCAAGCTGAGACAAAGTAATTTTTCCAGCAGAGAGTTTTTTTTTTACACACAACAGTGTGGAATTTACAGCTGAGACAGAGTAAATTTTTTAAGAAGAGATAGTGAAGTTTTCTTGGAACTGCATCTGAAGCGTTCTTGTTGTAATCCCTCTGTTAAAAGATGGTTTTTTTTTTTTTTTTTTTTTTTTTTTTTTTTTTTTTTTCAGGCAGTCTTGTAGATGAATGTAAGTTTTTTTTGTTTATGAGTGTGTGAAAACTCTGTGTTCCCAGAAACAATTTTTTGTTCCTCTATGTTAGAAACAGAGCATTGCTCTCTGTTCATCTTTTGTTTGGAATTATCAGAAATTCCCAACACCCCCGCCATTGATTCTTAGAATGCAAAACTTTCTGGTTGTCGACTTTTTGTTTATGAGCTCCTTCTCTTGGTCTTAGCCCAATAGAAAATTATTCTCCAGCAACGAGAAAATCTAGTAACTTAGGTGGTTGATGTCACATCTCATTCGACCATGTCAAACCTCCAATGCTAGCACCATATTTCGATTGATGTTAAAGAATATCAATTTCGTCATTGACGTAGACAGGCCCTCTCTTCTATCAATTGCGACAATCAATAGAAGAAAAGGTTGAAAATATATTTTTAAAATCGATGTGCACACTGCATATTGGCATGGGGGTTATGGGATTTATATGGATGTATGCTATGAATGGTTTGGTGGAATCAAGAAACCATCCGACAATAGAATATCTGGTGCAAACTCACCAAATCTTCTGCAACCTGCCTCGAAACTCAACGACCGCCCATGCTCAAATACTAACTGCACTACAGTAAAATTTTAACCTTAGTAAAGGTTTTTTTGGATGTTCCTAGCTTTACATAAACCAAAATCTGCTATGTGTGTGTTGGCATTTTGGCACAGGTGTGGCGCTACGGTACAGGTGTTGTCCTTGATGGCAACTCTCTTTGATGACAGATCTCAGTCCAGACTACAAGCATGAAGAGAAATTTCATATACGCAGGTTCATTAAGCCCAAGATGCGTATACACGCTGGTACGCTATATACTAAGTCACGGATACGCAGGCTTGCTATATATGAAGTCGCGTATACACGCAGTTTCATGAACAGAAAAGAGCGTACATGTCGAGAAGCTTCCCTTTGGTCCGTGGTAGTTAGTCCTCGGTACTTGAGCCTATGTTTTTGGACCAAGGTATCTCGACAGTCGCGTTGATCCCAAGTTTTGAAGTTGATGGTATTGTATTACTATGGTTTTGGCCCGTGGTATTGAGGAGGGCCTAATGCTATATAAGGAGAAGAAGATCATTAGGCATGTGTATCGAAAAAGTCTTGAATATCTAATGAAGAAAGAGATCTAGCATGCAGGTTCTGGGTTGATGATACATTGCTTGATCTGAGCTAAGGAGAGATCACACTGGTTGATGGAAGGATAGATCGGGATCAAATTGTTTGAAATGAATTATCGGTATATGGTTGATTACGCATATTTTTAGATCTGCATACTGACGCAATGTTATGTTCTGAGTATGACTGATGATTGGTACAACTGCAAGTTATGAGAAATTATTTTTAGATCTGTACGCAGGTTGGCTTCGGTAAAAGCGCGTGTATACGCGGATTTGTTTCATTGAAGTAGCGTATATCTTTTGAAGCTTAATTTTTGGGTTGCAGTTGGGTCTGTCTGTTATTACAGGGTTCTGTAGTCTGCTCTGTGTTCTGGTGACTGGGTGTTGACAGGGTTTCAGTGGTTCAGTGATTCAAAGTTTGATGATGCTAGTATTGGTTATTTTGTGAAAAGTGAATGAATCGTGGTCTTCAGATTGAAATGTTGTGCTTCAGGAGTATCCAGTATGAAAATTGATGAAAAGTGGTACCTGAAGGAAAGAAGATTGTAGGCCAGCACCTACGTACTAGTATCTTAGCTAGTACAAGAGCAAAGGGGGTTGGAGCTCCCTTCCAGGAGAGTTTGGAAAACGAGAGAAGGTTGTAGCCTTCTGCAGGTTGTAGCCTGCGTACTGGTATAAGGCTGCACCAATACAAAAGATTGTACACTGAAGTTTCTTATTAAAGAAAGATAGAGACGACTTGCAGCAGGTGGTTTTCACCCACATTGGGTTTCCACCTTATATCATGGTGTTCATGTGTGTGGCTTTTGTGTGATGATCTGTTCTGTTATACTGCACCTGTTTACTTTTAATATGGTTAATAATGTCATGATGCATTTACTGAAGATAAACTAACTGAATTATAAGATTTCTGGTTATACGCTGGTTGCTTTAGACACAGTAGCGTGTACACGCTGGTTCACTTAACTGAAGTAGCGTGTATGTTTCTGAGTATTGAAAAAGTATTATTGATCTGATAATACTGATTCACCCCCCCCCCCCTCTCAGTATTATTTCCAACAATTGGTATCAGAGCAGGTCCTTCAGAGAAGCTTGATCGCTTGAAGGTAGATCGTTCATCATGAGCAACTATGAGAGAGAAGCATCAATCAGGCCACCGGTTTTTGATGGGACAAACTTCAATTATTGGAAGGTAAGAGTTACTGCCTATCTTCAATCTCTTGGTACAGAAGTTTGGGACATCGTAGAGACAGGCTACACTTTTCCTTCAGCTACTCCTACAGATGCAGCCGAGAAAAAGAAGTATGAAACAAATGCGAAAGCAGTCAGTACCCTATTAGGATGTATATCCCAATCGGAATTCATGAAGGTAATGCACTATAAATCCGCAAAAGAAATATGGGACAAAATTGTCACGAGCTATGAAGGAGACGAACAGGTAAAGCGTGCTAAACTTCAAACTCTCAGGATTAAGTATGAGACTCTCAGAATGTATAATGATGAAAGTGTGGCTAACTATTTCCTTAGGGTAGATGAGATTGTTAATTGCATGAAAAACTTGGGTGAAGAAATAAAAGAGGCTATTGTGGTTGAAAAGGTTCTAAGATCATTGTCCCCCAAATTTGAATCTAAAGTGTCTGCAACAGAAGAAAAAGAAAATCTACGAATTCTTACTATGTCTCAGCTTCACGGAATTCTAACTGCTTATGAAATGAGAAAAGGAGGTCCATCAGACAGAAGAGAAGCTGCTTTCAAGGCTTCAGGCAAAGAAGATTATTATGAAGCAAGTCACGTACCAGAAGATGAAGAAGAAGAATCAAATTTTGTCAGGAATCTTCAAAGGGGTTCTGGAAGGTTCAGAGGTAAGTTACCTTTTAAATGCTTTGCTTGTGGAAGAGTAGGTCATTATGCTGCCAAATGTCCTCACAAAGATAAGAATGACAAGGGAAAGGAACCTGTTAAATGGAACAAGAAACAGAATGAAAAGAAGAAAAGCTATTACACTCATGAAGATAGTGATGGTCTTTCAAATAGTGACGAAGATGAACAGGGTTATAGATATAAACTTTTAATGGCTTTTGAAGATGATGACTACATGGATGCTATAGATGTAGAAGGCTTTTATGAAGAAATGAATAATCTCAAAGTTTGCTTAGAAGAGAAAAGTGCTATTATTGATTCTCTACAATGTCAACTGGCAGAAAAGGAAAAACATCTTGAAAAATTGGAATGTGAGATTGTTTTTCTTAGAAAGGAGATTGAGAAAACAAAAGCAATTAATCTTAAATTTGTTAAAGGATCTGAAACCTTGGATGAGATTATCAATGTGCAGCGTTCTCCTCTGATCAAGACAGGTCTGGGATATAATGGAGAAACATCTTAAGCTTCTACCTCTAAAAGTTATCTTGATGCAGCAAGGAGGAGCGAACAAAGACCAAATAAAAGTCATCAGGTGAATCAGGGACAGTTTACCTCAAGAACAAATAAATACTATCAAGAAGTTCGGGGACAAGCGGCCTTAAGGACAAACAGAAGCTACAATCAGTCACAGGTAAAATATTCCCAATTTGCCCCAAGAATGGATGTCAATAGAAGCTACAATCGGTTGGATGATAGATCTGATTATCGGAGAAATTTCTTTAATGGCCAATGCTTTTCTTGCCATAACTTCGGTCACAAAGCAGCTCAATGTGTTGCCTACAAGACAATCATGACTAGAGAAGCTCAAAAGCAAAGAAGTATGACTGGAACCATGAAAAGGACTTATAACAACTTTTCGGTTCTTGAAAATGAAGTTGAATGCTCTATTTGTAATAACTTTGGTCATGAAGACTCTGAATGCAGGAGCAGGTTCTGGAAGACAGCTCAGAAGGAACAAACCTCAAATGTCAGAACATGGAGAATAAAGGAACCGCAACCAGAAAGATGTGGGATAGCCTTTTATGCAGAAGGTCAAGAAAGTCTATGGTACATTGACAGTGGATGTTCGAAGCATATGACAGGGGACAAAGAAAAACTTGAATCATATACCGCATTAGATAAAGGAAAGAAAGTTTCTTTTGGAAACGATATCTCTGCAGCCATAAAAGGAAAAGGCGTTGCTCCGTTGAAAGAGAAGGTCAAAGCTGGAAATGTTCTGTATGTTGATGGATTGAAGCATAATCTTCTGAGTGTCAGTCAGATGTGCGATCAAGGAAAAAAGGTAATATTTAGATCAAATGGATGTTGTGTTCGTGATCTTGATACAGGTGAAACAGTGATCAAAGGAAGAAGGACTCCAAATAATCTATACATATTTGAAGAAAGACAACAACAATGTTATTTGAGCAAGAATGATGAACACTGGCTATGGCATCGGAGGTTGGGGCATCTAAGCTTTCCACAAATAAGGAAAGCATGCAAATATCAGGCAGTTCGTAATCTTCCAGATATCAAAATTCCAAACAACACCATATGCAAATCATGTCAGTTTGGAAAGCAAACCAGAACTAATTTTCCTGAGAAGGAAGGATCAGCTAGCATGCCTCTTGAGCTAGTACATACAGATACATGTGGTCCATTCAGAAAAAGAACACCTCGAGGAGAAGAATATTTGATATTATTCATTGACGATTTCTCCAGGTTTGTCTAGTTAGGACTTATGAAGCACAAAGATGAAGCATTCGAAAAATTCAAATCCTTCAAAGCCTTGGCTGAAAATGAATCAGGACACAAGATTAAGTGCCTCAGATCTGACAGAGGTGGGGAGTTTACCTCAAATGAATTTTTCGATTTTTGTGAAGAACATGGGATAAGAAGAGAATTCTCTACAGCTAGAACTCCTCAACAAAATGGAGTTGTGGAAAGAATGAACAGAACAATCCAACAAATGGCTTGTGCTATGCTTGATGAATCAGGTAGCAACATCCTCATTCTTCTAGTACCAATCACCTCTCTTCTCCAGATTTATTTCCCATGGTGGTCTCTGATAGTTTCCTAGTAATAGAAACCTCACTCTTTCCTTAGGGAGAGAAATGCCAATGGTCTAGTACCAACGTCCTCAGTCTTCTAGTACCAACCACGTCTCTTGTCTAGATTTCTTTCCCATGGTGGTCTCTAATATGTAATAGTCAAATTATTTTTTTAATGTTAAAAGTAAGATTTAAAACTGCTTGTATATTTACAAGCATAAAATAATAGGTCACCCAAAGGCATTTAACAAAAGTGAAAATCCTCCCCTTACATACTATCAACAAGACAACCCAAAACCTAAAAAACTCTTATATGAAACTCTGCCTTGATTTGACCTCATTTTCCTTCCTTAAATAATAATTAGATCTTGAGTAACTTATAGAATTTATAATTATTCGACTTTTCTACACCATTAAAAGTATCCATTTTGGAAAAAGGATTAAAGAATTTTAATTCATTTATCAATAATTATTAAGTGGATGGTACTAATTTAACCTCCATAGAATATTACTCTATCCTACAATATTTTTAGTAATACTCTTGCATCAAAAGTTAAAATTTATGTCAAATATGATTATATTTTTTAAGCCTTTTTAATTAAATTAATTATTCAAAAAATGTCACATGAACATATGTCATATGAAAATGAATTATGATTTTTTGTACATATAGTATTCAAAACTATGATATTGTAAAAAAAACTTATTATTATTATTATTATCGTATTCAGTTTTTAGTCAAATCCATATTAGTTTGAGTTTGACTAAAAAAATTTGTAAATTTGTTAATTTAACATTAAAGATTAAAATTTATTATTTTTAAATAATATTTTGAACTGTTATCCTGACATTAATTAAATAAACTTTTATTATATAATCATTATCCATGTATACCATCTATACTATACCCTAAAATATGTACCATAACTTGAAAGACTCTATATTATAGTAAATTGCAGATCCCGTCCAATTTGATTTTAAAGAATACACTTGCCGAGTCAAAGGTATATTTTACGATCCACAAATTTTTGTTTTTTACATTATCGTCTGGTAGTTTCGAGTGGCAATCCTTAACAATCATTTGTTTAATTATACCGACGGCTCCCGTATTTTGATTTGCAAAATAAAGAAAATTATTATGGAATGTTGAAACTCTCTATCACAACCTGAGGTCCGTGGGTCCCTCAAGTTATAATTTTGTTTTAAATTGTAGGTAACTATGCATATGAAAATCGTTTAATGTAAGAGGAATTCACTGCGGGATTTCTTTGGGAGAATCCCTGATAGTTTTTTTTAACACATATCGTGTAATTTCTGTGAGGTTTTGGATTGTGATTGGAAGAGAAGAGATATAAAACTGGGGTAATCATATATACTATAATTTCATAGCTAAAATCTATTATTTCAAACTATTATTCTTTATAAATATTTTTTAGGTATTAACTTATCCATAATAAGATTATTTGAATTTTTTTAAGAAATGACTAACATGATGTCATATTCATTGATAAATAATTTTATTTTAAACATGGGTTAAAATATAAATATGGTTACAATATTTATTGATGAATAATTTTATCTTAAACATTCATTAAAATATAAATATGGTTACAATAATACTTACTAAATGATATAATCTAAAAATGAATATATTAAATAAAGTCTATGAATTATGATTTTCGGCAAATTGTTGATGTAATGATTTTTTTTTAATGTTTCTAATGAATTTTTTTTATGCATTATTGATAATGTCTTTTTATTAATTTTTATAATGACTAATTTTTTTTGTTCTCGTTTTCTTAACTTCATGGTATAAAAGTTTTGATACTTATAATTTATAACTCGTTTTTTCTTGTTATTCAAGTTATATTATTTATCATTTTTGTAGTGGGCAAGTAATATTGTATTTAATTTTTGGTCAAATCCATATTAATTTGGGTTAAACCAAACTACTTTAGAGTATCATGCTTGTGCTTTGTCATGAAAATTGATCATATATAAGAATTTACGCTTTGATTTGTCATCCAATTCATTATTTTAGTTTATTATGAATGGACTTACATTTATTATGAATGGAATTATCTCATTGAATATTAGATGGAACATTTTTTATTTGAAGGGATGTGTGCCACTTTTGTTTTTCATTTAAGAGTTAGCAATGTGATAATGTAAAGTGATAATGTAACCTACTTCCATGCAATCTTATTAAATTTCTATTGAGTAGCCACTTAACATAAGTGCATAAATATATTTGGTAGTTAATTAACATTTTAGAAAATTTGAGAAGTCACTAAATAGTCTCTATAATATGGTTTAATATATAATTATAAGTAAGTTATGTAATTCTCAAATTTGGAACTCTAATTTTATTAAAAAAAAATAATCTTATGTAATCAATCAACTACGTTATGATTATAAGTATGACTTATAGATGTGATTCTCTTTCAAAAATAGTGGTGCTACTATTAATCCGCTACTATTAATATTCTTATTACATGTAGCGGATTAATATTCTTATTACATGAAAATTTGAAATTTTAGATTGAGATCTTTTTAATTATATTATTTAATAATTAATTTTAAAATAATATATATATATATATATATATATATATATATATAATTTTTCAATTTTAGTATTAAAATTGAATTTAGTAAAAGTATTTTTGTAACTAAATATAATAAAATGAATGTAGTTTTTTTTTGGTAATCATGGAATTTTTTCAAACTCAATGATCATCTTCCATAGTTACTAATAGTAGTAGCAATTCACAATCCAAATCAAAATTTCCAACTATATGTAAGTTAACAATTTATCAACAGAGCACTTTACCAACTAGCTCTAGGAAAGCAAATGCCAATACATAAGCACCATAAACATAAATAAAATCAAACAAATACACAATCAATGTTTTGAAGAAAATGAATAATAAGGTATTAAAGATGATAAAGTGACCAATGCATAATGACATGGATCATAGAATTAGAAATAAATAAAAATTAGTTTATATTTTTTTTTATTAAACTTCTTTTTTTGGTAGGTAAGCACCCACTAGGGATTTGAACCAGTGACATATCACAAGGAGTGCCTTAACAGTGCACCCATTCACTATCAATCCAAAGCTCAATGGGATATTACTTTTTATTAAACTCTTATATATATATATATATATATATATATATCATAAAGACAAAAATATCATTTCACACCTATGATATTATTATAATGTCACATGCTTTATTTAGTCATAGGGTTATTGAAATCATGACTTTTTGTTTTGGATAAAACTTTGCTATATATAAACAAAGAACTTATTAATTGAGAGAAAATTCAAAATCAATATATCTCAATATTATTGAGATACTTCCTCTCTCAAATAAAAAATAGTATTATTTAAAAATAATTTATTTACTCTAATCAAAAGTTTAATTGCTTCACATTTTAAATTTGCATATGAATAAAATTAAGTAAATTAATATTACAATTAACTAATAATAAAACCATTTAATCAACCAATGTATTAAATTAAAGTAAAATAATAAAACAATTTTTCATTTCATTAATATATGATTGAAGTAAATAAATCCCAATTAATATAAATAAAATGTAAAAGAAGTCCATATTTTAATTATTTTAATTTAGTTGTCCAAGGGGTTTTGGATAGACAATAATTGGGTGCACTGTTAAGGCATTCCTAGATGTTAAGTCACTCGTTCAATTCCCCACCCTATTCAATTGTTATTCTTGGATGTGACCATCATGTAGCCTCATTGTTGCCGAACTTACATTTTTTTTAATGTAGACTAAAGTGTACCATTTGTCGATTCAAAGGAATTTGTATCAAAGGTTTTGAACATAGGTAGATTTCATTAGATTTTATCAAGCAAGATCAACAAATATCATTAAATTGTTTGACAACAATTAGTCTGACAACAATGAGTTTGACATTGCAACCATTAGCCTATATAATACCACCATCGGAACTAACAAATAAAGACAAAATCTTTGCATCTTAACAATAGTTAACTAAGATGCCATTTAATTCCAGTCAAACACAATGCCACATTATGGCTACTATGTTAATATCCCATAAGCATCTTGCTCAACATAAGTTCAATGACAATAAATTTGACCTTATAATATAAATATTATATAAAAAAATTGCCATCATTTAATATTAAATAAATGAATATAAAAACTTTTTTTGTTGTCATTCTCTTCAATGTCAATTATATATATATATATATATATATATATATATATATATCTTACCTACCATAAAATGCTTAATTACATTAAAAATATCAATAAAAAAAAGTGGTTAAACTAATATTCATATAACTCATTTTACAATTTTATTATTATTGGGAGTACTTCTTACAACAGATCATGACATCTAAATATTTTATTTAAATTAAGGAGCACAAAACACTAACTATACAACCTTGTTTACAAATAAAAATTTTCCATAATAAAGTAATAATAAACCTCTATGGTTACAAGTCATGTGATATATATTTTAAATATATATAGATTTCACCTATATATTAAAATTTTTATAATTAATAATAATAATTATATAAAATAAAATTATACTTTACTTCATTTTTATAATTTCTTTTAATTTAACCCATATAAAAAGTTTAATGAACTAAATGTTTTGACTTGTATAAATATTTATTAATTATGAAATTTATATATACCTATACTTATATATTATTAATAACCTAACCCAATTCATATTAACTAATAATTTTTTTTATTTTTTTTAATATTTCGAAAATAACTTCCAAACTAAACAAATTTTCACATAGAATATTGGCAAAATCAATGTAATGCATTACCATTCTGTTTACCTTGTAACACATTACCATTCTGCTTAACTTGTAACATATAATAAACCCCAACACCTTACCATTCTGCTTAACTTGTAACAGATAATAAACTCCAATTTATAGGCCGATCTTTTGTTTCTCGGGTAAAAAATACATAGTTTAATAAAGTTCAAAATAATTCAACAAATTTGGTAAGGCCAATGCTGGTAAAGTATAAATAATAATTTTCTCCCGTAGGCAACTCTGCATTTCATGTTTCTTTTTCGCATTTTTGCAGATTTCGACCATGGCTTGACATTCAACCTAGGACCTTCTTTAACTTAGAGCACATAGTAGAATACAACTCATAGGCAAGTATTTTCTTCTAACCTGTAACTCATACAGCAATTTATTTTATTGAAGTTGGAAAATAATTTCATGAATCCAACTTTAATCCAGCATATGATTGTAATGCTCCTTTTGAAAAGCCCGGCACATAAAGATGATAATGTATAAAATAATAAGAAATATACAAAATACCAAACCATTTGATCCAATCCGTTGCTTTTTAAACGACACTGAATTATATTAACGATAAAAAAGGATTACGGAACGCTGGCAAAACACGCCAAATAAGGATGTTGGATACCATGACACGATTAGCCATCTGAAAGGTAAACGTGACAGAATACAAAACCTCCATTCTTCCCTACAATAGCTCCAGTTGCCACACTAGGCACTGGCAACTCACTGTAAAACATAGATGAGGCCGAGCTTCTGCTAATCATCGATGAATGCCTGAATTCCATGACCTGTTGCGTCTCTTCGGGGTTGCAGATATGTCTGATCGCATTACACGTTGCAGATATGTGTGATCGGTATAGTAAAAGCCGCTCAGGGCATCAAATTGAATTTAATGAGAGCAACATAAAGAATGATATTGTCTGTGAATCAAATCAATGTAAGATTTTAATGTTAAAGTAAGGATATAATGTATCAATCAAATCAATGAATCCCAAGTTGACATGTAATCCCCTCAAACTATCATCATTACATACAATTGGCGCAGAGGACCATTTATCCACCTCCACAAGTAAGCGAGACGGTGGCTTCGTTTAAACATAATTAATACGAGAATCACCAGAACCATCCATTCATTGGCTTTCCCTTTTTGTGAGACAGCCATCTTTTTTCTTCCCTGCGCAAAGAAGATACATAAAATCTTAGACAAAAGGTTGACGAAAATTTACCCTTTTTAAATTTGGCATTCAAAGGGAGGAAAATCCTCACAAAATTTCCATCGATTGTCATATTAAATATAGCAATTAATTGCTAAAAAAGCTATAATTATCATATTATATAATATCAATAACTTTTTGGTAAATTTTTAACCATGTTTTATATTCTTTTAAAAGTCGAATATATTTACCCGAAAAAAGAATATATATGATCAGAATCTTCTGACATGTAAACTTTTTCACATTGTGTTAATCATGCTTTATATTTTTAAAAAATAATTATAATCATTTAATTTTAATTCTAAGATTATACTTTACTGAAAACACTGGATTATCACATTATATATTTTTAAAATAATTATAACTATTTAATTTTAAGATTATACGTAATTGAAATATTAAATAATTATATTATATTTACTAAAATAAATTAACGTTAATTATATTTATATTTTAAAAAAATAATTATGACCATTCAATTTTAAGACTATAGTTAATTGAAACATTGAATTATTATAGATTTTGGAATAAAAAAGAAATACATAATTTTGAGTTGCTTTATAAATGTATTAGAAAAATTAAACAAAACAAAGTTAAATTTCAGTGGATCTATTTTAATTAATATTCAAATTAAAACATATATAAATGTAAACAAATTATCTATTTAGGTTATCTTAACTTTTTTTTTCTTTTTTTTTTTCTACGGGTGGTTGATAGACAACCTCCACTTGAAAAATCTAGGCACCCGAAGAGCTTTTGGTAATTGACCATGTGACTTCCCATTTGATGAGGCCCCGACTTGACCAATTGAGCTAACCCTTGGGGCTCATTTAGGTTATCTTAACTTACAAAAGAAAATTTAACTAAAAAAATAAGTTGGATAAATATAAATTACAAAACCATAACCAAATCATGTGATAACAACATTTATCTCAAACGCTACTTTAACACAATCAAATCCAAGACTAAGTTTTATATATATATATATATATCCACTGGAAAAATCGTAATATTTCATTAAACTTGAAAAATTACATATTGTAGATGCACGATGCATACGCTATGTGTCTGTCCGCCTCTAAGGGCTCAGTAGAAGATTAGAAAATATCAGCATAAAATACCAGAAACATCACGCAGGATGTTCATTCAGTCCTTCTATTTTATGTACATATTTGCCACACAAGGCCATGTAAATATTTTCTATCCAATTTAAACAAAAAACTATACAAAATTTCAAAAAATATCTAGTATTCAGTTCATGGGCTATCAACCCTATGGTAATGTGGGTCTATGTAAGGTCGATGGTAGATTTGGTATGCATTTGACCCACGTTGTTCCTGGATCAGCCACTCTCCTCGGGGAACTGTCGTGGCCGCCTTTGATAGCTCGTCAGCACTGCTATTATGTTCCCTGTAGATATGATTGCAAGTGATATCATTAGAATGAGCCTTAAAAATATTTATTTCATCCAAAATATTACTAAGTGTGTGAGTGTGACAAGCAGTAATATTATTGAACCAGTCTATAATGATCTTCGAATCTCCATATATATTAATTCTCATGCAGTTATGTCCCAATGAAAAATGCATGAGATGACGGAGAGTGATGAGTTCAGAAAAATTGTTTGAGACAACCGCCAGACCCATTCGGACTTTGTAGTAATGATGTTCACTAATGTATAGGATGAAACCACCTCTGCATCCCTGCTGTTGGGCTGCACCATCAAAATATGACCAAGGGGTATTTTTATCAATATGCGGAGGGTCATGAGGCCTGCAGGTTTGTGATTGGGGAGGCTTAGGCATCTCGTTGTAAGTCGATATCTTTATTGTTGTAGTATGCAGACAACTCACAAGTTTGCTATCAAATATGTTCCAGTTCCATGCCAACCAAAGATACCAACTGATGATTAAAGGGAGGCTCTGTATTTTTGATCCTTTATGTCGGTGATACCAACTTTCCCAGGCTCTCTTTATGTCATTTCCTTCCCATGAGCCCGTGAAACGAATAGAAGTGGAAATATTTTGCCACAGGTCCATCAGGCCTGTACACTTCAGAAAAAGGTGTGCTGTCGATTCTGCTGCACTTTTACATAGTGTACACCAGGTAGGCCCATGGATAGCTCGATGCATGAGATTTTCACCAGTGGGGACTTTGTCTTTTAATATGCACCAAAAAAATAGTTTGATCCAAGGAGGCGGTGTGAGTTTCCAAATTTCCTTCCACCAGAAAGTAATCAATTCCGGAACTTTGTGTGAAATCAGTGCAAGATAGCCTGACTTTGGAGTGTAAAAACCGTTGTCTGATTGATGCCATATGAGTTCATCCAGTCCCTCTTTGATCCTAATGTGCGATTCAGAAAGAGCAGTAATATATTCATTCCATTCTTGGTGCCATCATTGTAGTAGATTAATCTGTTGTGTGGATTTCCATCTTTGTGCAAAAATGGTAGAATTATGAGGATCCGCAATGTTAGCTAGGACCTTAATCTCTTGGGAGTGTAGATGTTGTATGAGGTTCCTTGATATCAGATGTATGCCACCACTTCCATTCCATGGATCTAATCTAATGCGAGCCAAAGAACCATCATTTATTCTCCAAACTAGATCTTCCCTAATGAGAGGTATTGAATGAAGAAGTGCCTTCCAGACAGATGAAATTCCCGATTTGGGCCAATTAGGAAGCTGAATCCAATCCAAGATACTCAGAGGCCAAATGTATTTGTGATATGAGATGCTAGTCCAAAGATTCTATCCCATGAGCAATGTCCACCCCATTTTTGCAGCTAGAGCCTGTGCAAATAAAGGAAGGTCTTTTAGGCCCCAGCCTCCCTATTTTTTGGGCAGCGCAATCTTGTTCCAGCCCACCCATGCAAATATCTGTTTGTCCTGGTACCCATTCACACACACACACACATATATATATCTAAACTCAATAAAAACTTTAACAATATTTATAATAATACATATCACAATCTATATATCCATGTGTAAGTGAAATTTGAAAAATAAATAAATAAATCAAGAATTAAACAATAGAATTTATAAATAGATTATTAATTCAAGGTTATGATTTTTTTTATCAAGATTATGAATTAAGTTCTGTTAGTGTAATTAATCGGTGAAATGGTTATATTCTAAACGTTTTTTTGGTCAATTTTAATAAAAAAAACCAGTTCAAAATTTCAAAAGTCCTATTATAAAGTTGTTTAATTTGCAACGATCACGTGCCTAAGTGTTTT
This sequence comes from Pinus tabuliformis, assembly GCA_031772625.1. Lineage (NCBI taxonomy): Eukaryota > Viridiplantae > Streptophyta > Pinopsida > Pinales > Pinaceae > Pinus > Pinus tabuliformis. The sequence goes on from CM062805.1 coordinate 720,026,356, forward strand.
TCATTTATTCATTCAAACCTGTGATTTAAACACCAAGAAACCACAATATCGTTAGAAAATGCGTTGCTAGATTCTAGCAAAAAATTATTTCATATATATGTTAGACGAAGTGGATTAAGTTTAAGATAATAATTAACTTTTATTAATTTACAAGTTTAAATTTGAAAAATTGAAAGTTAATCATTTAAAAAAATATTTCTTATATGTTTTTTCAAAATTTTCAACATAAATTACTATTACTATATTATAATTTATATTAAATCATAGAAATAGTATTTAGGAAAAGAAATCCTAATACTTAAGTATATTTGAGACATGGAATAAAAACTATAAATTGTAGTATTTTTAAAGCCACCCTAGATCCATTGTCACTCTGAATCTACCAAGTACTCATAGGAATCAAACCTCTTGAGGTACAAACATTTTTTAAAGTGGAAAGAGATTTGATCCATATAAATGAAAATCCTTAAACTAAGATGAATCTAGGTTGGTTAAACAGTAAGCTTACTAACATTATAAGGACATAAGATAATAAGAATTTATTCCTTACTTTAATTTGTGTATTAACCTAATATTTTACACAACACATTAAAATTTTATATTAATAATATATTTTTTCTTCCCATAGTTTATTTGTTATATCTTTTGAAGTTTTTTTTAACATATTTTCTAATTAAATTTGCTTAAATTCTAGCAAGAATTTGGAATCGTAAGTTAGAACTATGAATTCTCCACAATCCTAATGCCCAATTTTTTTTTTTAGGGAATTGCATATATATATCTATATATATATATATATATATATATATATATATATATATATATATATAGTTTCTCTAGAAGAAAACATGAAAACATAAAATAGTTAGAGAACATCATTTTTCTCTTTTGAATATTGTTATTGGTTGCTTAATTAAAAGTGTTTTTGCCAATACCTTTCTTTTCATTATTTATGAGTCTTTTCCTATGTACTTTTTTCTAATTCTTTCTAAGTGTTTTCTTATGTAGTTAGTAACCACTCCACAATAAGAGTATATATGTATATATATTCCAATAACATGATATATAAAATAAGTTTTAATATATCATAAAAATTTAAAATTATATCATAAATAAATTATTTCTTTCATTTTTTATGATGCTGACCGATTCTGGGGTTCTGTGAAATTTGATCCCTAAATAGTTTAAATTCAAAACCTTGTGGGTTATGGGTTCATGATCTTCTTCTCTCCTTCCTTTCATTGTAGCAATTAGCTTCACATCAAATCAACATAGCTTCACATGATTCCAGAACATAAACTCGCAATGGGTCAACGCTGGTGAGGATGACACACAGGGGCCCATAGGCTCGACTACATAGGCCCTTGCCCTTAGATCAGATAGGTTGGGGTCGATTTCTCTATACGAGGGTCCACCCCTCTTCCCAGATATTTCCTAGGGTGTGCATAACTAAACCAACCACTCATGTTATGACCATCCTCAACATCACAACTTAAGTCTAGTGTCGAAACTTTTGTCATGCATAAACTTTTCTTGGAGCCCTAAGTTCCGAGTACACAACTCCATTTCGCTTCAACCACAATCGGTTGCCATGGCCCAACCTTTCTCTATCTGCCTCTTCACAAATTTGTCCACAGTCCTGTAGGTTTTAACCCCATACATAAATTACGTGTATACAAATTCTAAAACATACAAAATAAACAATGCGAGAGCATAACATATAAAACACATATACACATATATTTTCCCCTGGATCCCAAAACCAGGACTACCAGCTAATTTTTCATTATATTCCTTTCAATGTTATAATACATATTTATACATGTCGAAACATCCAATACCATGGACCAAAAACCATCGCGTCCAAAACCATGTGTGAAAAACATGAACAAAACCATAGGTAGGTCCGCCCAACCTAATATAGGGTCCAGAAAACAAAATTTTCCAGGGCGCTGCCCCGGACTCCATAGAGGGGGGTTACCTTCACCCCTCAAACCCCTGTGACCCCCTCGCTATGTAATCGGCGCAACGAAGGGGGGGCTCCGCCCCCCCACCCCTCTAACCCCCAGTTAGAAACATCGGCTAGTCGTGGAAAGAATATAACACAACCCAACAAGACCTTCCCATCTTGTTTGACTATCCACTTGCCTCTAAAACTTGCAACCATGGTATGGAAACAAAGTTTATAGGAAATTGATGTTGATTTCCTTCTCTCACAACATTTCCTACATGCCTTGTGGTTTTCCTAAGACTACGACCACCTACGAATGCAACATACCTAATGGCCCTAAAAAATAATACAACAATCTAGACAGATAAAGCATGTCATTCAAAAAGGTTTGTCAACTTAAAGCAAACGCACATAGAAATTAGACATTGACCATATGCATGAATTAAACACACAATAAACTTGAATTAAAAATAAACAAGATTACAATGCACAACCTCTTAGGCCTAACCACCAACTTAGTTTCTACTAGGCCCTTCGTTGGCCTGACATTATAGTGAATTGACCACCCTAACATACTTACATGATGTTTCTTTTAAAACTAAAGAAAACAAACCATAAAAGAGAGATGAGGAATCTTGTCTTCCTTCTATGGCAATCTTCTAGAGGCTTCTGAATATTCAAAATTATATAAAAATCGAGGAATTATGTCTTCACTCCATGGCTACCACACTAATTTTTTTGGAAGCATCTTAGAACCAATTTCAATTTGGAGCTGGATTCATGCCCCTGCACCATACTCCTCCTTTTGAAATTATTCATGGTCTCTTGATCATGTGCTTCATTGTTACATCTCATTCTTCTCACTTCGGTATTACTTCTCCACACATATTGCTGAGTGAGTTGCAACCACGCTTCACTGATGCCTCACCAAGCTCTCTCCTATAGTTCAGTAATTCAACATCATCAGTTCACCTCCTATGGCTATTATGTGTTGCTCACTTCTCTCAATAATTCTGCCCATAAACGTAGCTGTGGAATTTCCAGAACAACTTATACATAACCACAAATATAATTTGTTCTCCTAAAAATAATATTTCCTTACTCTAATACCATTTGATGACAACTGATTCCTCGAGTCTGTCAATTTTGGTCCCCAAATGGTTCAAATTTGAAAGCTTGTGGATTATGGGCCCATTATCTTCAACTCTCCTGCCTTTCATTTTAGGAATGAGATTCACAAAAAATCAACAAATCTTCACATGATTCCAAAACATAAGCTCCCAACATGTCGATTTTACCCAAGATCAAACACAATTCCATTTTTTTCTTTGTACCTCATCCTCCCCAATCCTTAACTCATTCTATCCATGCTCAAATGGTGATTTCCACTGAGTTCTCATCACCATTTCATTAAGGACCACAAGCTCTACTACATGGGCCCTTACGCTAAGGTCAAAGTGGTCAAGATTAGTTTCTACTCGAGGGTTGGATCCTCTTTCCAAGCATTGAATTGGTGTGCCCCCGACTGACCAAACCACTCAGGTCGCTATCATCCTCGACATCAAAACTTTAGTGGGGGGGAGGGGGGCGAAACTTTTATCACGTGTTCAATTGGCTTAGAGCTTGAAGGACCAAGTACGTAACTCCACTTCACCTCGACCTCAATCCCTTGACATGACCCAACCTTTCTATCTACCTCCTCACAACCTTTCTTATGGACCCTCTTATCTTGTTCGACTAATCACTTCCCTTTGAAACTTGCAAGCATGGCATGGAAACACAGTTTATAGGAAAATCGTGTTGATTTCCTCCTATCACAACTTCTCCTATGTGCCTCATGGTCGACCTAAGATTGCAACCACCTATAAACATAATCAACCCTCATGGCCCTCAAGTAAAATAGAATAATATGGTTAAGGAAACCATGACATTGAACAAGGTCTGTGAACTCAAAGGAAAGACACACAAAAATCATACACACGATATGAAAGAAATAAACACACAAGAAACTTGAATTAAAAATGAAAAAGATTTCAAGGCGTTGCCTTTCAAACCTGACCAACCGCTTAATGCACACTTGGCCCTTCCTCAACCTGATCTTATAATGATTTGGCTATTGTAACACACTTAGATGATGCCCTTTTTAAAACTGAAGAAAAAAATCCCTAAAAGTGAGAGGAGGAGTCTCATACTCCTACCACAACAACCTTTCATAGGCATTCAAATATTCAAAATTACATAAAAATCAAGGAAATCATGTCCTCACTCATTGCAATGCAGCTTCTTCGATGAGCATCTTAGAACCATTTTCAGTTTGGGGTTGGGTTCATGCCCCTACATCGTTTTATAATATATGTGTGTGTGTGTGTGGGAATTATAACTAGTTGGACTAATTTAAGCAAGGCCCAAGATCAAACCTAGTGGTTGCCACTATAACACCAAAAGTATATCCAAGAGATGAGACTCCACGAGGGAGAGCCCACGCCTTAAGCCTTATCACAATAGTGAAAGATGTCTCCATCTGATTTGAAATCGGGTGGAAGGGGTAACATCCAATTATGCAATTGTCTTACGATCATATTGTTTAATGTTTTGTATTAACATATATATAACTATTTAGTTAAGGACATTGAATATGACCTAAAATTGTTTTTTATTGGTTAAGGGCTCCTCTTCCTCAAACATAGATAGAGAAACATATTAAAGACAAAAAACATAGTCATCTAGTAACACTGAGATCCTTCCCCTTAGGGGATAGTAGTGAGCTATTCCAAAGGGCATGTTTTTACTTAAATAATAATGATGAATCAATTCACATTCACTAGAAACACTGAGTGACAATTGTCCCACTACTAATTTTGACAAATAAATCATAATAAAATTTATTCTATTAAAAATTAAATAATTAATTATTAAATATATTATCTTTTTACTTTTCCATCATCCCCACATATAAAATTTTATATTATTATTACAAAAAATTTACTTTATTTTTAGGGACTAAATTGAATTCCCGTATAGCCCTTCTTTACAAAAAAAAATATAATCCTTGTATATTTTGGGCGAGGGTGATATGAAAGTGTGATTTCGACTATTATTGGATAAATCCATAATATCTTCAACATTTTCATCAATATCCTCCATACCCAACTCAATTCTATCAATACCATCCACCTTCACTACAATGATAGCCTCAACCACATCCATTTCAAAGATCCACTCTCACTCAACTATTTGTACAACCATTTTTGAAACCAAGCTATAAAGTAATTCAACCCACTTATAGTGTTGAGGTAAAAAATTCCAAAAAACTCCCCTTGATATAAATGGTATTGATATTAGATGAGGAAGATTATCGTTAAAAGGAGGTTCTCTTGATGTAATTGAAGAACAACATTTAGAAGAATATGATCCATAGGAGACTAAAGAATCATGTAGCGCATTTGATGGAGAGCAGACATTGGAGCCTCAGATTGAAAAATTATGTTTATCGTTAGATTATTTATGTGTTCAAAAGACTAATCAACAAAAGTATAATATCTGAATGTCATGAAAGAATAAGAGCCCCAAAAAATCATTAAGCTAGAGAACCATCCTCTTCTTGATAAGTTATTGACATCATCAACGCAACTAGTGTCTCATATTCAGGTACATGTCAAAGCATATATTTCAATCTTGTAAGTGAGTTTATGTTTCATATTGTTGTGCACACGGATCCATTGGAATTATTCCTATACTTGCAATATATTTTTCTTATTTTCAAGTAGAGAAGTGGGCGGGGGGTGCGGCGACGAGAGAGGGGGTAGAACAAATTTCCACATATATATTAGAAAAAAATTCTACATATATATTAGAAAAATATATGTAGAAAAAATCAAACAAAACAAAGTTAAATAATGGATCTATTTAAAATATAAAATATAAACAAATTATATATTTAGGTTATCTTAATTTATAAAAGAAAATTTAATTAAAAAAATAAATTGGATAAATATAAATTACAAAACCATAATCAAATCATGCGATAACAACATTTATCTCAAAGGCTACTTTAACACAGTCAAATCCAAAAACTAAAAAAAATGGTTTAACAAATTATAGACAGAGTTATATTTATATATAATATTTAATTTAATTGGAAATTAAACAATTCAAAATAGGATTTGTCCTTAGTGTGACTTTTTGGAATTTTCAGTGCCGGAATCTGGTGGAAAAATTTGAGGTGAAATCTTGATTTGTGTTATTTAAATTAGTTCTTTTGACTGTATATATGTATTCAGCATCTTGGAAAACCCCTAGGGCACTTCGATTGCACAAGATTACCCATCAAACTTGTGATTTCAATAAATTATTTCTTAATTTTATAGAAATTTGATCGGAAAACCCCACCGTAAAAGCTTCCAAAAAGTCGCACTAAAGACAACTCCTTCATATGTGTGTGTGTGTGTGTGAAATTTGAAAAATATAAATAAATAAATCAAGAATTAAACACTAGAATTTATAAATAGATTCTTAATTAAAGGTTATGATATTTTTTATCAAGATTATGAATTAAGTTCTATTAGTGTAATTAATAGTGTAATTAATCGGTGAAATGGTCATATTCTAAACATTTTTTGGTCAATTTTGATAAAAAAAAACCACAAATTTTCAAAAATCATATTATAAAGTTGTTTAATTTGCAATGATCAGGTGCCTAAGTATTTTTCAAGGTGCAAAATCCATTTATACATTCAAACGTGTGATTTAAACACCAAGAAACCACAATATTGTTAGAAATTGCATTGCTAGATTCTGGCCAAAATATTATTTCATATATTTGTTAGAAGGGGTGGATTAAGTTTAAGATAATAATTAACCTTTATTTTATTAATTTACGAGTTTAAATTCCAAAAATTGAAAGTTAATCATTTAAAAAAATATTTCTTATATTTTTTTTCAAAATTTTCAACATAAATTACTATTAGTATATTATAATTTATATTAAATCATAAAGATAAATTTAGGAAAATAAACCCTAATACTTAAGTATATTTGAGACATGGAATAAAAACTATAAACTATAGTATTTTTAAAACCACCCTAGATCCATTTTAACTCTGAATCTACCAAGCACTAAGAGGAATCAAACCTCTTGAGATACAAACATTTTTTAAAGTGGAAAGAGATTCGATCCATATAAAAGAAGATCCTTAAATTAAGATGAATCTAGGTTGGTTAGACATTAACTTCACTTACATTATAAGGACATAACATAATAAGAATTTATTCCTCACTTTAATTTGTGTATTAACCTAATATTTTACACAACACTCTAAATTTTTATATTAATAATATATTTTTCTTTCAATAGTTTACTTGTTATATGTTTCGGAGGATTTTTTAACATATTTTCTAATTAAATTTGCTTAAAATCTAGCAATAATTTGGAATCGTAAGTTTGAGCTATGAATTCTCCATAATCCTGATGCCCAATTTTATTTTAGGGAATTGAATATATATATTTTCTCTAGAAGAGAACATGAAAACATAAAATAGTTAGAGAACATCATTTTTCTCTTTTGAATATTGTTATTAGTTGATTAATTAAAAGTCTTTTTCCCAATACCTTTCTTTTAATTATTTATGAGTCTTTTCCTATGTACTTTTTTCTAATTCTTTCTAAGTGTTTTCTTATGTAGTAAGTAACCACTCAACAACAAGAATATATATATATATATATATATATATATAAGTGTTTTCTTATGTAATATGTCACCACTCAACAATAAGAATATATATATATATATATATATATTCTAATAACATGATATATAAAATAAATTTTAAGATATCATAAAAATTTAAAATTATAATATATCATAGATAAATTATTTCTTTCATGTTTTATGATGATGACCGATTCTGGGGTTCTCTCAAATTTGATCCCTAAACAATTCAAATTTGGAACCTTGTGGGTTATGGGTTCATGGTCTTCTGCTCTCCTTCCTTTCATTGTAGCAATTAGCTTCACATCAAATCAACATAGCTTCACATGATTCTAGAACATAAACTCCCAATAGGTCGACGCTGGCGAGCATGACATACAGGGGCCCGTAGGTTTGACTACATGGGCCCTTGCCCTCAAATCAGACAAGTTGGGGTCGATTTCTCTACTCGAGGGCCAACCCTTCTTCCCAGGTATTTCCTTGTGGTGTGCATAACTAACCCAACCAATCAGGTTATGACCATCCTCGACATCACAACTTAAGTCTAGGGTTGAAACTTTTGTCATGCATACACTTGTCTTGGAGCCCTAAGTTCTAAGTACACAACTCCACTTCGCTTCAACCACAATCCCTTTCCATGGCCCAACCTTTCTTTATCTGACTCTTCAAAAATTTGTCCACAGACCTTCCCATCATGTTTGACTATCCACTTGCCTCTAAAACTTGCAACCATGGTATGGAAACAAATTTTATAGGAAACTGGTGTTGATTTCCTCCTCTAACAACATTTCCTACATGCCTTGTGGTTGTCCTAGGACTACGACCACCTACGAATGCAACATACCTCATGGCCCTAAAATATAATACAATAATATGGACAGATAAAGCATGGCATTCAACAAGGTTTGTCAACTTAAAGCAAACACACATAGAAATCAGGCACACCATATGCATGAACTAAACACACAATAAAATTGAATTAAAAACAAACAATATTACAATGCACAATCTCTTAGGCTTAACCACCAACTTAATCTCTACTAGGCCCTTCGTTGGTCTAATCTTATAATGAATTGGCCACCCTAACACACTTACATGATGTTGCTTTTGAAACTAGATAAAATGAACCATAAAAGAGAGATGAGGAATCTTGTCTTCCTGCTATGGCAATCTTCTAGAGGCTTCTGAATATTCAAAATTATATAAAAATCGAGGAATTATGTCTTCACTCCTTGGATCTCACACTAATTTTTCTGGAAGCATCTTAGAACCAATTTTAGTATGGAGTAGGCTTCATGCCCCTACACCATACTTCTTCTTTTGAAATTATTCATGGTCTCTTGATCATGTGCTCAATTTTTACATCTCATTCTTCTCGCTTCAGTATTACTTCTCCACACATATTGCTGAGTGAGTTGCAACCATGCTTCACTGATGCCTCACCAAGCTCTCTCCTCTTCCAAGAGAAGCAATTTCTTTTCTAAAAAGTGGCGACTATTTACCCACCCACCCCAATCCCCGGGTTTTGTGAATAAAGTTCCAAGCGATCTTATAGCCTGCTCCGAGCCAGGGATAAAAACCCAAGATAATTCAACATCATCAATTCACCTCCTATGGAACCATCATGAAATTCCTTTGCTCCTATGGCTATTATGTGTTGCTCACTTCTCTCAATAATTCTACCCATAAAAGTAGATGTGGAATTTCCAAAGCAACTTATACATAACCAAAAATAGAATTTGTTCTCCTAAAAAGAATCTTTCCTTACTCTAATACCACTTGATGACAACTGATTCCTCGAGTTTGCCAATTTTGATCCCCAAATGGTTCAAATTTGAAAGGTTGTGGATTATGGGCCCATTATCTTCAACTCTCCCACCTTTCATTGTAGCAATGAGATTCACAAAAAATCAACAAAGCTTCACATGATTCCAAAACATAAGCTCCCAACATGTTGATGTTGCCCAGGATTAGTCACAATGCCATTTTTTTCTTCGTACCTCGTCCTCCTCAATCCTCAACTCATTCTATCCATGTTAAAATGGTGATTTCCATTGAGTTCTCATCACTATTTGATTAAGGACCGCAAGCTATACTACATGGGCCCTTACCCAAAGGTCAAAGCGGTCAAGGTTAGTTTCTACTCAAGGGTTGGCTCCTTGTTATGAAACCAGCTCACAAAAAGATAGAAAAGATATATGAACACCTTAGAAATAAGCCTCTTCAAGGGGGGGGGGTGGGTAGAACAAATTTCCACATATATATTAGAAAAAAATTCTACATATATATTAGAAAAATATATGTAGAAAAAATTAAACAAAAAAAAGTTAAATAGTGGATCTATTTTAATTAATATTCAAATTAAAACATATATAAATGTAGAATATAAAATATAAACAAATTATCTATTTAGGTTATCTTAATTTATAAAAGAAAATTTAACTAAAAAGAAAAATTGGATAAATATAAATTACAAAACCATAACCAAATCATGCGATAACAACATTTCTCTCAAAGGCTACTTTAACACAATCAAATCCAAGAACTAAAAAATAGTTTAACAAATTATAGACGGAGTTATATTTATATATAATATTTAATTTAATGGAAATTAAACAATTCAAAATAGGAGTTATCTTTAGTGCAACTTTTTGGACTTTTCGGTGCCAGAATCTGGTGGAAAAAATTGAGGTGAAATTCTTGCTAGATTTTAGAGAAATTTGATCGGAAAACCCCACCGTAAAAGCTTCCAAAAAGTCTCACTAAAGACAACTCCTTCATATATGTCTGTGTGTGTGTGTGTGAAATTCGAAAAATATAAATAAATGAATTAAACACTAGAATTTATAAATAGATTATTAATTAAAGGTTATGATATTTTTTATCAAGATTATGAATTAAGTTCTATTAGTGTAATTAATAGTGTAATTAATCGTGAAATGGTCATATTCTAAACATTTTTTTGGTCAATTTTGATAAAAAACCTACAAATTTTCAAAAATCATATTATAAAGTTGTTTAATTTGCAATGATCACGTGCCTAAGTATTTTTCAAGGTGCAAAATCCATTTATACATTCAAACGTGTGATTTAAACACCAAGAAACCACGATATTGTTAGAAATTACGTTGCTAGATTCTGGCCAAAATATTATTTCATATGTTTGTTAGAAGGGGTGGATTAAGTTTAAGATCATAATTAACTTTTATTTTATTAATTTACAAGTTTAAATTCCAAAAATTGAAAGTTAACCATTTAAAAAAATATTTCTTATATTTTTTTTCAAAATTTTCAACATAAATTGCTATTAGTATATTATAATTTGTATTAAATTATAAAGATAAATTTAGGAAAATAAACCCTAATACTTAAGTATATTTGAGACATGGAATAAAAACTATAAACTATAGTATTTTTAAAACCACCCTAGATCCATTTTAACTCTGAATCTACCAAGCACCGAGAGGAATCAAACCTCTTGAGATACAAACATTTTTTAAAGTGGAAAGAGATTTGATCCATATAAAAGAAAATCCTTAAATTAAGATGAATCTAGGTTGGTTAGACATTAACTTCACTTACATTATAAGGACATAACATAATAAGAATTTATTCCTCACTTTAATTTGTGTATTAACCTAATATTTTACACAACACTCTAAAGTTTTATATTAATAATATATTTTTCTTTCAATAGTTTACTTGTTATATGTTTCGGAGGGTTTTTTAACATATTTTCTAATTAAATTTGCTTAAAATCTAGCAATACTTTGGAATCATAAGTTTGAGCTATGAATTCTCCACAATCCTGATGCCCAATTTTATTTCAGGGAATTGAATATATATATTTTCTCTAGAAGAGAACATGAAAACATAAAAAAGTTAGAGAACATCATTTTTCTCTTTTGAATATTGTTATTAGTTGATTAATTAAAAGTCTTTTTCCCAATACCTTTCTTTTAATTATTTATGAGTCTTTTCCTTTGTACTTTTTTCTAATTCTTTCTAAGTGTTTTCTTATGTAGTAATATATATATATATATATATATCTTCCAATAACATGATATATAAAATAAATTTTAATATATCATAAAAATTTAAAATTATATCATAAATTATAATATATCATAAATAAATTATTTCTTTCATGTTTTATGATGATGACCGATTCTGGGGTTCTCTCAAATTTAATCCCTAAACAATTCAAATTTGGAACCTTGTGGGTTATGGGTTCATGTTCTTCTGCTCTCCTTCCTTTCATTGTACCAATTAGTTTCACTTCAAATCAGCATAGCTTCACATGATTCTAGAACATAAACTCTTAATAGGTCGATGCTGGCGAGCATGACATATAGGGGCCCATAGGTTTGACTACATGGGCCCTTGCCCTCAAATCAGACAGGTTGGGGTCGATTTCTCTACTCGAGGGTCAACCCCTCTTCCCAGGTATTTCCTTGTGGTGTGCGTAACTAACCCAACCAATCAGGGTATGACCATCCTCAACATCACAACTTAATTCTAGGGTCGAAACTTTTGTCATGCATACACTTGTCTTGGAGCCCTAAGTTCTGAGTACACAACTCCACTTCGCTTCAACCACAATCCCTTGCCACGACCCAACCTTTCTCTATCTGACTCTTCACAAATTTGTCCACATACCTTCCCATCGTGTTCGAATATCCACTTACCACTAAAACTTGCAACCATGGTATGGAAACAAATTTTGTAGGAAACTGGTGTTGATTTCCTCCTCTAACAACATTTCCTACATGCCTTGTGGTTGTCCTAGGACTACAACCGCCTACGAATGCAACATACCTCATGGCCCTAAAATATAATACAATAATATGGACAGATAAAGCATGGCATTCTACAAGGTTTGTGAACTTAAAGCAAACATAGATAGAAATCAGACACACCATATGCATGAATTAAACACACAATAAACTTGAATTAAAAACAAACAAGATTACAATGCACAACCTCTTAGGCTTAACCACCAACTTAATCTCTACTAGGCCCTTCGTTGGTCTAATCTTATAGTGAATTGGCCACCCTAACACACTTACATGGTGTTGCTTTTAAAACTAGATAAAACCAACCATAAAAGAGAGATGAGGAATCTTGTCTTCCTGCTATGGCAATCTTCTAGAGGATTCTGAATATTCAAAATTATATAAAATCGAGGAATTATGTCTTCACTCCTTGGATCTCACACTAGTTTTTCTGGAAGCATCTTAGAACCAATTTTAGTTTGGAGTGGGCTTCATGCCCCTACACCATAATTCTTCTTTTGAAATTTTTCATGGTCTCTTGATCATGTGCTCCATTTTTACATCTCATCCTTCTCGCTTCAGTTTTACTTCTCCACACATATTGCTGAGTGAGTTGCAACCATGCTTCATTGATGCCTCACCAAGCTCTCTCCTCTAGTTCAATAATTCAGCATCATCAGTTCACCTCCTATGGAACCTTCATGAAATTCCTTTGCTCCTGTGCCTATTATGTGTTGCTCACTTCCCTCAATAATTCTACCCTTAAACGTGGATGTGGAATTGCCAGAACAACTTATACATAACCAAAAATATAATTTGTTCTCCTAAAAAGAATCTTTCCTTACTCTAATACTAGTTGATGACAACTGATTCCTCGAGTTTTCGAATTTTGATCCCCAAATGGTTCAAATTTGAAAGGTTGTGGATTATGGGCCCATTATCTTCAACTCTCCCACCTTTCATTGTGGCAATGAGATTCACAAAAAATCAACAAAGCTTCACATGATTCCAAAACATAAGCTCCCAACATGTCGATGTTGCCCAGGATCAGACACAATGCCATTTTTTTCTTCATATCTCGTCCTCCTCAATCCTCAACTCATTCTATCCATGTTAAAATGGTGATTTCCATTGAGTTCTCATCACTATTTGATTAAGGACCACAAGCTATACTACATGGGCCCTTACCCGAAGGTCAAAGCGGTCAAGGTTAGTTTCTACTCAAGGGTTGGCTCCTTGTTATGAAACCAGCTCACAAAAAGATAGAAAAGATATATGAACGCCTTAGAAATAAGCCTCTTCAAGGGGGTAACCTCCCTTACATTACACAAATGAAAAATTCTTGGATGATACAAATTAAAAAACCTCCTTTCTATATGTAGGAGTCTAAGGGGTCATAATATAATTAGGGCCGACATAACAATAATAATGTAAGGGCACAATAATAACAATAGTGGGCTTCTATGGGGCACAATAGTAACAATATGGGGTTTACATGGGTACAACAATATAATAATGGGGTTGTACTAATAACAATAGGGGGTTACACTAGTAGTATAGGGGCCTAACATGCCCTTCTCCTTCAAAAAGTGTTTTCCTCAACGCTTGAGTAGTTCTTGATGCTTCTGTAGAAAATTCTTGTCCTCCCATGTGGAATCTTTAGCGGGTTAGTTCTTCCACTTGATGAGATACTCTGAAATTGGTCGATTTCATAGCTGTCACGTTCTTGATTATGTGACTGCTCCAAGTTCCAATATGATTTTTCCTTCCTCTTCAAGTTCTGGCAATATTGTTTGAATTGGGATCTTCTACAACTTTTGAATGAGTGGCCACACTTCTTCGTCCTTCTTCCATTCATCCCTTGCTTCGTTTATCCAACATGGTTGGATAATAGAAATAGCACAAAACAATGCTTCCGCATCCTCATCCTTTCTTGAGAGTGCATCTGCAACAAAATTTTGCTTCCCTTTTCTATAGATGATGTCAAAGTCATAATCCAACATATTTGTGACCCATTTTTTCTATTCTTCTAAAGATAATATTTGTTCTAAAAAGTATCTAAGACTATCATGAGCCATTTTTACCTTGAAGTGTCTTCCCATTGGGTAAGGTTACCATTTCTTAAGTGCATGTAGTATTGAGAACATTTCCTTCTCATAAATAGCTTGCTTGCGATGTAGTCGTAAAATTACCCAGTCACCTACATCAAAACATTTTTCACTGCGATGTTGATCTACCTGTTGTTTCATTCGATTGTACACCAAAGTGGCGTTATCCTTTAAAAGTTGGAGAACTTGTTGTTGATGCTAGATGTGATCTTTCACTGCTTGAACCTTTTTCTTCTTGATATGTCCTTCTATATTTAGAGTTTGAGGAATGGTAATTTCTTCCAAGGCTTTTCAAGATATGGTTGGATTCATTTCTTGATGCTCGATGTGATTTTTCACTTTTTGAACATTTTTCTTCTTGATATGTCCTTCTATCTTGATAGTTTGAGGAGTGGTAATTCTAGCCAATACATTACAAGATATGGTTGGATTCATTTCTTCTTTCTCGATGTGATCTTTCACTTCTTGAACCTTTTTCTTCTTGATATGTCCTTCTATCTTAATAGTTTGAGGAGTAGTAATTCTTTCGAATGCTTTACAAGATATGGTCAGATTCATTTCTTCTTTCTCTGGGGTTGGTTCTAGGTGTATATACTCTTCTTTTGACGTTTCTTGATCCTTTTCTTCCTCCTCTCCACAATCAATGTAAAATAATTTCTTCTCAGCACACTTATGACCTTTAATGTATTTGTTATCACAATTGTAACAAAGCTCCTTTTTTCTTTTTTCTTCCAATTGTTGTGGTGTAAGCCTTGTAGGTTGTGGAAGGCTAGGAGAAACAACACTTCCATCTTTATAGTTGTGACGGGTAGACTTCCTGGTCGCCATAATTTCACTTTCAATTTTTCTTGCCAACTCGAATGCCTCCTCCAATGAATTAGGTTCCCAAAAATGAACCTCATGTTGAACGTTATTCTTTAAATTCCCTATGAAGAACTTTGCTTCTCTGGAATATAATTTACCCTTCTATTCAATTTTTGAAAGTCCTCAATGTTCTCTTCCATTGAACCCTTTTGTTTTAGATTTATCAATTGGCTAAAGAAGGAGTTCTCTTTGTATCCTCATAATGTGCTATCATAACCTTTGTGAAAATTGACCACATAACAAGTGGTTTACGAGAACAAAGCCCTTTATACCATAAAAAATTATCTGGTTCTAAATATGAATATGCAATACGTACCTTTTGTAATAGTTGAACCTCATGTAGATTGAAATATTGCTCCATCTGTAGTATCCAATTTACTGGATCCTTGCCATCAAACTTCCTCATATCACCTTTTCTTGATTTTAGGAGCTCAATCTTGAAACGACTATAACTCTATAATTTTAGCTCTTCTAGATCTGAAATTGTGACCTGTAGTAGCCCTTTGTGTCCTATTACCAATGCCACCAGTTTGATCAAAATTGGATTCTACAAGAAAGAGTTATGCACAATCTCCCAAGATGACTTGATTATATACCTTTTCAGAAGGGCGAACTTGTATGAAGTGCCACGTGTCCCTATTTTGACCTTTGGATCTGAAAAATATGTACAAGAAACTAAAATCCATCCTCTTTCAGTAACTTCTTACAAAATTTCAATCTGGTGCTCAGAGAGACAGTTATGACGATTTTCCCAAGGTGGCCTGTTTGGAATGTAATTCGGGGGTCTGCAAAAACCCTAACTTCCTCAGACTATATCTTCGAAAATATAGCGACACAGGATCTGAAATTTAGAGTGAAGGTTCAGACCGACTTCTTCTCAAAAGGGTATTTTTTTGGCTTCTGAAACTTTGTAGCGAAATAGTTATAGCGAAAATCCCACGATGACCTGTTTTAGATTAAATTCTCGAGCTTGCAAAACCCCTAACTTCCTCAGATCATATCTCTGAAAATATAGCGATACAGGCTCTGAAATTTAGATTTGAGGTTAAACACGATTTCTTCTTAAATGGGTTTTTTTTTTAGCATCTGAAATGGTGCAGAAAAAACGTTATAGTGAAAATTCCACGATGACCTATTTGGAGCAGCGAAACCCTAGAATCCACAGCTCTGATACCAAATGTTATGAAACTAGCTCACAAAAAGATAGAAAAGATAGATGAACGCCTTAGAAATAAGACTCTTCGAGGGGGAAACCTCTTTTACATTACACAAATGAACAATTCTTGGATGATACAAATGACAAGATCTCCTTTCTATATATAGGAGTCTAAGGGGTCATAATATAATCAGAGCCGACATAACAATAATAATGTAAGGGCACAATAATAACAATAGTGGGCTTCTATGGGGCACAATAGTAACAATATGGGACTACATGGGTACAAAAATATAATAAGGGGGTTGTAATGATAAAAATAAGGGGTTACACTAGTAGTATAGGGGCCTAACACTCCTCTTCCCAAGCATTAAATTGGTGTGTGGCTAACATACCAAACCACTCAGGTCCCTACCATCCTCGACATCACAACTTCAGTTGTGGGGGGGAGGGGTGAAACTTTTATCACGTGTTCAATTGCTTAGAGCTTGAAGGACCAAGTACGCAACTCCACTTCACTTCGAACCCAATCCCTTGACATGGCCCAACCTTGCTCTATCTACCACCTCACAACTTTGTTCATGGACCCTCTTATCTTGTTCGACTAATCACTTCCCTCCGAAACTTGCAAGCATGGCATCGAAACATAGTTCATAGGAAAATCACGTTGATTTCCTCCTATCACAACTTCTCCTATGTGCCTCATGGTCGGCCTAAGATGGCAACCACCTATAAACATAATCAACCCTCATGGCCCTCAAGTAAAATACAACAATATGGTTAAGGAAACCATGACATTCAACAAGGTTTTTGAACTTAGAGAAAAGACACACAAAAATCATACACACCATATGAAATAAATAAACACACAAGAAACTTGAATTATAAATGAACAAGATTACAAGGCGTTGCCTTTCAAGCGTGACCACTTGCTTATTCGCACTAGGCCCTTCCTTGACCTGATCTTATAATGATTTGGCTATTGTAACACACTTAGATGATGCCCTTTTTAAAACTAAAGAAAAAATCCCTAAAAGTGAGAGGAGGAGTCTCATACTCCTACCACAACAACCTTTCATAGGCATATGAATATTTAAAATTACATAAAAATCAAGGAAATCATGTCCTCACTCACTACAATGCGGCTTCTTCCATAATCATCTTGGAACCATTTTCAGTTTGGGGATGGGTTCATGCCTCTACATTGTTTTATAATATATGTGTTTGTGTGGGAATTATAACTAGTTGGACTAAGTTAAGAAAGGACCAAGATCAAACCTAGTGGTTGCCACCATAACATCAAAAGTATATCCAAGAGATGAGACTCCATGAGGGAGAGTCCACCCCTTAAGCCTTATCACAATAGTGAAAGATGTCTCCATCTAATTTGAAATCAAGTGGAAGGGATAACATCCAATTGGATATTATGCAATTTTCCTACGATCATATTGTTTAATGTTTTGTATTAACAAATAGATAACTATTTAGTTAAGGACATTTAATATGACCTAAATTTGTTTTTTATTGGTTAAGGGATCCTCTTCCTCAAACATAGATAGAGAAACATATTAAAGACAAAAAACATAAATTCATCTAGTAGCAGTGAGAGCCTTCCCCTTAGGGGCTAATAGTGAGCTATTCCAAAGGGCATGGTTTTACTTAAATAATAATGATGAATCAATACACATTCAGTAGCAACACTGAGTGACAATTGTCCCATTACTGATTTTGACAAATAAATCATAATAAAATTTCTTCTATTAAAAATTAAATAATTAATTATTAAATATATTATCTTTTCACTTTTCCATCATCCCCAGACATAAAATTTTATATTATTATTACAAAACTTTTACTTTATTTTTAGGTACTAAATTAAATTCCCATACAACCCTTCTTTACAAAAAAATATAATCCTTGTATATTTGGGGTGAGGGTGATACGAAGTGTGATTCGACTATTATGGGATAAATCCATAATATCTTCAATATTTTCCTCAATATCCTCCATACCCAACTCAATTCTATCAATACCATCCACCTTCACCACAATCATAGCCTCAACCACATCCATTTCAAAGATCCACTCCCACTCAACTTTCTGTACAACCATTTCCAAACCCAACCAATAAACTAATTCAACCCACTTACAATGTTGAGGTAAAAGAATCCAAAAACCTCCCCTCGATATAAATGGTATTCATATTAGATGAGGAATATTATTGTTAAAAGGGGATTCTCTTGATGTAATTGAAGAGCAACATTTAGAAGAAGATGATCCATAGGAGACTAAAGAATCATGTAATGCATTTGATGGAGAGTATCCATTGGAGCCTAAGGTTGAAAATTTATGTTTATCATTAGATTGTTTGTGTTAAAAATACTAATCAACAAAAAGTATAAGATCTAAATTTCATGAAAGAATAAGACATATATGATGATCTAGACAAGCTCCAGAAAATCATTAAGCTAGAGCACCATCCTCTTCTTGATAAGTTATTGACATCATCAGAGAAACTAGTGTCTGATATTGAGGTATCTGTCAAAGCATATCTTTCAATCTTACAAGTGAGATTATCTTTCATATTGTTGTGCACATGGATCCATTGCAATTATTCCTATACTTGAAATGTATTTTTCTTATTTTCAGGTAGAGAGGTATAGAAAAAAGAAGTAAAAATTAAAGAAGAGGAAAAATAAAATCCTAGGTGAAAACCTCCTTTGAGGCTCTTGATATTGGCTCACTAATTGAAAACCTTTATGAGGCGGTTAGTGGGCTGGAAAAAAGAGAGAAAAAAAAAAGAAAAGGAAAACAAAATGAGGAAATAACATCCTAGGTGAAAACCCCCTTTGATGCACCTAGGTAGACCTATTGGTTGAAAAACTATTTGAGGCAGTGAGTAGGCCTAGAAAAAAGAGAAAAAAATGAAAAAATGAAATGAAAATATTCTTTAATCCAATATCTGTCTTTGATGAATGAAGGTTCTCTCTAACCCCTGCAAGCAATAACAAGAAGTTAGCACGATAAGAAGAAGTTGATCAGAAATCTAGTCAAGGGAAGTCACACGTGAATTTTCACCTCCTTTGTCTAGATGCCCCAACAGGGGCAAGGCCATGTCAATCGATCATTTTGATCATTTTTAACCCTTTCCTTGTTGTCCTAAATTGATATAGGAAAGCCCTGAAATTCTATGGGATAGGTCTGATTTTTTAAAAGAAGCTACAGATCCATATTTTTTTAACCTTTTTGATGGAGGAAGTTACCTGTATCTTCAAAAAAAAATTCCCACAAGACCTCAAAGTGTCAAAAAGTGAGTCCCATCACTTTTCATTACCTCCACAACATCATTGTGGTCTTATTTACAGGGATGTTTTAGGAAAGAACTATAACGACAAGTTTTCTTCACCTATTTGGCTAGGGAAATGTGTCATTAGGCTTCTAATTTAATACCTCATCAATGCCCCAAGCGAAAACTGATATTTAATAATCTGGGGGTTAAAAAATATGCTAAAAAATGAAAATGCTCAAAATCACTCAAAGCCGGTGCCAAATCATAGATCTTGTAATTTTGATTCTAACGACACTTGAATCACCTCAATTCGACATCATTTATGAAATTTACAATGATTTGAAGTTTTTGGCAAACAACGAAAGAGTGAACTTGCAGGGTTGACTGGGCTATCCATATAGGTGACATGGTGCTGATGTCAGTAGGTGACTGTGGATGCACGTTAGACAAGTGGACCAATCATGTGTTGACATGTGGCAGGTTGTACAGGCTTTGGTGGTAAAATTTTATTGGTCGTTTGGTTTTTGGTTTCCTAATTAGGAGGTGCCATGTGGCCCAATGAGAGGGTGCCACGGGGCCCTCAGGAATTGTGCCCAAATTTTTTTGGTTCGGCTAATTGACCCAGCAGGGAATCGAACCCACTACCTCTCCATAATTAACCAACAGAATTACCACCATACCATGCTTTTGATGCTTGTTATAACATTGGTGTCAATTATGTTTAACAACAAGTTGTTGACACATTGGAATGGGGGTGGGGCCCATGGCCCGAGGCCCTGGTTACATGATGATACACATGATCGAGCATTGTGGCAACGGAGGCGGGTTGTTATCCCAACTCTAGGGTCACATTGACATCAACAACCCATGGGCGGAACCACATGAGGAGGGCTTGGAGTCTGGAGCGGGTGTGTGGCCCATCCCTGGGCCATATGGCATGCGATAGGATCACTGGCGGAGATTCGGGTGGGGGAGGGCACATGGCACCCTATTGTGCCCAACCCCTAGTGATATTATTAACCATATGACTAAGAACAGAGGAAAAGAGTGGACCTTATTGGCATTTCTATTCGTATGACAATTTGCACCTACTGCAGTGGAAATTGCACCTAAAACATGTGAAAATGTCACTCGACAAACTTGCTAAAGGACACATTCATTGCTTGGTTAGCTAGTTTTTTCATTTTTTAGGAAATATAACAGAGAAATGGAGAAAGAGGCCTAACATGGTTATTGCTCAGCCTTTTTGAGCCCAAGAAGAGCCTACACAGGTGTTTTTGCATGTTATGGACACAATGGTAGTATTATTTTGTGATTTGAGGATTGTATGTTGATGTAATTGACATTTTTGGCATATAATAGAAAGGGCCAATGTTGGAAGATGGACCCGAAGATGTAGCCTAGGAGGGGTGAACTTCATCATCAAATTGTTGTTTGTGTGACGCTGCTTTATCTGTTTATTTCTACAAAACTTAACCAAAAACACTAAGTTTATGTGCTTTTGCAAATTGATCCATTTCCCACATGACATAAACTAGAATTCAAAATTTCTCAAGAAACCTTCAAGTTTTCAATTTCAGATCAGTTGGTATCAGAGCATGGTTGTTTTGAAGGTTTTATTATGTTTGCAAGTGTTTTTGAATGTTGACAAGGTCTAAGTTTAGATAAGGATAAGGAGTGCTTGAAGAACCAAACTCTCAAATTGGTTTAAGGAGGTCACAAACTCCAAGAGATCCACTAGTCATGGCACATGAAGAAGGAAAATTCAATGTCTGAGGATGATAAATATTTTAGAAATGATTTCTATGATATGTTTGAGATGGTGAAAGCGTTGTATGAAGAGAGAAAAACAAGGTTGCAATGAGAGATTTCAAACCATCCAAAAGGTAATGGTGGTGATGGCAGAAAGCCTCTATTCCCTCCACCACCTCATGCTTCACCTCCATCTTCATCTTCATCCTATCTCCTTCTTCACCTCCTTCAACACCTAGTCATACTCCTCCTGGATGTCCAAAAGGACATGCTAAGTATCCTTTGTTTAAAATTGATGTCAAGTTTGAATTTCCAATGTATAATGGGAAAGTAAATGTTGAAAAGCTAGATAATTGGGTTCACAAATTGAAGTTTATTGTAGGATTCAAATAATTAAGGATGATGTTACAAATATCCAACTTTCTTCTCTTCATTTGGAAAGTGTATCTCTCATTTTGTGGGAGGCCATAACTCAAGAATATTTGAAGAAAAGTGGTAAATTATCTCTTCTTGGAAAGATTTTGTAGCTACATTAAGAAGGAAATTTTATCCACTAGCTTACATACAAAAAGAAATTATGGATTGGAAATTTTTTAGACAAGCTAAAGGTGAGAGTGTTCAATGTTATACACAAGAATTTAGAAGAAGAGCTTTAATCTTGGGTGTAGATTTATCTTCTCAAGACACTCTCCTTAAATACATAGGTGGATTAAATACTTATTTGATACATACTATACTTGTGTTTAATCCCACCAATCTATATTAAGTATTTGTTCAGAAAACTAATTTAGAAGCAAGAGGCAAGAATGTCCCTTAAGAGACTAGCAGTAAGCCATCTAATTCCAGAGACAAGGGAAAGGAGAAGTTTAAAGCAATGGAAAAAAGAATGTTACAATCAACAAAGATGGAGAGAAACTTACCTGTAATATATTGTTCAAAAGAAGTCCATGATGAATACCATTGTTGGAAAATACATCCATAAATGAGACCAAATAAGTTCAATCACAAGGGGAAACAAAATACTACTACAATAACTCAACAAGATCTAGGATCTGATTCAGGTGATGAAACCAAAATCACAACCATGGGAATGAAATTTAAAGTTTCTATTGCAATTACTAGTTCTTCTAGTAATCTTATTGAGTCTCAAAATGATAAAGAACTAATTGAGATTTTCCATATCAAGGTCATTGCAAAAAATACAAAATTTCATACTTTTCTTGATAGTGGTTCCCAAGTTAACCTTATTTATGAAGCGATTGTCAATAAACTAAACCTAGAAACTACACCTCATCCTTAACCTTACTCTTTGAGTTGGGTATGTGAAAATTCCAAATTGAAAGTGACAATAAAATGTAAACTTAAATTTTCCATCACTACAAACTTTATTCATGACGTAGAGCTTGATGTTTTACCACTTGACATATTTGGAATTGTTTTATGGAGTCCATACTTGTATGACCGAAAATCCATTTTATATCATCATCAGAAAAAAGATCATATTTTCAAAAATGGAGTTGAGTATATTGTTGATTACTAAGGCTAAAGCTACTGTTGAATCTGAATCTTTCACATTATGTGATTCAAAACTCAAACATGATTTGGTCGAAGTTTTTAACACATATGATCAGATGTTTTAGGAACCTGAAGGGTTGACTCCTAAAATAGGAATCCAACATGAGATTCAATTGTAGTAGGATGCACCTCTTCCAAACATTGGCATGCATAAAATGTCAATTTTTGAGAATGCAGAGATCAAGAAGAAATTTCAAGAGATGCTTGACAAAGGGGAAATCATGCCTAGAACATCTCCTTGTGGGTCTCCTATTGTCTCAGTTCCAAAGAAGAATGATACATGGCACATGTATGTGGAACAAGATCACAGTAAATAATCATTATCATCTTCCTCGTATAGATTAATTTCTAGATCAGTTGAAGTATGTTGTTTATTTTAGTAAGTTAGATTTGATAATTGGTTATCATGAGATCGAGATTGCTGAAGGTGATATTTGGAAAACTGCTTCAAGACAAAACAAGGTTTGTATGAATGGTTAGTTATGTTTTTTGAGCTTTGTAATGCACCTGCAACATCCATGTGAGTTATGAATTATGTGTTGAGACCATTCCATGATGATTTTGTCATAGTCTACTTAGATGGTATTATGATTTTCAGTAAGACTCATGAAGAGCATGTCAAGCATCTGAAACAAGTTTTATATGTCTTAAAGAAAGAAAAGTTGTATTTGAAGATGTCTAGGTGTGAATTTGGGAAAACTTATTTGCTTTATTTGGGTCATATTATAGGAGGGGGTGAATTGAATATTTATCCCTCAAAAATTGAAGTCATTGTAAATTGGCCTAAACCCAATAACGTGACAAAAGTTAGGAGAATTTTTGAAGAAGCTCAATCTTAGAGAAAATTTATAGGCAACTTCTCACTCATTGCAATAACACTAGATGATTTGACAAGTGTGAAACATGTCTTTCATTGGGGAGGAAAGAAACAAAAATCCTTCAACACTTTGAAAGAGAAAAGAAGTACAACACCGATTCTAGCACTTCCAGATATTAAGAAGCCATTTGAGATTCAAATTGATGCAAGTGATTATGCCATGGGAGCAGTTTTGATGTTACATGGTAAGCCTATTTGTTATCATTCTGAAACATTTATCAATATAGTAATTAACTATCCATCTTATGATAAAGCGTTGTATTAATTGGTACAAAGCATGAATAAATGGAAGCATTATTTGATGGGTATAGAAAAAATTATTCATACTCACCATCAACCTTTGCAATATTTACAATCACAAACTAGACTACAACAAGCTAGACATTTCAGGTGGATGGGATTTCTACAACAATTTCATTTGGTAATTAGACACAAGAAAGGTATTTACAACAAAGTTGTTGATATTTTACCAAGTCCTATTGTTAATGCATCTTCCATTCTTAACCATAAATCAATCATGCATGAAATTTATATTGAATAGTTTGCTCAAGTTGTTGATTTTAAATATGTTTATGAAACTTTGATTCAAGGCAATCATGTTTAAGAGCTGGATTATCATGTTCATAACAAGTTTTTGTATCATCTTGGAAAGTTGTATGTTCCAAAAGGTGAAATATTCAATTTCATAAGGGAATCCCACACTTTTCTTATTGTTGGTCACTTTGGTGTAGGAAAAATAGTTGCACAAGTTCAGATTTATTGTTATTGGCCTCACATGAAAGAAAATGTTTCTAGATATGTAAGACGATCTTCCATGTGTGCTACTAGCAAGCCTCACAATATGAAATTTGGTTTGTACACTCCACTTCCTAGTATTTCTCATGCTTGGGAAAGTATTTCTATGGATTTGGTAGGAGGACTACCAATATCAAAGAAAGGTCATGATTATGTATATGTTGTTGTGGATTGTTTCAACAAAATGTGTGTGTTGATTCCATGTAAGAAACATGTTACAATTGAACAGACTGCAAAGATGTTCTTCCAAAATGTTTGGGTTCACTTTGGGTTTCCCACTTCTATTATTTGTGATCAAGATTCTCGATTTGTCATGAATTTTTGGTCAAGTTTATGGGAACTCATGGACACTAAGTTGAAGAAAGCACATCATCTCATCCACAAACCAATGTCTAAACAAAAGTGGTAAATAGAAAAATAGTGCATCTCCTTCGTGGATATTGTGGTAAGTATCCTAAAATTTGGGGTGATCATTTGCATTACATCCAGCATGCCTACATTCATGCCAAGCACTCAACTATGCAAGTATCTCCATTTGAAGCTTGTTTGGGTTATTTTCCAAAGCCTCCTTTGGATTTCATGTTTGGTAAAGATATTGCAATAGATGTGCATAGTAATGTGGACAAAGCCAAGAATTTTATTAAACAAATCTATCTAGTGCATCAAGGAGTACAAGAGTAGCTTGAGAAAAGAAAATCAAAGTACAAAGAAAGGCATGACAAGCATGTTTATCATGATTTCCAAGAGGGAGATCAAGTTTGTTTATATATTATCAAGGAAATACTTCAAGGTGAAGGTAAAAAGCTCAAGCCAATCAGATATGGTGCTTTCAAAATTTTGGAGAAGAATGGAAACAATGGTTTTCGATTATATTTGCCACCTTGTATGAAAATTTATTCTATTGTGAATGTGGAAAGCTTGAGATTATATGAGCCTCCAACAATTGATGATCATGAAGACAATGTTCAAATTCCATTTATTAAATATTTTTCTCCTTAATATTTAGATGAGTTACAGGAAGATACAATTCTTGACAAGAGAATCATGACTTCACAGAGAGGCAATGTGGAGTATCTTTAAGTGGGGCTCAAAGGTACCAATCCAAGTAAAGTAAGGTGGATTGAGATCTGGAAAGTGAGGGAGTTGTAATCTCACTTACTTGTTGAGTAAAAACAAACTTTTGGTGGTCCAGAGGCTTCCAGTGGGGAGGAATTATACAGAGGATAAAAAAATATGCTAAAAAATAAAGGCTCTCAAAACTCTCAAAACCATTCCTAAATCTTAGCTCTTTGTCTAAAAAGCCCGCGGAAGGCGATGTCCATTGCACATTGAAACGTTGCACCTGCATTAACCAACCCAAATGACATTTGGAAAAACGCAAACGTATCCCAGTTGGTACAAAATGTAGTCTTCTGTCTGTCAGGCTCTGTTACTAGAACCTGGTTGTAGCCAAAGAAACCATCTAACAAAGAAAACATTTTTTCCCAAGATACTATTTGCAATATGTGGTCCATGGATGAAACTGGGTAATTGTCTTTGTCCATGGCATGGTTGAGGTTTCGTAAATCTACACAAAGACGAATCTCCCCAAACTTCTTCCTTATAGGGACTAAGTTAGACACCCATGTCAAATGTCACATTTTATAAATGATTGAAGCATCCAACAGCTTCGTCAATTCTTTCCGTATGAGGGGCTCAAGTGTTGGATGAACTTTCCTCAGTTTCTCTTTAGGAGGCTTGGCCCCTTCTTTGATCGGTATCACGTGATAGATTATTTGTGTGTCATATGTCTTAAGATCATCATACGTCATCGCAAATACATCACGATACTTCTTGAATAGGTAGATAAAATATTTCCTCTCTTGCGGTGTACAACAAGTGTCGAGATTCACATACGTTGGATCTTCATTTGTTCCTAGATTGACCTACTCATGTGAAAATGTAAACCTATGGGTCTTAGCATTCACAAGTACCTCAAAAAGGTTTTGCAGGTCATACAACTATTCCAATGATACCACACCCTTGAGGATGAGGTTTCTTTTGCTTGTACTAGCTACGTCCTACAGAGTATTCTCGTGCTCGTGCTCATTTTTTTGTTAAAGATGGTTTCGCAACTCGCTTGATGAACTGCGCAATACTGGTTGGAAAGGCAGAAGTGTAGTAGTCGATAGTGATGGAGTCATGAGGTTTTGTGTCATTCGATACCTTGTTCAAAATACGGTTGAAACTCTAATTGAAATCATTGGCCTTTTCTTTCTGCTCCATCGTGAGACTACCCAACCCCTTCATTAACATGGCGGGGGTCTTGTCTTCAACAAATTTCTCAAGAAACATCCTTTTGAATACCCTCCAATTCTGGAAGGAGTTTGGAGGAAGGCTTTGGTACCATACAACTTCTCTACCATCCAAGGTAAATGGAAATAATCTATATGCAACATCATCATAACGTATCTCGAGGGTCTGCAGATGTAGGTAGAAATTGTCTAAGTGATCTTATGCCTTCATTGTCTTTTCAGGGTTATATTTCGTTAAGACATTCTCTGCGTGTCTTGGCATCTTATGCAGGACACCCAGAAGTGCTAATGGCCCTTGAGTAATCCAATCTAGATTCTAGTCTACCATGTTGTCTTCTTCATTGTCTTCCTCTTCCTCTTCTAAATCTATTGGTTCCTCCTCTCCTTCTCCTCCTCGTTCATTTCCTTCCCCTTCGTCTCCTCCCTTGGGACTTGAACCCTAGAGAAAGGGTTTGCCTTCTTCTTCTCCTTAAAAGAGTGGATGATCTTCTTCCTTCTCCACAACTTCTGCTAGCTCTTCAAGGGTGACAAGGATCGTTTCTTTAGCAAATGCAACTAATACTCTTGTGGGGTTAGTATTGTTCTTCTTTTGAGAATATGGAAGAAGGTAAACTCCCAGAATTAGTCCAACAACTTTTTCAAATTGACGAGTGATAGGACAAAGAGCCAGGATTTGGTGGTACGAGATTTCACGTTGAGGCCTAGGAGGTGAGGAATTACTAACTTCAGAGTTGTAGGGAGCGGAGAGGGAGTGAATGTTACTACCTTGACCAGAAAATAGATGAATGGGGTTGGTGGGACAATTAGCCATAAAATACTGGTGACCCTCCTAGCACTGTAAATGTTGACGTTGCTGGATCCGCCAACATTTAGGGGATCTTCCCGATATGAGGTCCCAATTGGACCTCACACAGTTTAGTGTAGGATTCTCATCCAATATGATGACCTCGTTACCAAATACTTAGATATTTACCTCAGCTCTAGTTGTTAGCACATGAGAGTGTTGCATGTTATCTTTAAAAAGAAAGGTGAGTGTACATGGTGAGTGCACAACGTAACTGTGTTCAGGTTACCTTACTGCAAAAAGGGGGGAGAAAAGTGAGCCTCTAAGTGAAAGGTAATAGTACCACCTAGGAAGAGACATATGTGAAACAAGAACACCTGTTCAACATCCAACAAAATTTTCCACAGTGGATGTGACAATCGTTAAAACCAAAGAACATGGAAAGATCCATCTACCATCCAATAGAATAGTTCACATCAGATGTGACAATTGTTACAAATGATGAGAGAGGAAAGTTTTGTATAATATCCTATGGAATAGTCCATAAGGACGAGACAATAGTGGTAACCATTACAACACATTCCCAACAAGAGAAGCACTAAAACAACCAAAATAGTTCAACTATCTTAGTACATGTGAAAAAAACATGAAATATAAATGCTCACAGAATAGTCTTACAAGCATCCATAAGTCATGCATCAAAAAGTGTTGGCCTGAAAAGGCTTATGTATTAAGCAAAAATTCCAAGACACATGTTTACATCATACATCACTAGCCCCAGTAGTGGGACATTGCATCTCAAGGAACTAACTAAAACTCTCTATGCTTTGTGGAAGGAGCCAAGGTGAAAATTCCTCTGCTCATAAATTGATGGGGTATATATAACCAATGGGGGATGCTTGACCCTTGTGACTCTTTGACTACCCTCATGACTTTTCAACTTCCTATGACTCTTCATATTCATGTGTGTCCATTGGACTTCCACTTTACATTACATTTGATTTATAATATACATGGCTCATAATAGTGATGTGGACTTTGACAACTCATGACACGACTTGACATGACACTGCTGACATGGACTAGCTTGTTGAGGTGCCTACTGAGTGATAGATGTGTTCTTGGATGTGCTTTCTCTTCTCCTCATCATAACTTCATGATGCAAAGTCTTCAATGATCTTCGATCTTAAGAGGTGGTTGCATGCATGTGTTCCCTTTGCTTGTTCTTGATAAGCCTCTTTGTCCATCCAACAATGAGTGAGTCTTCTAGCATGTTTGCTCCTTCTTCTCCTTCTTCATCGTCTTGCCATTATCTAATAGTTTACCAATT
Source organism: Pinus tabuliformis (assembly GCA_031772625.1). NCBI lineage: Eukaryota > Viridiplantae > Streptophyta > Pinopsida > Pinales > Pinaceae > Pinus > Pinus tabuliformis. The sequence continues at coordinate 720,055,614 of CM062805.1, forward strand.
CCTTCAATTCACTCATGATGGGACGACATCAAATCCAAAAAATCCTTAATCTAAGATGATGCACTGTTATCCATGGGTTGGGCCTGGGATGGGTGATAGGCTGGGAAAGAGGGCCCAGTAATTGTGCATTGTGCAGTTCTAGGTGACAGGGAGGGAGGTTGGCCAATGAGACCATGCAAAGCGCAGCTTAGGCTTGACTAAGGAGCTTATGAACACAATCTTGACTGCGGGGAAAATTGTGCAAGGACCATTGGGAGAGAGGATTTTGTAGTTGCAATTGTCAGTGGTTGATGCAGGATGGGACCTTGGGAGTAACGTCTGTGCAGTTTTCATAGACAAGGCAGGACTGAGAAGCAAAGGGTCATGAAGGATAGATCTGCGCAGTTCTTGAGATCAGTGAGTCTTGGCTAAGGGACAACACTGGGGAATACTTTTGTGCAGTTTTGGGAGGCAAGGTAGGCTTGGTTCTCTGTGAATTGCGGGGTTCGAGTAGGCAACGGGGGAACCTTGAGGACTGATCTTGCAAAATGCGTAGTTCAGGTCAGGCTTGGAGGAGTTATTGCGCAATTATGGATATGAAAGAAAATTTCTCATCTCTGGAATTACGCAGAACAATTTCCCTGGGGGACAGTGATTGTGCACTGTGCAGTTCTAGGTAGCAAGGTTGCATCACTGAGGGCTAATATTGCGCAGTGCGTAGTTCAGTCAGGGTCCGGTGAAGGTGAGTTGCTTGGTCGGAAGGATTTTTGGAAAAATGGCTAAGTGCGGGAGGAAAGTGAGTTTGTGAGGAACTTGAAATTATGATCACACACTTAGCATACTTCGACGACATGACAACATAGACCAACAAAACAACAAGACAAAGAATTACCCACTATGAGACTATCCTAGAACGAAAAGAAACAAGTGTGACACTTAAGATGAACCTAGGACGACCATGACGACACTTGTGCGACAATTCTTAAAAAAATTTGTATGAGTGCGACGAATGTTTTCATAGCTAGGACAACTCAAATACACAAATACCAATCTTTGAAATCATGAGAAAAGGACTGCAAGCATGGTAAAAAATCAAACGTGCCAAAAGACGACAATTAATTAACCAAGCAAAAGGGTTGAAAAGACTCTAAGAAAGATCATAAAATGAGCTCAATTGTTTGCAACAATAGAGGGAAAGACCAAGGAAGACTACGAAATTTAAGTGCAAGCCAAAATTTTGGAGGGTGTTGCAGCCACTACAACACTTCCCTCTCAAAACAAATGCAAGAGTGATGTTTTTGGTACAAGTTCGTGAGCCTCCCTCTCAAGCGAGAGTGAGGTGGATCATACCATGCCATTAACCTCTCAAAGGGAAGAAAAGTGTGAGGTTGTTATTGTTGTTTTTTATGATGATGATGAATAAAGTCCACTAAAATAAATATGGTCTACCAAATGTTAAGAATGTAAGAAATTAATCAAAAAAATTTAACAAATTATTTCTATGCTCGACAAAAAATGAGAAAAACTTTCCTAAATCACCATAATTTCACTATCTTAATAGGTCATGAAAATTTCTAATACAGTAAATATTTTGAAAATTAAAATAGATATAATTAACTACTATTCTTGAAATTTATTGCTAAATCTAATTATTAAACAATAATGTATTTTTAAATAACCATTATTTTTAACCATGTAAAACTAAATACTAATATAACACTCCAACTTAAGAAATATTAAAAAAACAACTCTACTAGTTTTTTAACCCGAATTTTAGATGCTCATTGCAATGAGAACCGTCAAACCATACCGTTTATATATTATGTTTGTAATAAACATCTTTATAGCGTGAATCTTAGATCCCCGTTGCAGTTGGAACCATCAAACTATATCGTGTGTATGTTATATTTGTAACACACCGCTACAACCTTTGGATGTAACAACTAAATTACTTTAGACCAGTGTAAATGTTCAAATGCTTGTCGTTGTCATTAGCACAAAGTGACAAATCGTTCTTGGGCTTCTAAATTTTAGATGATTAAGTAACATGAAAGGACGCGAACGAAAAGTGGTGGTGAATTTCTCAGATCCGTTCAATTGTATAGAAACATGGAAAGAAAAACGAAAAGGAAAAATTGAATTCCATTATAGTAATAACAGTTAGACTTCCATTATCATTGCCAAACCTTATGAACAAGTGGGTTTGTTGGTATTTTGGTGGATAGGAAAATTAGAATACTAAAACTATATCATCCCATTTTACATATAATATTTTGTTTTGAGTTTTTTCTTTAATGTAAAGTGTGTACACATCATCATTATCATCAACAGTAGTCACGGTGAAGTGAGAACTTTTTGTTTGTGGCACAAGGGACTTATTTCTGTGTAGTGATTTCACTGCTAAGCCTACAAAGGCATACATGCTCTACCCCTTTGGTTTTGAACTTGTGACCTTTTAAGAAGAAACACATGCTCTTAACCATTAAGCCCACTCAAAGTTTATCATATGTTGATGAGTCCATATCCACTAAAATAGTTATATGTCAATTTTATGTTGAGCTTGAAAGGAGTTGAATGTCTCATTTATAATAAATAATACACCATCAAGTAAAAAAAAAATTAGAGATGTTTTTTTCTCAAATTTTGATCCCTCTAAATACATTCTCTAAAAGCATCTCATATTTAAATATATTGTATAAATGTTTTAATCATAATTTTTTTCTTTTTTACTTTTAATATAGCTAGGTAGATAAATGGATAATTGCTTATTACTTCAATATTTTACCTAACACACATTAAAATAATTTTTTTGTCATTGACCATTTTTTAAATATCTTTTATTTTGGATGGCAGTCTAATGGGTGATAATCCTGTTATAAGGTATTATTTAAACTATAAAATTTGAAGTCAAAACCCTAAATTAACCATTTATCCTTATTATAAGTTCCTCTGAATATACTCTAAAAAATTAAATACTTAAATAGATTTCACATTAAAAAAACTCCTATAAACATAATAAATCTTCTTTTATTTTTCTTCCAATCAAATTATATATATATATATATATATTATATATATATTTCACAAATGAACAATAAACTAGGAATATTAATTTTTATTTATTATTAATATTAAAATTATTATATTTAATATTAATATGAAGTTTTATTTATTATTAATATTAAATGAGTAGTCTCACTAATTAAAGAAATCATTTTTTAGGACATCTATTTTCTCACAATGTGAGACAAATGTTAAAGAATCACGAGTTTAAGTGGTTTAATTTGCAAAATTTAAGTATTTAGGAGCACATTCCAAAGTGTGTTGTAAATAACAAAAATTCACAATCTTACTCAAAATTCAAACTAAAAGAATGCATTTCATTTATTAACTAAACCTTTCTTTTTTTAATATTAGAACCAAATTCCATTAATATAAAAGAAACTGCATCTTCTTAATTTTCACAGGTGGGAAAACCTATCATAACTTACTTGTCAAACCTGCAATGGGTACAATCATCTCTAGCTGTTATCCTTGACTCATCACCATTATTCAAGGAAAACCACTACACCTTGAATAACCACTTAGTAGTCCCTAAAGGGGCAGATTTTTATTCCTGCAAGATGCTCTTACGTCTGAGGAAGACAAACTTTAGACTTTTAACCAAACATAAATAATTTTAAGACATACTCCAAACGTGCTACATCTCCTTGCTACAAAACATTTTATTTATTATTTTAAATATATATCTATATACTAAATATTAATATTAAAATAATTTATTTTGAAATATTTTTATTGGTTTTTTTATAAATTTTTAACAAATATTTTAAAAATCCAATATGTTTTTTTCAACCCCTCTGTTACCTTGATGGCATAGTATACCTTCACTTACATTTTTCTGCGGCGCTAAGTCAAAGCGACACGCTGTTTGTGCAGAATTTTTTTATTATACCTTCACTTTCATTTTTCTGCGGCGGTAAGTCAAAGCGACACGTTGTTTGTGCAGAATTTTTTTATTACTTTTTTCAAAGATAATTAAGTTAATAGGATCCATTTTGAAATGAAATAATGTTATGAAAAATAATTAAATGTAGTTTTGAGATTTTGTGATTTCTATTACTTCTGGTTTTTTTTTTAATTGTTATACCATTGCTTTTCCTCACTTGTTCCAATTTTTTTTTTTTTTTTAAAAACATCAGTTTTTTTATTTATACTTTTCTTTCCAATAAACCTCAGTTTCTTTATCACCTATGACCATAATATTTACTTTACTTCAAATTTAATTAAATGGTTTCTTTCATCTACAACTTCAATTTTACTCTATCTTTATGCTCTCAATTGCTTTCCTCTTACCATTAAAAGATTGGAGCATGGAGAGAATTGTGTTTGAGGAATTGTGCAGTCAAATGCCTCAATTTGCTTACTGACTTCACACATGGATGATGCCCACAAAAAGAACACTTAATGGAATATAAGTTTAAAAATATTTTAGGAGGTTGCCGAAAATAGGTTGAATGACATGGTAGCTTTCACAATTAGTACTCCGAATTGGGAAGAGGCCTTTACTGTCCTGATTTTGTGCCTCAATTGAATCTAGCATAAACATATTTGAAGCTCTCTTCCTTTACTGTCCTGACTTTGTCTCAATTGAATCTAGCATAAACATATTTGAAGCTTATTGTTTGGCTGCTACTTTTGAAGCTTATTGTTGGGCTGCTACAGCGAAACCTTAGGGCATATATTGATCTCGCTGGGAATTTGTGTAATCTAAAAATGGGGGAGAATTGTTTCGAAGGAATTGTGCAGGTCAAATGTTTGAATTTCTTTATTATTATTTTATTCAGAGATGATTCTCTCAAAAGAAACACTTAATGCAAAGAGACTAACTTCAAAATGTTTAAAAAGATATTGCACATAGGTTGAATCTGGGCCAATTTGTAATTACAAAATTAGTAGATTATTTAATATTATTATGTAAAATATTTAAATATATATTAAATCATTTTTTATTAATTTAATTTTTTAATTTAATAATTATAAAACTTAATTATTTAATTTTAAAAGATAAATAATAAATCAATTTCTATTATTCTTAAAAATAATTATTATTAACGGGATGAATCAGTTTGTTTCAATAGTCGTATAACTTATCTCATTATTAAATGTTAAAGCTTTATGGATAAGTATTAAATACCAAAATTATGTGTGCAAATATTCATAGGTATGAAATGCCAAATTTATGTGCGCAAATACCAGGTGTCCATCTCCTATTAAATGTCAATGTTGTGTGAGTAGATAAACAAAGTTATGTGCCCAAATAGCGGTTGTCAGTTTTTAAAAGAAGTGAGGGGTGCGCGGAGTGTTGGAGGAATCGTGATGATGCCATTAACAGCCCTAAGCTTGCTCTTTCCACCAATCTAAGCGCTCGGATGATTGAGATAAATGTTGGACTTTGTATTTTAAAAAAAGGATTGAATGATATAAAGGGAATTGTAAGAAGGCGTTAGAACATTTTGGTAATGATTATATATTAAATAAATTGGTCTTAAATGTGAGTGGTCAATGTTAAAAGAATATTAAAATTTTATTAGACCATTTTGGTAATCATTATATATTAAATAAATTGGTCACCTTAAATGTGAGTTGTCAATGTTAAAAGTATATTAAAATTTTATTAGCTTGAGGAGTAGTTACAAATTTTTGTTGTATTTTCAACCAAATCATAAATATCTAAATAATGGATACGTTAAATAAATTGGTTTTAAATATGAGTTGTAAGCTCATTGTTTTGCTAAAAATATATCAAAATTCTATGAATATAAGCTTGTGACTAGGTAATTTGCTTGTACATTATATTTTTTTTTAAAACTATCAAAATTTTTAAATTATAAAGATGGATTATAAAATATGAAAACCATCAAATTTAATTATTAAATTTATTTTGAAATTCCAACCCTAAATAAAACTATAATCTAACTTTAAAAAGAACTTGGAACTTGTATAATATATAGGAATTGCCCCTGTCTTGTACATATGAAAACCAATCTCTTTCGATGCTATGAGACCCTGAAAACACATGGCAACAAACCTTTTAAAAGGATTTTGCACGCGAGTGCATGGCTCGATGGTCGGGGGTAGACGGTTGCCACGCACCCCACCATCATTCGATCCCCTATTTGTATTGCTACACAGCAACATATATCAAGTTTCAATGTGGTTGTAATGTGTTGTAAAAGAGATGTGACACTGGTCATCGTGTTTTAACAAGTATACATGTACAAAAAAAAACCATAAATACTTCTTAAGGGAACTAGCCCCTCCCACTTAAAATTTTTTTTTTAAAAGAAACTTGTATAATAGTTTCAATGTGGTTGTAATGTGTTGTAACGAGATGTAACACTGATCAGCGTGTTTTAACAAATATACATGTACAAAAAAACCATAAATACTTCTGAAAGGAACTAGCCTCTCCCACTTACAAATTTTTTTTTAAAAGGAACTTGTATAATATAGGGATTGCCCGCTACCTTGTACATATGAAAACCAATATCTCTTTCGATGTTATGCGACCCTGGAGAAAACACATGGCACCAAACCTAAATTAGCCACTGTACACCTCATATATGCAGTCGTTATGGTTTTGGCGTTGCGATGATTTGACACATATATATATAACTCGTAGTTTTCAATATAGGCACGTATCTAAAAATAAATAACAATGCAAATGTCATGCTAAATTATATAAACAATTTAAAATATAAAGAATAATAATAATAATAATAAATAATTATTTGTTAAGTGGGTATAGTTTGAATCGTAGAGTGGATTTGTTATTATTAGGTTTAGTTTTATAATTATTGATATATTTTTTTTCCTTTAATTTTTTAGGCAGTAGAATCTTAAAAATTAAGCAACTTAAATTTAAATTTCTAAAAATTTCTAATGATTTTTGATTAAAATTAATTAGAATAAATATAGTGGAAACCAAAATTCATTAGAATAAATGTAGTGGAAAAAGTTATTTTTTTCTAATGATTTTTGATTAAAATTAATTAGAATAAATATAGTGGAAACCAAAATTCATTAGAATAAATGTAGTGGAAAAAGTTATTTTTTTATAACTCAGATTACTAGATTATACATGAAAAAAATTTGTTCATCTAAACACAATTTGGTTTTAGAAAAATAATAATAGACCAATATATAAAATATAAAAAATTAAATAAAAGATAAATAAAATTAATAATAAACCGATAGGTAAATGATATGTAATATTGAAATTTAAATTATAATAGTACAAATATTAGTGTTAATATTAATATCAATATAAATTTAAATAAGCCCCAAGAGTTAGCTCAATCGGTCAAATCAAGTGCCTCGCCAATGGGAGGTCACAGGGTCGAATCCCGAAAGCTCTTGGGGTTAGGTCAGTAAATAGGCCGAGGGGTGTTGATGCCCTTCGGGTGGCGTCCACTCAGTGTTTAAAACCCAGGGGTGTTGATGCCCTTCGGGTGGCGTCCACTCAGTGTTTAAAACCCTGGACGTAGCGGCTACCCACTGACTCGGGTATCCGTGAACCAGTAAGTGAAAAAAAATCAATATAAATTTAAATACAAATACTAACATTAATATTAACTTTAAAACTAATTTTAATATTAATGTTAATGTTTCAAGTTTAATGTTCAATCTTAACAAAATATAATCATATTTTGTTAACATTATTATTAGTATTACTATTAATATCCATATTAATTTTTTTTTTAGATAAAAGCACATTCTATTGCATTTAGTAAACTATAAATACATGGAAAACATCAAGAAAAACTTTGAAAACTAAGTATCACTCCTCCAGTACATAGATCACATAATCAACAACCACCATGAACAACACTAATGAACCATAACAATAGTGGATGCAACAACATTACAACCACCTCCAAAAACTTGAACACAAGAGGAGACATAACAACTAGTGAACAAAACAAATCATGATCACCACCATCAACAACTGCAACTACTAGCACTAGTGAGAAGACCAATGAACAAAACACATTATAATCGTTTCCATCAATAGCTGCACGTGCCAACACCATTGATATTAACGGGGAATCACATGGTTGTCCATGCCAAATACTAAAAGAGAGTCCATTTCCTGACATCTGATTAACCAATAGAGAAATTGTGTGAAGAAAGAAGATTAACCAATGCTCCAAAGGTGAAATTGTCCCAAACCATAACCAAAATAGCCCCAAAAGGCTATTGAACCAAACCCAACAACATAAACATACTTTCTCGAAAGGATAATACGAAAAAATCTGAAAAATTCACTAATTAGTTTGACATAGGTAATGAAGGGTCCATAGAGCTAGCAAACAAAGTTCCTATGGTGTCACCCGGAGGGTTCGTGAAGTCTCTAGACTCATAATTCATTAGCAAACTTTTCTCCACCTGAAAAAGACAAGCATCCAAATCATTGACCTTAAATCACACATTTATGAGGATTTGCTTGATATCCTCGAGGTTAGAGAACAAGTTGTAGTTGTTAATTTTGATGTTTTTTATCACTAATCGAAGCAAAGAATCCAATACTTGTCTCGTAGCTAAGTAATTCAAGTAAACCGTCCATTTCTTCCTCATTTTACTAGTGTTTGGGAACCCTATCAAGTTCTCTTTGGCAACATTCCAGTCTAAGAAATAGGGGTGGTCTCTCGATTCCTTAGCTTCCAAGAAAAGGATATCCATTTGCATATATAGGGGGACAACATTGAAGAAGGAGGCAAGTCATTCATTAAGGAATCTAAAATTTTGTCCTTTGTAACTGCAAAAAACCTAGTTTCTTTTCCACATGTGTGAGATATATTGACCCAAAAATTTCATCTTTTTGTTTTCTAGCCCTTCCCTTATCCTTCTCTCCTCTTTCTTGTTTTAGACTTCTTTCTCTTGTGACCGAACTTGCGTGGTGGTCTCTTCCAAATGAGGTCGAATGTTTCTTATATATAGGCTTTCGAATTTCCCTTAAGGAGGAAAATTTCTTCTTTGTAAGCCAACTTGGTCTTCCAGGGACTCTTTGACATATTTTGACTCAAATAAATTCTTTTGGCGTGATACAAGATGCCCAATAGGGTCTATTACATATGACATTGACCCTTTTGACTCCTTGAATCTTTGACAAAACCCTAGAAGCACACAATGGGTGCTTTGACCTAGAAAAAAAAAATTGAGCATGAAACCCATGCTATAAAACTAATAATAGTTTTGTTTTTTCTTCTCCTTCAAATACATAAGATCAAGAGTACATAACGTATTATGAAGACCCAACCTATTTACAAATTTCAACAGTACCCCCATATAAAATTGTGAGGAGTTGGTATTTGCATGATGTAATATCCAGTATTAACAATATTCTCCCTCAATTCCATTACATTATTCTTCATCATACTCATAGTGAAGGGAATAAGGTGGCAGAGGCATTGGCGAATTGGGGTTGTAGGGAACGACAACTCACATTGCATACCATGTGTTCAGATATATCAGAAAGGGAAGACATAGATGAAATTAAAATATGATACAAAAATATGGGGCCACGTTATCAATAGTCCTCGAAGGGGGTGATCCCACTAAACCATGCCCTGACAACACAAATGATTAACATGTTGAAGAGGAGAATGACGAAAGGCTTGACAACATTCAATATCTTTGCTACTCTTGCCACTTGTTTAATGGGAATCATCATGTTGCTCCCATAAAAAACCACACCTCTGGGTTACGTCACCCAATCCTGTTACTATAAATGAAATAGTCGAGTAGGCGTTACAGTGAAGTATGAGGGTATATTGTTTTATAGTCTCTCTTATGGAGGAGTAATGGAATTTTTAATGCATGATTGGTTGGAGCAATCTCCCAAGATTTATGACATCACATTCTTCATGATTATTCATGAGTGCATGTTGTTTGAATGATTGGAAGGTGTTGAAGAGTGTGTCGGGCATGCCAAATGTCTAGTCAGTGACCGGACATTCACCACAGACAATCCTCTAGTGGTAGTAACTTTATTCTCATATAATCTTTATTGTTGCATGGACATCTCTCCTTGGTGGAAAATTCTTTACGACAATTGGGGTGGCGAAGTTTATCTCGCAAGATCATGCAAGATCTGGTATTTTTGGTATACTTATCCTTTTTCGATCACTAATCACCTTTCTTATGATCACTCTCTGGTTGTGGTATATAATGTTTCAATCAGATTAATCGTTGTCTGAAATGCTCTTGTTAGTTTTTTCATCTCGTCTGTAGGTCAATGTTCTTCGTCTGTTTCCTCCATAGCACAGGGTCAGGGCCGTCCTTCGAATTGGTGGTAGTATTGTCACCTGCATCGCTCCAAATCTCTAAACCCATAGGTGTATCCTTTAACTACCATGTCTTGATATGCAAGGTTTGGTATTCGGGCTCCTTCTCCATCTCTTTCTAAAAGGGTGATTTGGGTGTGGTCTCTTGTTGTTTATCCCTTCATGGGTGTTTTCCACGTGGTTAAGTGTCTAATTTTTGTGAGGCTTTCTTCCCAAGTCTTTTGGTTTGGGGCTCTCCCAGTTATTCACGTGATTTACATAGATGTGCCACTAGTTCCACTCTTAATTTCCTCTACTATCTGGGGCAATAACGTTTTACATTTTTCTCAGGTTCTATCACCTTTTCTAGGAAGTATCCATAGTCAATGCTCTTTTTTTTCCTTGGGTGACTCAATTAGTGTGGTTCCTGTGGGTGCCTCTACTTTCATGGCTCCACGACAACATTATCTTAGTAGGAGGGGTGGACGATCAACTTCCTCCTCATCCACATCCATGCTCTTTGGATGGGATTCAGTGGTGAAATTCTTAGTCTATCCTTATGGAATTTAGAAGAGAGATCTTACTATTAGATTCTAAAGAGTTTGGTGGGAGATTATTTCTCTAATTCTAAAGTCTCTGGACATAGATGCAATTGGGTTTCAGAGTCGGGGTGGTTCAGGAAACATCCCTTACACTTTGTTCACTCTATCAATATGCACCAACAACTTGACATCCTCCTACACATGGTTATGAGGGAAAAGCAAGTTGACAACTAAAGATTGTTTGTAGGACATGAATACATCAAAAGCATACTAAGGAATCTTCATTTCAACCTCGATGACATTGACACCAGACTAGCTAGAGTGGAGAAATGTGGAGTCTCTCCCTCAGATACTAAATCAGTGGAGGATCATGAGGCTCCTACGGATATAAATGAAGTTCCTTTGGATGTGGCACCCTGATCTCTACCTCTCCTCAATAAAATCCAACTCCTCCTTCACTGATTCTCATCTTCAACTAGTCTCCTTCAATCTGTCTCATCCTACAAATGATGTGATGGCGTTGTTATGGTTGGCTACTTCTTGTTTCACTCTTGACTCTCATTATCCTCTGTCGCAAGGGAATTTGTGGCTCTCGTTTTGGTTTCACTCTTGGCATGGTTTTCTGGTGGTTCCCTGGCAACATCAATTTTGTAGTTTTTTGTCTCCTTTTTTGAGTATAATCATCCGGGATGTAACTCTTTATGGTATATATGGTGACTCTATTCTTTTTTAATAGCGCTATGAAGTGTTTACATGGTTATTTGGGCTATAAGTAAGGATATCGTAGCTCTATTTTATCTATAGTTCCTTCAACTAAATATCACAACTAAAACTTTGTGAAAGAAACATGTGGCTGCAGTCTATTTTAGTTCCTTAAAATAGATATTACAACTATGCCTTTGTGAAAGAAACACATGACCACAGTCTATTTTTTGTCTTGACTCTTGCACTAGTGTCGTTTTGGAAAACCAGCCTTTCTCTGGATTAGATATCAATGTAATCACTTTTCATTATAATAGAAATCATTTGTAGAAATTCACAAAAAATACATGCACGTGATATAGTATGATGTTTTGATGGTTCTCACTGTTACGAGGATCTTGAATTTAGTTTGTAAAGAGTATTAGAGTTATTTTGTAATAGTTTTTATATAAATGTAGTATATATAGGTAGTGATTAAAATTAAATTTGATCAAAAAAATAAATTTTTTATAAAAGGCAGTTTTTCTAAAAATTCTAAAAAGCTTTTTCTTTTTAAATACTATTTAAGTAGTTAATTGAGTATAGTTTGAGGAAACTCTCACACATGTTTAAGTTCAAGTGTCTTAGGTGGACATGTTCATGCTCTTGAGTAGAGTAACTATATAGAATTTAAATGAGAGATGACCTCGTACTAGCAAACTCACTCTTGACGGCTAAGAGGGAGGATGATGGACTTGCACCAAAAACCTCGATAAACTGACACCAACAACCTCATTGGCTAAGAGGGAGGATGATGGACTTGCACCAAAAACCTCGATGAACTGACACCAACAACCTCACTCTTAGCTGAGAGGGAGGATGATGGCATGGTACCAGCAATCGCACTTTTGCCTTCGGTCAATGGGAGTTTGATGGCCTTATAATAGCAACCTATCTCTTGCCTTCAGGGGAGATATTCCTAACATCGCCACTCTCCTCTTGCCTTATTTCTTTCCCATGGTGTTCCTTAATACCCAAAAATCTCTTTAGAAAATAATATTATTAAAGTGAAAAAAAAAAATTAATGTTAAAAGTGAGATTTAAAATTGCTTATATTTTTTTTTCAAGCATAAGAAAATAGGTCACCCAAAGGAATTTATCAAAATTGAAAATATTCCCTTTACATATCATCAACAAGACAACCCAAAACCTAAAAAACTCTTATAAAAGTGAAGCTATGCTTGTCACTTCACGTCATTTTCCTTCCTTAAATAAAATTAAATCTTCATTAACATATAGAATTTATAATTACCAGAGTTTTTTGTACCAATAAAAATCTCTATTTTGGAATAAGGATAGAATTTATAATTACAAGACCTTTTTGTACCAATAAAAATCTATATTTTGGAATAGGGTTTAGCTAATTTTAATTTATTTATCAATAATTACTAAGTGGATGATAATAATTTAACCTCCATATAATATTACTCTATTCTAGAATATTCTTTCGTAGTACTCATGGATCAAAGGTTGAGATTTATGTCAAAAGTAGTTATATTGTTTTCACTCTTTTAATTAAATTGATTAATAAAAAACAAAGTCATATGAACATGAATTATATGAATTATAATATTGTGTGTATATGGTATTCAAAACCATAATATTGTAAGAAAGCTTACTTATAGATTAAGATTTTCATGATAAAGTGATAATTAACCTCTACTGTTACAAATATATAATAATAATAATAAAATTATAATTTTTTTTAAATGATTTTTTCAATTTCAAGAATGTGAAATATTGAGATGATGTATATTAAATTAAGTGTCATGATATTTATAAACTTTTATGATCATTTAATTTATATAATTATAATAATATATTATTATCAATTTATGTCACCAATGAATTTTAATTTTTTTTAATATTTTGAAAATAAACAAATTAACCATTATATAATTATAATAATATATTATTATGAATTTATATCACTAATCAATTTTAATTTTTTTAATATTTTAAAAATAACTTGAAATATAAAAAAATTATCCATTACCATTAAAAAATACATAGTTTAATAAAGTTGAAAAAAATTCAATAAATTACAAATTTAGTAAGGCGAACAATTGTAAAGAATAAGTAAGATTTATTTAGGAAGGCCAATGATTGTAAAGTATAAGTAATAATTTTTTGGTAGAGACGGCTCTGCATTTCATGTTTCTTTTCTGCATTTTGGCAGATTTCGACCATGGCTGAACATTTAAACACGTAATAGACTACAACTCATAGGCACGTATTTCCTTATAACTTGTAAGATATTTCTTCGAATCTGTAACTAATACACCAGTTTATTTTTTATTGAAGTTGAAAATAATTTAATAAAGCCAACTTTAATCCGGCTTAAGTAAAAAGCCCGCCAAATAAAGATGATAATGTATAAAATAATAAGAAGATATACAAAAGAGCAAACCATTAGATCCAATCCGTTGCTTTCTAAATGACACTGAATTATATTAACGATAACAAAAGGAGTACAAAACGCTGGCAAACCACAAGAAATAAGGTCCTCTGTTTGTAGCATTATTAGCTGAAGGTCTGCAAAAAGGACGTTGGATACTATGACACTATTACTGAGCTGACAGGTACATGTAACAAAACACAACCATAAATTAAAGTTTGTATATAACTTCATCAACACACACAACTTCATAAACAAATCAAAATAGTCGCAGGAAGGAAGACGCAAGAAATAGCAAAAGGCGTCGCAGGAAAAAACATGAAAACACGTCAACTCAAAATTGTTGCTGCAGTCATGCGGATGGTTGTACGACTTTACTAAACTTAACGGCTTCATCGACGAGGTTAACCACTTCAGTCTCCATAGCAGATTCCACATCCTCCCGACTACTGTTGCCTGTCTCCACGCCTGGCAATCCGTAGTTCCGCTTGAACCATCTGCTGCACAGCTTGCATTCCCATCTTTTATTCCCCACCATGTTAAGCCTGTCTCCTCCTGCCACCTGGGTAATGCGAAATTTGAAATCCTCTGTACAGTACGTTTCAGTGTTTTTATATCGGATATTGATGACCAGGAACCTTCCTGGCGGCGGAAAGACAAGTAACTGGTCAGGGGTTCGATCCCTCCACGCTTTGTTTACCCATTCCACCATCCCTGGGGGAATACCATTATCATTCAGATGTTCCATTTCGTGAGTCGCTACTCCCAGCCGGAAATCACTGGTTGTCTGTCCTTCTCTGCAGAAGGTCACAAAACCATGTCTCATCGGCAGCATTCGAACTCTTGTAATCACAGCATCTGTCGGCGATTCGAGTTCGTCGGAGGATAAAACATTGTGACCTTCCTTACTCGTCTCACAGCGTACTGACACATTATATCGCTGCGGCTGCGTTTCTACCAAATCTGCTACATGAATACTAACTTTCTTTCCACTGGAGATCTTCACGTACTTCAGGCGTTCTAAGTGAAGCTTCACATCTCTTGCGGCTGTATCAGAACATGCCGTAGAGAAGAAAGAATTCAACTTCCTTCCAACCTGGAGTTGCTGCAGGCGTGACAGGGGAATGAAATCTTCTTTCATTACTGAATTAGATAAACCAGGCCGATATCGAAAAGTAGCTTTCCAAATCGGATCACCAATTTAATCGTCTTGTACTCGGTATTTAATCGCAGAGAGTTGAGGCACGAAAGCAGCTTGGTTTTATACGCCGAAAAGTCCCAGTATGAAGAGAAAAAAGATTCCGAAATACCCATCTTACTAGAAAACCGGGCAGACAGAGTATCCATATCATCAGTTGATTTATCACTCGATGACCCCGATCCCTCTCCCGAAACCACCTCACATATCGCTCCAGTCTTGACACAGAAATATGACTTATCGACTTCTCGATGACTCGGACAGATTTCTCCAGCAAACTTTTCAAAGCAAACTTTGTTCACAGCCAAGAGCGGCTGTGCAAGTGACTTACAGAAGCAGGTGACAAAAAAGTCAGGATGGTATCCCTTACCTCTGGAAACAGCATGGCATAAAATGCGTTCAATGGCCAGAACAACGCTCTGTACTGCTTCTTCTGATACTCCACGTATTTCAACTCTTCCAGAAGACAATTTCACAGAAGAGATCCCTCGAGTGTTTTCGAAACTTTTAATGGTGCTTCCATTCTTCCCTATAATAGCTCCAGTTGCCACACTAGGCACTGGCAACTCACTGTAAAACATAGATGAGGCCGAGGCTTTGCTAATCATCGATGAATGCCTGAAATCCATGACCTGTTGCGTCTCTTCGGAGTCGATTAGTTGTTTTACTACCATTCACCGAATGCAGGTTTCAATTTATAGAAAGGATACGTTGCAAATATGTCTGATCACATTACACGTTGCAGATATGTCTGATCGGTATAGGAAAAGCCGTTCATCAAGTGAATTTAATTAGAACAACGTAAATAATGATATTGTCTATGAATCAAATCAATGGAAGATTGTCCCGCAATTTAATCTTAAAGAAATGATATAATGTATCAATCAAATCAATGGATAAGATTTTTATTCAATTTAGTCCCAAGTTGCCATGTAATCCCCTCAAACCCTTCCCGAAATCTATCATCATTACATAGAAAAAAAAAAAAGAAGAGAATCCATTGCGCCACCTCCACAAGTAAGCCAGGCGGTGGCTTTGTTTAAACCTAATTAATACGAGAATCACCAGAACCATCCATTCATTCGGCAAAGAAGATACATAAAATCTTAGAGGCAGTGGAGGCTTGCATTAAATCCGCAAACATGTTTGCTGTGCAAAGAAGACAAAAGCTTGACGAAAATTTACCCTTTTTAAATTTGGCATTAATAGGGAGGAAGATCTTCACAAAATTTCCTTGGATTGTCATATTAAATATCGCAATTAATTGTTAAAAAAACTATGATTATTATATTAGAGAATATGTATAAGTTTTTGGTAAATATTTTAACAATGTTTTTCTATTTTTTTTTTAAAGCATAACCGGAAAAGAATAGATATATATATATATATATATATCTGATCAGAATCTTTTGACCGGTAATTTTTTTTACATTGTTATTAATTATTATAAAAAAGAATATTTACATTAATTATAATTGCCGAAGTCTAATTGGGAATCCGTTTGCTCCACTTCTCTACATTCACGAGTGAGTGAAACGGTGGGTTAATATAGGAAACACCCAAACATTAATCCACTCGCTTTTCTTTTGGTTAGTGAGGTAGCGCTGAATTTTCAAATTTATCCTTTCATGTTAATGGAAATTCGATGATGTTCGTTTGTTTTCCATATCTATTAATCTACTTCGATGATGTTCATTTGTTTTCCATATCTATTAATCTACTGACTTTTCTTTTGGCTAGCGAGGCATTGCTGAATTTTAAAATTAATCTTTTCAGTCAAATGGAAATTCGATGATGTTAATTTGTTTTTCAGGTATAAAGTTTTATGTAAAGTAAGTGCAATGACTGATTTTTATATTCATTGGAAAGTAACTTTTTTAAAACAAACTTTAGTTTAATATTTGTCATGTAAAAAATCTTATTTTAATTAAATAAAAATAATAATATTATTATATAAAAATGTCTATATTTATAGTGATTTTTTAATTTATTTTTTTTGAAGTATATTATTATTTTTTACATCTAACATAAAGTATTAATTGGGATTTTTAAATGATACTAATTTTCATGGTTAAGCAATGACACTAACTTTCATGGTTAAGCTTGGAGCTTGGATTGAGATTTTTAAATGACATTAATTTTCATGGTTAAGCATGGTTTGTGATATAATTGAGATATAAATTTAAGATACAGTTTTTGGTGATCACAAAGATACATAGATCCTATGTTATAAGACCATTGACAACTAACATACTATAGTAATTAGGAGTTATAATGGCACTAATTTCCATGAGTAAGCATGTTTTGTGATATGTTTGACATACAAATCCAAGTTATATTTTCTAGTGACCATATAAGCACATAGAAATAATAATTTCTTATAGTGATATCCATATATATCAATTTCAAGAAATTATGTTGTGATTTTTAACATTTCTAAATTCTCAAAAAATGATTTAAGATATATATATATATAATTTTTAATGAAATTATAATTTATTTCATTAGTATTTGCTTAATTTTTTAAACATAATTATTTTAATAACATTTTAAAATAAACTTTATAGTTAGTTGTTAATTATAATATAAATAATTTTACAATTAAAATATGAAACACTCTAATTATTTTATGGTTTTTTTATTGAAATTTCATAATACATTTTTTGTGATAATGTAGCTTTTTATCATTTAAATTATGTTTTGAAGTGTCTAGAAAACTCTTAGAATACTGAAATTGTGCAAACTATACCACTCAAACTTATATTTCCAACCAATTTATTTTAGATTTGATACAAAAATTATCAAAAATATACATTAAAATGCGAAAATGTAAAAAAAACAATATTAAGATAATGTAAAATTAATAATAAACATTGAAATTTTAACGAAAAGATTTTTAATTTGAATATCTTGTTAATAAATATTATACATTGAATATAAGATATTATATTATATTAGATAAGATATTATATTGTATTTCTATTTTTTTTTTGGATCTTTCAGCCTTGACTTGTGGCCCGAGGAGTCGCAACCTAAGGGTTTTTAAGCCATCAAAGTCACCCAAGGATCACCCAGTATGGGCCACACTAGCCCTTAGCTGACTGAATTTTTTTACCATGTCTCTTCCCCTAGCACAGGGAACAACCACCCCGTGAAGTTTGATATTTAAATACAAATGAATTTAACATGTAATGTTTCCAAGAATTTAATAGCTCAAGCTACCAGGTAGCTTATTGAATTGGAAAATATTATTATATTTTTAAATAACTTAAGTAAAAAAAACATTAAAAATTAAAATAACATATATAAGAAAAATATTTAAATATATATTAAAAAATAAAAACAAATAAATATGCGGGACCTTTGTCTCAACTATGACGCCAAAGCACCGTCGTGAATGACGCCAAAGCACCGTCGTGAGGCAATAGTAGTGGGTCACCTCGCCGAGGTGGGTGGTTAATTTTGAGAATCAACCCTAAACCCCGTCGCATTGTCGCAAGAGTGTTACGAGCGATCTGACGACAACCTTTGGCGGTGCCCCTAGTAATCGAACCCTGTCTCGATGGCGTCGCCGCCAAAGCAGTTAAGAGTGTCCCGACGAAAATATTTTGGCACGGCCACCAAGAAGACACACGCCCTGTTTATTTATTTATTTTATGTTGTTTCTGTTTAATTTTTATTTTATATTTTTTTAATATATATATATATATATATATATATATATATATATATATATATATATATATATATATATATTTTTCTTTTTAATTTTTAATTTTTTGAATTTTTCATAGTTTACTTTTGGTTATTTTTAAAAATATATATATATTATGATTTTTAATTTTTAATTTATCTTTTTTAATATTTTAATTTAATATAATTTAATTTTTAAATTATTATTATTATATTTGGGTTATGATTTAATTTTCTTAATTTTTGTTTGATTTTGTTTTTTAATTTTATTTTATTTTTTTGTCTATAGGGGTTTTGTCACATTCCACTAGCAACCCGACCCCAATATGTGTCAATTTGATACTTGATCTTTTTAGTTTTTGTTACAATGAATCAAGTTCTTCTCCACTATGTGCTAATTTGATGGTTGATTTTTAAGTTTCCATTACAATGGGTCAAGCATGTACCCAATATGTGTCACTTTTATGGTTGATTTTCAAGTTTTTGTTTGTACCCAATATGTGTCACTTTTATGGTTGATTCTTAAGTTTTTGTTGCAATGTGCCAAATTGTCTTAGGTAAAGATTTTAAAATAACTGTGTCACTTTTATGGTTGATTTTTAAGTTTTTGTTGCAATGTGCCAAGTTGTCTTAGGTAAAGATTTTAAAAGAACTATACTTTTAGCATTTGGTATAATGAATTTTTAATTTAGGTATTTAGTTTTAAGGTTTAATTTAGTCATGATATTTGATCTCCAAATATATTCAAAATATAAAGTTTTTTATAGCTGAAAATCTTGAAATTTGAAAGTTTTTAAGAGTCGTAATATTTTATCTTTAATGCCATGGTTGAAAAATGTCAAAATGAAAAATGTAGTCATGATATCTATCTTAATGTTTTATCTTTAATGCCATGGTTGAAAAATGTCAAAATGAAAAATGTAGTCATGATATCTATATTTAACGTCATGGTTAAAAATTGTTGGATTTTTTTTGTTTTTTGGACTCGTGATATTTTATTTTCAAGGTATTGTTGAAAACTATCAGAATTTTAATGATTTTTGAAGTCATGATATTTTATTTTTAATTCCATTGCTAAAAAATGTTGGAATTTTAACCCAAAAAATGTTGATGTCAACATAACACTTCTTTATTTTGGGGTGTTTTTCTATGTTTATTGCACACAGTTTTAAGTTTTTAATACTATTGTTAAAAAATATTGAAATTTTAACCCAAAAAAATTGGTTAATCAAGTTGCATTAACA
This sequence comes from Pinus tabuliformis, assembly GCA_031772625.1. Classification (NCBI taxonomy): domain Eukaryota; kingdom Viridiplantae; phylum Streptophyta; class Pinopsida; order Pinales; family Pinaceae; genus Pinus; species Pinus tabuliformis. The sequence continues at coordinate 720,075,737 of CM062805.1, forward strand.
CTTTTAATTTTAGGGTGTTATTTCATGTATTTCCCAAAAAAACAAATTGGTTTTTACTACCAATTTTAAAAAATGTTGAAAGTTTACTATAAAAAAAGTTGTTCCAACATGCACAACTGTTTTTCATGATTTTCCGTATTTTTCTTTGTTAGAGTTCTCATTTTTAAGTTCTAGATCTCATTAAGTCAATAACAGTGTTGGTTCTTTGTGTAATGAGGATTTTACAAAAATGAGATTCTAATTAAACCAATAATAATAAAAAAAAATACATTAAAAAAAAAAATTAAAATATTTTATAATATTTGATTGGCTATGAGATCAAAATTTTATATATATATATATATATATATATATATATATATATATATATATATATATATACTTACTAAAAAAATTTATATATGGTTTTAATTTTTATATATGGTTTTAAATATTATTTAAATTGAAATAATTTTTTAATATAAAAATACATTTTAAAATTACTTTAATTAATTAAAAAATCATTTTAAACCACTTTTTTCCACTGGGAAAAAGTCGTAATTTTCATTAGAGTTAAGAAAATTACATTTTGCAGATGCCGAAGCATATTCAAAAGCAGGCTTATGCCTGTCGAATTTGTTTGTAGCTGTCATATATATAAAAGTCTCCACGCAGGGAGCATGAAAATAAGTCAGTTCTATGTTCAAAATTTGTGCTTGGCTCTTCGCAGAGAGCAATATATACTGTAATATAAGCAAAAAGATGCACTGTTCTGCTGTATCTACATACTGAAAAAGCAAAAATATCTGCATATGTATATGGGCTTATAGCCCATCATTCCAATTGTTCAACAAATGGCCGATGATAGTACTGATAAAAGGTGCCATCGTTTTCCTCCTGGATCCACCAATCCTCCCCTATTCTGTGCGCTGCCTCTTTTGAGAGCTGATCTGCAGTGGTGTTCTGTTCCCTGTAGATGTGATGACAGACAAAAGATTCAAATGACGTAATCAATCTCTTAGCTTCGTCAAGAATATGTCTTAAAGCAAATGCATGACAATGAGATGCATTATTGAGCCAATTGCAAACAACTTTGGAGTCACCAAAAATCTGTAAGTGTCTGCATTGTTTTAGGATAGCAAAATGAATGATATGCTTGGGTGTGATGAGTTCTGCGAAGTTGTTTGTGCCTCTGCCAAGGTTAATTTGAATCTTGTATCGGTGTCTGTCGTTTAGATGAAGTATGGTGCCCCCCCCGCACCCTTCATCTTGGGCTGAGCCATCAAAAAAAGCCCAAGGCTTTGTGTGATCAATGGGGATAGGTGTGAGAGTTCTAGGTATAGTGGCAGGGTCCTCTTCAGGTAATAAATTGTAATCTGCCACAGTGTGAAGTATGATCGAAGGCCAGTGTGGCATCTTCAATTGGAAGATGGATAGGTTATGAGCTATCCATATAGCCCAACAAATCAGCAGAGGTAGGTTCTTGGCCTTGCCTGTATGCTCTAAGCACTAGTTGGACCAAGCCTCCTGTAGGGTGTTCCCATGCCATTGCTTCAGCTGCGGGATATGTGATGATATGGACTGCCAGAAGATAATGGTCGAGCTGCAAGTTAGAAACAGGTGCTCTGTGCTCTCCTCAGCATTAAGACATAGATGACAGCGAAATGGTCCATAGAAGGATCGTTTCATGAGATTAGAACCTGTGGGGATCTTATCAAAGATGATATTCCACATCAGAAGTCTAGTCCTGGGCGCAGCCTTGAGTTTCCATATCGACTTCCAAGTGGGGAGGATGTCAGGTGGTTTATGTGGCTCCATAAGCTTGAGGTATCCCAGCTTGGGTGAGTACACACCATGTTTAGCATGTGCCCAGATAATCTCATCTGGTCCCTCCATAAGTCTGATATTTGCTTGAGTGAGAGCAGAAGTATAATCCTTCCAATCATCAAACCATTGGTGAGGCAAATTTAGAGTTCTGGCAGATAACCAAGCCTGCTGGAGGAATGAGGAATTAGCTTGGTCACCAATGTGTTTGATAAATATGATTCCTCTGTCATGGAGAAAGCGAATAAGATCAGCCGGCAGTCTGTGGGCATTCCTGCATCCAACCCAAGGGTCCACTCCAATACGAACTGCATTCCCTTCTTTGATCCGCCAAGTGATGCCTTCTCGCAACAGGGGAATTGAATCAATGACAGCTTTCCATATGTTGGAGAAGTGATCATTATGACCATGTCTGGTACAGAACCAATCTAATATGGGCAGTGGCTTAATGTACTTGGAATAAGCCACCCTGGTCCAGAGACTGTCTGCAGTGAGTAAACTCCATCCGAGTTTGGCTGCCAAATTTTAAACCACTTAAAACCCACTAATATGAATAAAAATCTACTACTTTAAAGAAGAAAAATAAATTAGGGTTTATAAATATATAAAACTAATAATTCAAAATTAAAACCCACTAATACGAGTAAAAATCTACTTTTTATTTTCCTACTTTAGAGAACAAAAAAAAAGCTTTATAAATATATAAAACTAATAATGCAAAGTTAATATCATCAGTGCACATTAACAATTTTTAAGCAAATTTTAAGTGCACATTAACAATTTTTAAACGAATTTTCGTAAAATATTAGACCAAGATTTAAACAAATTTTCGTAAAAGATTAGACCAAGATGGTATAGTACAAACTTAGAAAACCATTAACATTTTTAACCTATCCCGAAGGTGTCACGGACTTCAATCCCTTTCACTTATAACGCTTAATGAATTACAATTATTAGGCAGATCTCTTGTTACTTGAAATTTAAAAAGATAATTCAATAAAGCCAAACTATAACCTGGCCACTCTTCGTAATGTATAAGGTCCTCAATAAACAACTCTGTATTTCATGTTGTTTCTTGCAGAAGGCAATTTCAAGTAAAATTGAACCTTTTAACTTATTTTAACCTATGAAATGTAAATTCAAGGGAGGTAAAGTTATTTTGTTAGACTTCTCTAATAAATGATATATTAATCATGGAGTTGTAAGAGTTAATTGACAAAGAAAAGATGCTTAAGATGTAAATAATTTCAAAAGATGAAGTAAAAGAGCAACAATAGCGATTAAAGGATGATAGACAATTAACTTAAAGTTTTTGTGAGTTTGTGGAATAGACTCATGATGATGGTGTATTATGTGTCACATACATATATTAGTACACAAGTCTGGGATATTTTGTAATGTTTGTTTAAAAGTTTGCAATATTATGTATCTGAGGTTGTGTTGTAAGCCTTGTAAGGCATGTGTACCCCCATGAAGTTCGTGATAATCTTAAAACCACTTTGTAAGCATAGGTTTGTGGTAAGCCAAAAACCACTTTGGAAGTGTGGGTTTGTGGTAAGTCAGAAACAACTTGTGAGAGTGTATGTAAGTACAACTTTGTGGTAAACCGAAAACCACTTTGCAGTGTAAGTTTGTGGTAAACCAAAAACCACGTGTGAGAGTGAAGTGGACAAGGATTCCTGTAGGCATAGTTTAGGTTCATCAGACAAAACCTTGGACATGGTTTAGGGTAAGCCAATAAAACACATAGCATGGTTATGGGTAATTCAAGAAAACCCATGATGATGATGATGAAGGGGGGTTTATAAGTATATTAGGTCTAGGTTGCAGATAATGGTTAGCTTGACCATGTACACGAAAGAAATCCTAGTAGGCTGGTTGTTGCAGTAGTTGGTACTCATGCATTTTGCTAAATGTTTGTTCCTTTATATGGACGTCGACATTTCCTTTTATCATGTTTGTGAACTTTAGGACCATAGTTAGACTTTGTTGAATGAGATTGAGACAAGTAGTCATTAAAGGGGGACTTCAAAAAGTAGAATTCCTACTTGCCCTTGTTGTGATTCATTCTATGTTCAAGAGTCTTTTCCTAGTATTTGGGAGTTTGTTGATGCCTAGTTGGCTGAGATATTTTCTCAATCTAATTAGCTTCCTAGATTGTTGTGTAGTTGAGATATTCACTCAACCAAGAGATTGTATGTCCAAAATAAATTAACTACCTCCATAGATAACTTGATGTATTTATATTGTATTATTATTTTCATGTGAATACAATTTAGAGTGCATTTAAAAATTCTTTGTAATCCTATAACTGACACTATTAATAAGTATTTTTTGCTCTAAGTTAAAAATACATTAATTTATTAAAGTTAGATATAATTTAATAAAATTAATTTTAATCAACTTAATTATAATGTATAAATAATCCGTATAGTATGAAATATAGTGTATTTAAAATCATTTTAAATTTTACAAAATTTGAATATAAATATATGTTAATTTACCATTGTTTAAGAAATATTTTTTTAATAATAAAATTATTGTAAATATAAATCAATAAGTTCTTATATGGTAGAACGTTTTTCATATCTTTGTTTTTTTAATTTTCACCGCAAATAGAAAATTACAACTCATGGTGAGACAATACGCACGCTATAGCAGATTATTACAACTAACCTATTGGAAAATGTGTGTAACAATCATTGAAGATTGGAAATTTTGTGTACAAATCATAAAAGTTTTAGTCTGTAACAAATCAGAAATTCAAATTAACAAAAAAACAATCTATTTAAAAATATTGGGTAGAGATAAATGGGCCTTAGTATAATAGCGGTGATGAGACCTCCAATGTTGGTCCCCATTGCGGCGTGGAAAAAGTCCGCAATTCTAGCATCGAGATCATCGGTTTTCATTTGCAGGATCTTTCCAAGATACGCCAGTGTGCACCCCTATCCCCCGCCATCGATTTTTAGAATGCAAAACTTTCTGCTTCTCGACTTTTTGTTGATGAGCTCTTTCTCTTGGTCTTAGCCGAATAGAAAATTATTCTCCAGCAACGAGAAAATCTAGTAACTTGGTTGATGTCCCAGCTCATTCGACCATGTCAAGCTTCCAATGCCAGCACCGTATTTCCATTGATGTTAAAGAATATCAATGTCGTCATTGACGTAAACATGCCCTCTCTTCTATCAATTGCGACAATCAATAGAAGAAAAGGTTGAAAATATATTTTTTAAATCGATGTGCACACTGCATATTGGTATGGGGGTTATGGGATTTATATGGATGTATGCTATGAATGGTTTGGTGGAATCCAGAAACCATCCGACAATAGAATATCTGGTGCAGACTCGGCAAATCTTCTGCAACCTGCCTCGAAACTCAACTACCGCCCATGCTCAAATACTAACTGCACTACAGTAAAATTTTAACCTTAGTAAAGGTTTTTCTGGAAGTTCCTGGCTTTACATAAACCAAAATCTGCTATGTGTGGTCCATCATATTTTCGTACTACCTCCGAGTGTGTAGAGTGAATGGTGTAAGGGAGGCAACTTGCAGGCGTAGAATTTGACGTGTTTCACAAAACGTATTTTGGATTTTTAAATGTAATTCATAATGAATAAGAAATTTAAAACCGTAAATTTGTTTTGTACATATTTAATTTAACTATGATAAATTTTAATTCCTAGTTGTGAACTGATTTCAGATGAACCAATCCTCTCTTCAATGAAGCCAACTATGGTAAGGATTTGTCTAGTGAGTATGAATTATCATCTTCTTAATGACTTACGGTTTCAATGGTTTCAGTGAAATTTGTTGGAAAGGTAGAAGAGACAAAATACAAATAAACATACAAAACACACGAGTTGCGATCTTTTTATTGATCACACAAAACTTGATTCTTACAATGAACCTGGTGAAGGGTATTTAAACATTTTCAACTAGCGACTTGCCTAAAATATCTTGACATGTAACCACACACTAAAAGTGATCTATCACTTGACTTGACTCAAAACTCCAACACTCAACATTCAACACTTAGTGAATCGATTTAGCCAACTCCTCATGTGAGAGTAATTAGCTTATTTTAACACTCCCCCTTAATTATGACCGCTAAACTAAAACATGACTCATGACAATTCAAACATGCCTATTGGTCTATGTTTTATCTAGGCTTACAATACTCAAGTTTCTTCTATGAGACTCAAACACATCTTTTGCTAATAACTTAGTAAATATAACAACAAATTGATAACTAGATTTACAAGGCTTCAAGTGAATTTCTCCATTGCTCACAAGTTCTCTAATAAAGTGATATGTAGTATCAATATGCTTCCTCTTTTGATGAAACACGCTATTCTTGGATAATGCAATCGTTGAGGTGTTGTCACAATATATTGTTGTTGATCCTTTTTGTTTCTGCTTGAGTCCATCAAATACTCTTCTTAACCAGACTGTTTGACATGTTGTTGATGTTGTTGCTACATATTTTTCCCCTGTTGACAAAAGTGTCACAATGGGATGCTTCGTAGATGCCCATAAAATCACACTTAAACCAAGATGGAACACATAATCAGAAGTGCGCTTCCTATCATCCAAACTTCCTACAAAATCACTATCTGTGTATCCAATCAAATCTTTCTTTTCTATGTTTGCATACATTATACCACAATCTCTAGTTCCTACTATGTATCTCAAAATTCTTTTTCTTGCACTCCAATGTGTGTTTTTTGGAGTCTCCATAAATCTGGAAATCAAAATCATTCCTTGCATGATATCTGGTCTTGTAGCTATGAGATACATGAAGCTGCCAACCAATCTTTTGAATAGAGTTGGATTGACATCTGATCCTTCATCATCCTTGCTTAAATTTGCACCTGTTGCAACTAGTGTAAGGACGAGTTTGCAATTTTCCATCCTGAATCTTTTCAAAAAATCTTTGGCATATTCATTTTGACAAATAAAAATTCTCTTTTTCCAGATTTCTCAACTTCTATGCCAAGAAAATATTTCATGAGACCAAGATTTGTCATCTCAAATTATTTTGACATGGATGCTTTAAATTCATCTAACTCAAAATCACCTGTAAAAATAATGTCATCAACATATACGAAAACAATCAAAATCTGTCTATGCTCATTTACCTTTGTGTACAAAGTAGGTTCAATGTTACTTCTGCAAAATCCATTCTTGATCATGTAGCTGTCAATTTTGATATAGCAAGCTCTAGGCACTTTCTTCAATCCATAAAGCGTTTTCTTCAACCTGTAAACTCTATTTTCTTTACCTTCAACTTGATATCCTGGAGGCTGCTACACATAAATTTATTCTTCTAGAATTCCATCAAGAAGGTTGATTTCACATCCATATGATATACTTTCCACTTTTTCTGAGCTTCTATGGCTAGAACTGCTCTTACAGTATTCAATATGACTACCAAAGCAAACATTTCTCCAAGATCTATTCCTGGTTGCTGCGAGAATCCTTTTGCTACAAGTTTAGCTTTAAATATGTCAATTTCACCTTTCTCATTTAACTTTTTCTTGTATACCCCTTTATACCAATGAGATTTTTGTCCTTTGGAAAATTAACCAAATTTCATGTATCATTTTTTTCAATAGCTTCAGTTTCTTCATCCATGGGTTGCACCCAATTTTCATCTCTAATTTCTTCTTTGAACGAAGAAGGTTGGAATGACAACAATGCATAATTTGAACTAACATCCAAATCATCATAAATATCTTTCAGATTTCTCATCTTTCTCTTATTATTGCTTGATTCATCTCCTGATTGATTGCTGGGAGAGTCTCGATCTGTTGATTTGCTAGAAGATCCACGCTGCTATGAAAAATATTGGAGTCCTTGTTGGTATGTATTTGTTTCGTGTCTTCACCTGTGATTCTTGTTACTCCTTTTCTACTACATCACCTTCTTCCATCTGTGGCACTTGTGCATCAACTATTTTTGTTTACAGTTCCATTCCACGACTCTTTTTCTTTGAACACAAAATCTCTACTAATTATGGTCTTCTTTGTGATAGGTTTATACAATTTGTAAGCTTTTAACTGCTCACTATAACCAGTAAATATGCATTTTTCACTTCTATCATCCAATTTTCCTCTTCGCTCCTTAGAAACATGTGCATAAGAGACACATCCAAGCACTCTGAGATGAGATACGCTGCAATACATACTTGACCATGCTTGTTCTAGTACTTTGTTCATCATACTCTTTGTAGGAGATCTATTGATCACATAAATAACACATGCAACTGCTTCTGCCCAATACTCATTAGACAAATTTGTTCCTTTCAACATGATTCTTGCCTTATTCATAATGGTTTTGTTCTTTCTCTTTGCTACACCATTCTGTTGCAGTGTGTATCTGGCTGTAAATTGTCTTCAGATTCCATGTTGTTTGCAGTAATCATAGAATGCCTTTGAATCATATTCTCCACCATGATATGACCTCAATACCTTGATATGTTGATCACTTTAGTTCTCTGCTAAGGCTTTGAATTCTTTAAACCTTGCAAAAGTTTCAGACTTCTGCCACAAGAAGTAAACTGAAGTCTTTCTGTTATAGTCATCAATGAAAGTGAGGAAGTAACTACTTCCATCAATCGACTGTGTTCTTATAGGTCCACACAAATATGTATGCACTAACTCAAGAGGTTGATTTCCTCGGTATGCAACTCCCTTTGGAAAACTTTCACGGTGTTTCTTTCCCAAGATGCAACACTAGCAAATACTAGCATGTTTTTTTATGGTAGGTAATCCTCTCACCATATGTTTCTGGTGTAGCAACCTTAAACCAGAAGAGTGCAAGTGTCCAAACCAAAAGTGCCATAACCAATAATCATTAAAACATGCAACTGTAAAAGAACTGACAAGATCACTATAATTCATAATTAGAGGAAAGAGTATGTTCCTAGTCATTTTCACCTTCGCTATCAGTTGCTTGCTTGGGGGCTTGTCATATATAACACATTCTTGACCTTGAAAGATAACTTTGTATCATTTCTATGTCAATTGACCAACACTTATCAAATTATGTTTGAGACTAGGAATATAATATACTTCTAAAATTGTCTTCTACTCCCCCTTCTTATTCAGAATGTTGACCACTCCTTTTCCATCTACATCCACAGTCTTGTCAGTCCCCAACTTTACCTTTGTTTTCATAGATAATCCAAATTTGCAACCAAATTCTTGTTTCTTATCATGTGGTTACTGCAACCATTGTCCAATAGCCACACATTATCATAAGGTTCATGCATGGTATGGAAAGCTAGGAACATGGAGTTAGTACTCTCTGTAGTGATATTAGCTCTCTGGTTCCCTTGATCAACTATCTTCTTATTGCAATAATAACATCTCACCTTTGATTATTGCTGAAGTTTCTGCAGATGATTCCACTTTCATGTTCATGCTCTTCTCAGCCATCTCTCCGACCACCATATCTTCTCCCTCGTCCTCTGCCTCTCGATCTACTTCTTCTCAACCTTTGCCTCTTGAAATAGAAAGCTGGCTTTTGAAAGCGGTTTCTAAAGTGGAATCCTTATTTCTCTCTATCCTTGCCTCATGTAATAGAAGTGATCCCATCAACTCATCAAATGTCAATGATGCCAAACCTTTGGCTTATTCTATGGATGCTACCACAACATCAAATTTGGTAGACAAATATCTGAGGATCTTCTCAACCACTATTTGATCTCTAATTCCTCACCATAAATTTTTAACTGATGTACAATAGAAATGACCAGATTCATGCAAGAATCAATTGCCTCTATCTCCTTCATTTGTAGACTTCCAAAATCTCTCCTAATATTCTGCAATTTAACAATATTGACTTTGGCCATACATTTATAGTTTGTCACCAAAGTATCCCATGCTTCCTATGCTGAAGATGTGATCATAATCTTCTGGAACACTACTCAGTCAACTCTTCGTTGGATAAATTGTAACGCTTGTGCATTCTTATTTTTGTCCTTCTTCCATTGTTCCCTCTCTACATTAGTGAGAGCTTGTTCTTCTAATTCTTCTGATACATTCTTAGGTTTTGAAAACCCAAACTAGACATAATCTCAAACATCATGAGCCTGCAACGTGCTCGCTATGTTAATGGCCCACACATCATAATCCCTCCCTGTAAATGGTGGGAACTATGGTTGGAAATTTGAAAAATGCATCTTTCTTCAAAAAATTCTCTTTAAAAAAATATATATTTCTCCTTATATAAGCTCCTTTTTTTATTCAACAAAAACTTTTTAAAAAACCTTTTTTCACAAAATATTTTCAAAAGCCCTTTTCAAAAACTTTAATACATTAAGTCCCTTTATAAAATCAATCCTTTAAAAACCACTTTAATATCAAACTTACGTGACTTCTTTTAAAACGCTTAACAAACTTACAAACGATTTAAAAAAATCCCAACATATAAACGAAGTAAACTTGACTTCGAATTTTAAAAATACTTGTTCTTCGGTTTATTAACGCGCCTCTTCTAATGAGAGCATTGCGTGTTAACGCTATCCAAAGTGACGAACTCACGAGTTAGTCCTCCAATGCTATGAATATGAGTTTGACCCATGTTGTCACACTTCCAACTTTGCGGTAGTGTTTCAACCGCTCTTGGCGAGGTGCGGCACCACCGAACACTTTCATTTCACCAATACTTATGTTCGTGGACTACGCCTAATTCACTTTTCCCTACTTAGTTTGTGTTTCGCAACCAAGTATTATTATGTTTATCCTTTATACCAATGAACACCCATACACATTCATTATCAACAGCAATTATAAAAGAGAACACAATTGCACAGTATAAAGAGAGGGGCAACTCCCTGAACAATGAGTCTGCCCGAACAATATATTATAACAGTTTACAACACTTTACAAGTATACTTGGAAACTCCAAGTTTCATACTTAGCCAATTTTACAATCCAAGGCAAAACTCGGTTGCCTAGCTTGTCGGCACCTCGGCACGGTCGCCGCACGACTTGCCAATCCTTCATTCACCTTGTCTCTGTGCACACTTGCACGATGGGCGGGCGCTCACCTGAGTCACCAAGACACCCACGCCAAGACTTTGCACAAACCGGGCGCCACACATTCACCATGCACACCTCACCCAACCACCGGGCGCTCCTACCCGCACCTTCACCCAATACCAAGTTCAACGCTTTCCCCTTGTGTGACTAGCCCAAGAATGGGCGCATGAGAAACCTGCGCCTTCCTCCTTGTATTTGAGCACTTAGAACTGCGCACTACTCCTTGTAGCGAAGATGTATGAGCGAGTTGGTTGATGACAAATGCCTCCATCGCATTTACAATATATAATCTTATTTTAAACATTGTTTAAAATATAAATATGGTTACAATATTTATTGATGAATAATCATATATACTATAATTTCATAGTTAAAATCTATTATTTCAAGTTATTATTTTTTATACATATTTTTATGTATTAACTTATCAATAATAAGATTATTTGAATTTTTTTTTAGAAATGACTAACATGATGTCATATTCATTGATAAATAATTTTATTTTAAACATTGATTAAAATATAAATATGGTTACAATATTTATTGATGAATAATTTTATCTTAAACATTCATTAAAATATAAATATGGTTACAATAATACTTACTAAATGACATAATTTAAAAATGAATATATTAAATAAAGTCTATGAATTATGATTTTCAGCAAATTGTTGATGTAATGATTTTTTTTTAATATTTCTAATGATTTTTTTTTTGCATTATTGATAATGTTTTTTCATTGATTTTTATAATGACTATTTTTTTTTCCCTATTTTCCTAACTTTATGGTATAAAAGTTTTGATGCTTATAATTTATAACTCGTTTTTTATTGTTATTCAAGTTATATTATTTATCATTCTTGTAGCGGGCAAGTAATATTGTATTTAATTTTTGGTCAAATCCATATTAATTTCGGTTAGACCAAATTACTTTAGAGTACCATGCTTGTGCTTTGTCATGAAAAATGATCATATATAAGCATTCACGCCTTGATTTGTCATGCAATCTATTATTTTATTTTATTATGAATGGACTTACATTTATTATGAATGGGATTATCTCATTAAATATTAGATGGAACATTTTTTATTTGAAGGGATGTGTGCCACTTTTGTTTTTCATTTAAGAGTTAGCAATGTGATAATGTAAAGAGATAATGTAACCGATTTCCATGCAATCTTACTAATTTTCTATTGAGTAGCCACTTAACATAAGTGCATAATTATATTTGGTAGTTAATTAATAGTTTATAAAATTTGAGAAGTCACTAAATAGTCTCTATATTATGGTTTAATATATAATTATAAGTAAGTTATGTAATTCTCAAATTTGGAACTATTCAAAAAAATCTTATGTAATCAATCAACTACGTTATGATTATAAGTGTGACTTATAGATGTGATTCACTTTTAAAAGTGGTGGTGCTACTATTAATATTCTTATTACATGAAAATTTGAAATTTTAGATTGAGATTTTTTTAATTATATTATTTAATAATTAGTTTTAAAATAAAATAAATTAATTAATTAATTAATTATTAATATATATATATATATATATATAATTTTTCAATTTTAGTATTAAATTTAAATTTAGTAAAAGTATTTTTGTAATTAAATATAATAAAATGAATGTAGTTTTTTTTGTTTTTTTTTTGGTAATCATGGAGTTTTCTTCAAACTTAACGATCATCTTCCATAGTTACTAATAGTAGTAGCAATGCACAATCCAAATCAAAATTTCCAACCATATGTAAATTAACAATTTATCAATGGAGTACTTTATCAACTAGCTCTAGGAAAGAAAATGCCAATACATAAGCTCCATAAACATAAATAAAATCAAACAAATACACAATCAATGTTTTGAAGAAAATAAGTAATAAGGTATTAAAGATGATAAAGTGACCAATGCATAATGACATGGATCATAGAATTAGAAATAAATAAAAATTAGTTTATGTTTTATTAAACTATTTTTTTGGTAGGTAAGCACCCACTGGGGATTTGAACTAGTGACCTATCGCAATGAGTGCCTTAACAGTGCACCCATTCACTATCAATCCAAAACCCAATGGGCTATTATTTTTTATTAAACTTACTTATATATATATATATATAATATTACGCTATAAAATATACATTGAAATTAAATTTCATAAAGACAAAATTATCATTTCACTCATGTATTATAACATGCATGTACACACAACCTATAATATTATTAGAATACTACATGCTTTATTCAGTCATAGGGTTATTGAAATCATGACTTTTTGTTTTGGATAACACTTTGCTATATATAAACAAAGAACTTATTAATTGAGAGAAAATTCAAAATCAATATATCCCAATAATATCGAGATACTTCCTCTCTCAAATAAAAAATAATATTATTTAAAAATAATTTATTTTACTCTAATCAAAAGTTTAATTGTTTCACATTTTAAATTTACATATGAATAAAATTAAGTAAATTACTATTACAATTAACTAATAATAAAACCATTTAATCAACCAGTGTATTAAATTAAAGTAAAATAATAAAACAATTTTTCATTTCATAAATATATGATTGAAGTAAATAAATCTCAATTAAAATCAATAAATAAAATGTAAAACAACTCCATATTTTAATTATTTTAATTTAGTTGTCCAAGGGGTCTTGGATAGACAATAATTGGGTGCATTGTTAAGGCACTCCTAGATGTTAAGTCACTCGTTCAATTCCCCACCCTATTCAATTGTTATTCCTGGACGTGACCATCATGTAGCCTCATTGTTGCCGAACTTACATTTTTTTTTAATGTAGACTGAGGTGTACCATTCGTCTATTCAAAGGAATTTGTATCAAAGGTTTTGAACATAGGTAAATTTCATTAGATTTTATCAAGCAAGGTCAACAAATATCAGTAAATTGTTTTTAATGTAGACTGAAGTGTACCATTTGTCGATTCAAAGGAATTTGTATCAAAGGTTTTGAACATAGGTAAATTTCATTAGATTTTATCAAGCAAGGTCAACAAATATCAGTAAATTGTTTGACAACAATTAGTCTGACAACAATGAGTTTGACATTGCAACCATTAGCCTATATAATACCACCATTTGTAATTTGTATCAAAAGTTTTGAACATAGGTAGATTTCGTTAGATTTTATCAAGCAAGGTCGACAAATATCAGTAAATTCTTTGACAACAATTAGTCTGACAACAATGAGTTTGACATTGCAACCATTAGCCTATATAATACCACCATCGGAACTTACAAATAAAGACAAAATCTTTGCATCTTAACAATAGTTAACTAAGATGCCATTTAATTCCAGTCAAACACAATGCCACATTATGCCTACTAAGTTAATATCCCATAAGTATCTTGCTCAACATAAGTTCAATGACAATAACTTTGACCTTATAACATGAATATTATATAAAAAAATTGCCATCATTTAATGTTAAATAAATAAATATAAAAACTTTTCTTGTTGTCATTCTCTTCAATGTCAATTATATATATATATATATATAGAGAGAGAGAGAGAGAGATATATAGATAAAACTCTTACCTACCATAAAATGCTTAATTACATTAAAAATATCAATAAAGAAAAATGGCTAAACTAATATTCATATAACTTATTTTACAATTTTATTATTATTGGGAGTACTTCTTACAACATATCATGACATCCAAATATTTTATTTAAGCTAAGGGGCACAAAATGCTAGCTATGCGACCTTGTTTATAAATTAAAAAAATTCATAATAAAATAATAATAAACCTCTATAGTTACAAATCGTGTGATATATATTTTAAATATATATACATTTCACCTATATATTAAAAAATTTATAATTAATAATAATAATTATATAAAATAAAATATACTTTACTTAATTTTTATAATTTTTTTAATTTACCCCCTATAAAAAGTTTAATGAACTAAATGTTTTGACTTGTATAAATATTTATTAATTATGAAATTTACATAACTATGCTTAATCATCGATGAATGCCTGAATTCCATGACCTGTTGCGTCTCTTCGGGGTTGCAGATATGTCTGATCACATTACACGTTGCGATATGTGTGATCGGTATAGTAAAAGCCGCTCAGGGCATCAAATTGAATTTAATGATATTGTCTGTGAATCAAATCAATGGAAGATTTTAATGTTATAATGTATCAATCAAATCAATGAATCCCAAGTTGACATGTAATCCCCTCAAACTATCATCATTACATATAAATGGCGCAGAGAACCATCTATATTCCACCTCCACAAGTAAGCGAGACGGCGGCTTCGTTTAAACATAATTAAAACGAGAATCACCAGAACCATCCATTCATTGGCTTTTTCTTTTTGTGAGACAGCCATCTTCTTTCTTCCCTTCGCAAAGAAGATACATAAAATCTCAGGCAAAAGGTTGACGAAAATTTACCCATTTAAATGCGAGGAAAATCTTCACAAAATTTCCATCGATTGTCATAAAAACTATAATTATTATATTATTATATTATCAATAACTTTTTCGTAAATTTTTAACAATGTTTTCTATTCTTTTAAAAGTCGAAAATATTTACCCGAAAAAAGAATATATATGATCAGAATCCTCTGACATGTAATTTTTTTCACATTGTGTTAATCATGCTTTATATTTTTAAAAAATAATTATAATCATTTAATTTTAATTCTAAGATTATACTTTACTGAAAACATGAATTATCATATTATATATTTTTAAAATAATTATAACCATTTAATTTTAAGATAATACTTAATTGAAATATTAAATTATTATATTATATTTACTAAAATAAATTAAGGTTAATTATATTTATATTTTTAAAAACTAATTATGACCATTTAATTTTAAGACTTTAGTTAATTGAAACATTGAATTATTATAGATTTTGGAATAAAAAAGAAATACATAATTTTGAGCCACTCTATAAATATATTAGAAAAATATATGTAGAAAAAATTAAACAAAACAAAGTTAAATGTTAGTGGATCTATTTTAATTAATATTCAAATTGAAACATATATCAATGTAAACAAATTACCTATTTAGGTTATCTTTATTTTTTTTATTTTTTTTAATGGGTGTAAATGTATTAGAAAAATATATGTAGAAAAAATTAAACAAAACAAAGTTAAATGTCAGTGGATCTATTTTAATTAATATTCAAATTGAAACATATATCAATGTAAACAAATTATCTATTTAGGTTATCTTCTTCTTTTTTTCTTTTTTTTTTCTTTTTTTCTTTTTTTTTATGGGTTTTGACAGACAACCTCCACTTGAAAACTTTGGGCTGACGCCCCTCCGCCTACTACAAGACCTGACCCCAAGAGCTTTCGAGAATTGACGCTGTGACCTCCCATCTGATGTGGCCCCGACTTGACCAATTGAGCTAACCCTTGGGGCTCATTTAGGTTATCTTAACTTATAAAAGAAAATTTAACTAAAAAAATAAGTTGGATAAATATAAATTACAAAACCATAACCAAATCATGTGATAACAACATTTATCTCAAAGGCTACTTTAACACAATCAAATCCAAGACTAAGTTATCTATATATATATATATATATATATATATATATATATATATACATATTTTCCACTGGAAAAATCGTAATTTTTCATTAAACTTGAAAAATTACATATTGTAGATGCACGATGCATATGCTATGTGTCTGTCCGCCTCTGAGGGCTTGGTAGAAGATCAGAAAATATCAGCATAAAATACCAAAAACATCATGCAAAATGTTCATTCAGTCCTTCTATTTTATGTACATATTTTCCACGCAGGGCCATGTAAATATTTTATATCCAAAATAAACAAAAAACTATACAAAATTTCAAAAAATATCTGGTATTCAGTTCATGGGCTATCAGCCCTGTGGTAATGTGGGTCTATGTAACGTTGATGGTAGTATTGGTATGCATTTGACCCACGCTGTTCCTGGATCAGCCACTCTCCTCGAAGAAGTGTCGTGGCCACCTTGGATAACTCGTCAGCACTGCTGTTATGTTCCATGTAGATATGATTGCAAGTGATATCATTAAAATGAGCCTTAAAAATATTTAATTCATCCAAAATATTACTGAGTGTGTGAGTGTGACAAGCAGTAATATTATTGAATCAGTCTATAATGATCTTCAAATCTCCATATATATTAATGCTCATGCATTTATGTCCCAATGAAAAATGCATGAGATGACGCAGAGTGATGAGTTCAACAAAATTGTATGAGTGAACCCCCAGACCCATTCAGACTTTGTAGTAATGATGCTCACTAATGTATACGATGAAACCACCTCCGCATCCTTGCTGTTGGGCTGCACCATCAAAATATGCCAAGGGGTATTTTTATCGATATGCAGAGGGTCATGAGGCCTGCGGGTTTGTGATTGGGGAGGCTCAGGCATCTCGTTGTAAGCCGATATAATTAGTACTGTAGTATGCGGCCAGCTCATAGGTTTGCTATCAAAGATGTTCCGATTCCATGCCAACCAGAGATACCAACTGATGGTTAAAGGGAGGCTTTGTATTTTTGATCCTTTATGTCGGTGATACCAACTTTCCCAAGCTCTGTTTATGTCATTGCCTTCCCATGAGCCCGTGAAATGAATAGAAGTGGAAATATTTTGCCACAGGTCCATCAGGCTTGTACACTTCAGAAAAAGGTGTGTTGTCGATTCTGCTGCACTTTTACATAGTGCACACCAGGTAGGCCCGTGGATAGCTCAGTGCATGATATTTTCACCAATGGGGACTTTGTCTTTTAATATGCACCAAAAAAATAGTTTGATCTGAGGAGGCGCTGTGAGTTTCCAAATTGCCTTCCACCAGAAAGTAATCAAATCCGGAACTTTGTGTGAAATCAGTGCTAGATAGCCCGACTTTGGAGTGTAAAAACCGCTGTCAGATTGATGCCATATGAGTTCATCCGGTCCCTCTTTGATCCTAATGTGCGATTCAGAAAGAGCAGTAATATATTCATTCCATTCTTGGTGCCAGCATTGTGGTAGATTAATCTGTTGTGCGGATTTCCATCTTTGTGCAAAAATGGTAGAATTATGAGGATCCGCAATGTTAGCTAGGACCTTAATCTCTTGGGAGCGTAAATGCTATATGAGGTTCCTTGATAACATATTTCTGCTACTGCTTCCATTCCATGGGTCTAATCCAATGCGAGCCAAAGAACCATCGTTTATTCTCCAAACCAGATTTTCCCTAATGAGAGGCAGTGAATGAAGAAGTGCCTTCCAGACAGATGAAATGCCAGATTTGGGCCAATTAGGAAGCTGAATCCAATCCAAGATACTCAGAGGCCAAATGTATCTGTGATATGAGATGCTAATCCAAAGATTATGTCCCGTGAGCAATGTCCACCCCATTTTTGCAGCTAGAGCCTGCGCAAATAAAGGAAGGTCTTTTAGGCCCCATCCTCCCCATTTTTTGGGCAGGGCAATCTTGTTCCAGCCCACCCATGCAAATATCCGCTTGTCCTGGTTCCCATATATATATATATATATATATATATATATAAACTCATTAAAAACTTTAACAATATTTATAATAATACATATCACAATCTATATATCCATGTGGAAGTGAAATTTGAAAAATAAATAAATAAATCAAGAATTAAACAATAGAATTTATAAATAGATTATTAATTCAAGGTTATGATATTTTTTTTATCAAGATTATGAATTGAGTTCTGTTCGTGTAATTAATCGGTGAAATGGTTATATTCTAAACGTTATTTTGGTCAATTTTAATTAAAAAAACCAGTACAAAATTTCAAAAATCCTATTATAAAGTTGTTTAATTTGCAATGATCATGTGCCTAAGTGTTTTTCAAGGTGCAAAATCCATTTATAAATTCAAACCTGTGATTTAAACACCAAGAAACCACAATATTGTTAGAAATTGCGTTGCTAGATTCTAGCAAACAATTATTTCATGTATATGTTAGACGAAGTGGATTAAGTTTAAGATAATAATTAAATTTTATTAATTTACAAGATTAAATTCGAAAAATTGAAAGTTAATCATTTAAAAAAATATTTCTTATATGTTTTTTCAAAATTTCCAACATAAATTACTATTACTATATTATAATTTATATTAAATCATAGAAATAGTATTTAGGAAAAGAAATCCTAATACTTAAGTATATTTGAGACATGGAATAAAAACTATAAATTGTAGTATTTTTAAAGCCACCTGTTGATGCCCCAAAAATCGTTGTATGAACATTGGGGGATAACCACCCCGTCTGGACCTTAATACAACTCCTTTTCCATTTGGGATGGTGGCTCCAACTGGATATAATGGGACCAGTTTCCCAATAATGAATAAAAGGGGATGGATGAGTGATTGGTTTCTAATAAATGATAATGAATGGATGACTTAATCTAACAGCAAAAATATAAATGACTATTCTATCCCAAGAGGCTTCTATTCTTTTAAGTGCAACGCTTGATGATCTCTGTTCATTGATAGGCATATAGATGACTCTACACAATAAACATAGACATTCATTTACTTAATGATTGCTTTGTTCAAGTAGTTGAACAAAGTGATTAACAAAACATTGTTACACTTATCCTTTTATATTACCGATACATGTATGATAAAAGAAAAGCATGCTGTAAACATCCAATAGTGGAAATTGTAAAGAGTGCTGTTAAAAACACACGCATATATCTGATAATAGCAAGAGCGATCAAACAACAATTCACATAAACAGAATGAACTCAGACATAGATAGTAGTACCATATGAGCTGCAAATCATTCCCAACATCAATCGCTATTTGAATTCCTTCTTCCGACGTAGAAATACTTTTAAATAAAGGTAGTAGTGCACATCCACATAAAAGCTTCGTTATCAAAATTGGAATAATTGGCCCAGTCTTTATAAAAAAATATGCCTGAAGTACAGTAGTGCAACTCCAGGTTTAAGTCATATACAAAAACTTACGACCCTTTCCAATGCATTGAAAGGGTCTATAAATACTTGATTAAAACTAACTAACTATGAAATTAAAATCCTATTTAATTGGTACAACTTGATTTGGAGTATCTTCCTCATAGCAATCTGGCAGTCGGCAACATGATTCATCACTTAGGCTGTTTGCCTTTCGACCTGAGTTGGCATATTGCAAGCATTGGTTCCACTTCTGGAGGTCGGTTGAGACGAGAATTGAGTTGGGCAGCATAGGTGGCATCTTGTATATCGGGAATGATACACCTGATTGCATCTATCAGGCACTTGAGGGCGGCTCTCTGGCTGTATGGTTTGACTAGGAACAACCAATAGGTGTCCCAAGTCAAACTGTTAATACCTGCGATCAATCTCCCGTTCTTCTCCAGCTCTTGATAACATGACTGCTCCAATGTTTTAGCCGATAGCAATTTACCCGAAGACTCATGCTTGTGTTTTGATGGGTTTTGCCTCCAATCCCGTATGGGTTCTGATTCAATGTTGTTTTCATTTCTGAATTTCTCCAGGAATGCTTTGTTGTACTTCTTCTCCGGTGCAGGCAAATGGTACATTTGCCTCAAATCATCAGGTTGAAACGAGCCGAACACTCTCCCGTCCATGGTGCAAAATGTCCTGTTTGTGATTGGGATTTCTTCAATTGCCCATCTCACCACATCTGTATATGGGAGAATTTGTTCTTGGGCTGCTATCCGATGAAGGTAAGAGTCAGCTAAATCCTTTAGAGTAGCATCAGACTTCCGAGTCGTGTCTGCTGTGGCTTGCACTGTTGTTACCTCAGGCTCTTCGGCCTCAATCAGATTGTAGATGCTCAGCCAAGTAGTTTTACCGAGTCCTAGACATGTGGTGTTGGATATCAGTCCCTTTTTTCTTGCTCCTAGATCGACAATGTGTTGTCCTGTAACTGCCGAAGCGGAAGCTGTTACAGTTTTCTTAGATTTCTTCCCCATTTGGCTTGAATTTGCTGCTTCGGAAGAGCTCTGCACAGGAGAGAAAATGAATGTAATGCGGAGAATTGGTAGCGCAAACCAAAGATGAATGAGATATATTAATCAATGAATAATGGAGGATTTAACTTAAGGTGGCCGCGGATACAATCTCTGAAGAGATTTTAGCCTTACTATTTCATTAAATGGCCGTTTAAACCTGTCAATCCTTTAAATGCTCATCATATCGTTTATTGGCTGAATGATTCATTTAAGCATGGCTTTGATGTTTTGGCGGTTGAGCATAAGTGAATCGCTATCGGGAAGAGAAAGGCCTTTAATACTAAATAACCATAATATATCCTGGCCTTATCAATATTTTTTGAAATATGCGCTTAGCTTTATCGCAATCGGCGATCAGGGGAAAGCTTAAGTTGTTATATTGGTGTCCTTTCGGAATCCCCGATCACCGATAGCGATATCGCCAATTCGCATCGGGAGTTTTAAACGAGGGCTTTAGATGCATGCATGGTACATCCCCGATCGCCGATAGCGATATCGCATCGGAGCGAAGAGGGGCCTTTTGTTATGATCGCTTGCCTTCCCGATATCCGATAGCCATTTGTGCATTGTCGCATCGGGGAAAATCAATGGGTCTTTTAAGTCATGCATCCTTTGTCATTGCGATATGCGATCTTGCGATCGCTTTATCGCAATAATAAAAGATTACTCATTCTTTATTATAAGACCGATTAAGTGATTTATCAAAAAGGTTTTATAATGTTTTATTTCTTTTCGGACCTTTTTGAATAATGATAAGTTGATACCAATTTAAATGAAAAGGGACCCATTTCATATTATAGTTTTGAAAAATAAAAATATGTATGAAATGGGGGGTTGTTGTAGAGCACAACAATTGGCGATTCGCTGGGAGAAACAGTTATCTCTGAGAAGTACTGAAATACTTAAACTTTCTTTAAATAGGAATCTCATCAAAGAGGAAAATTCTAATATAACTAGGTATATATGCATTCCGAATAAAATAAAAACTATCTTTGCTAATTTCTTCTCTTGTTAAAATTAGATACATTCTAAGTTTTAAATTGGCCTCTATTGGTTGATAATGATAAAACAGAAAACCTTTCCAAATCAGCCTTTTAATTGACTCCTTTGTCATAGGTAGAGCCTCTGTTGCCAGCAAACGTTCATAGTTTTGATAGGGATACCTTTTAACCATATTATTGTCCATTATCCCATCCATTTCAGAGTATGATTAAAAGAATGAATTCAAAACATGCTTTCATATTTTGTATCTCTTTTTACTTTTCTATTATTTTGTAAGATAAAAATCCATTGTCCTGGTTTGGTGGCCAGCTTTTTGACAATGCCATTCACTGGTAGTAATCTAACCGAACAAGCTGGCTCGTGATGAGACCCCTTGTCTTATGATTCTAAGCCATTACCCTGTTTTGGTATGCAGTGTTGGTAATGTCGGTTAAACTATTTCCCGATGATCATGGTAAGCAGGCTTGTAATAAGACCCCTTATATTTTATATCAAATATTTTAGAATTACACTATGAGTAATCACAAACTTTGATGAATGGGATGGACAATTTTCTCCTTAAGAGAGAATGGATGACAGGGTAAGAGTTGAAAATGCTGAAGTTGGATTGGTTTCTATTTTGATATTGATAACCTTTTTGTGACCAATTTGAAAACATAAAATGATTTACAATACTTCTAAATCTTGAGAAGAGTTCAAAAAAATTGAAATGTGGTTTCAGAATGCAATTATACGTAGTTTCCTAGAAATTGTCCCTTTTGTTTAAGGCTTCTATTATTTAAAAGTAAATATCAACACTACTTCTTTGAGCAACTTTTAAATACAGCAAAGGTCAATGGAAGATACCTTACAACTTTATTTCCTAATGGTCCTACAAACTAGAAATTCTACTAAACTAAAAAAGGGGAGAAGGGGTTACCTCCTCAATTGAAGAATTTCTTTAAGATGAGGCCATTAACAGGAAGAGAATCTCTCTTACCTGATAAATCTTGTAATATGAATGTCGAATGGCCTATCTTCTCGCAGATCTGAAATGGTCCAAGCCACATTTTCTGGAACTTGGTGTGTTTTCCTTTATCCTCATGGGCTTTGTCCCATTTCAGAACTAGATCACTGACTTGCAACTGTTTTGAACTGGATGAAGTTGAATCAAAGGATGACTTGATAATTTTCTGATGTTTTGCATGAGTAATTTTGGCCCTCTCTCTTTCCTCTTCTAATTTTAAGATTTGATCATGTCTAAGTTGAATAGAAGAAGAAGGGCTTTCTTCAATAAACTGAACTAGGGCTAGAGAAGGAAGGACAAGATTTGTTGGTAGCACTGCTTCTTTCCCATATACAAGATTGAATGGAGAAGAACCTATGGAAGCCTTCTGTGTTATCCTATCAGCCCATAGTGCGAATATTAAAGATTTGTGCCAGTTTTTATGATTCTGTTCGATAGTTCGCTTAATAATTTTAACTAGATTTTTATTAGTAGATTCTGCTAAACCATTACCCTGGGGATAGTAATTAGCAGAATATTTCAATTTAAATCCTCTTTTAATAGCGAAATCAAACATAGAATTCCCAGAGAAGTAAGATGCATTATAAAAAATAAGAGCATTTGGGACACCAAACCTGGTAATGATGAATTGATCTATGAATTCCATAATTGCCTCAGAATTTGTTGTCTTTAAAGGAATCGCTTCAACCCACTTAGTAAAATAATCAGTGGCAGTAAGGATATACTTATGCTGTTTGGAAGAATGTGGAGTGATTTCTCCAATGATGTCCAATCCCCATTGCTCAAATGGTTGTTCAATGTTGACTGGTTGCAAAGGGAAAGCTGGCTTTCTTTGTCTTCCACTAAAAGTTTGACAACTTCGGCATTTCCTTACATATTGTTGACTGCTTGCAAAATAGAATTCTTACTTGCCCTTGTTGTGATTCATTCTATGTTCAAGAGTCTTTTCTTAGTATTTGGGAGTTTGTTGATGCCTAGTTGGTTGAGAGATTTTCTCAATCTAATTAGCTTCCTAGATTGTTGTGTAGTTGAGATATTCACTCAACCAAGAGATTGTATGTCCAAAATAAATTAACTACCTCCATACATAACTTGATGTATTTATATTGTATTATTATTTTCATGTGAATACAATTTAGAGTGCATTTAAAAATTCTTTGTAATCCTATAACTGACACTATTAATAAGTACTTTTTTCCTCTAAGTTAAAAATACATTAATTTATTGAAGTTAGATATAATTTAATAAAATTAATTTTATTCAACTTAATTATAATGTATAAATAATCCGCATGGTATGAAATATAGTGTATTTAAGATCATTTAAATTTTAAAAAATTTGAATATAAATATATGTTAATTTACCATTGTTTAAGAATGATTTTTTTAATAATAAAATTATTGTAAACATAAATAATAAGTTGTTATATGGTAGAACGTTTTTCATCTCATTTATTTGTCTTTTTAAGGAATATTTTTTTTTTTAATTTTCACCGCAAATAGAAAATTACAACTTATGGTGAAACAATACGCACACTATAGCAGATTATTACAACTAACCTATTGGAAAATTTGTGTAACAATCATTGAAGATTGGAAATTTTGTGTACAAATCGTAAAAGTTTTAGTCTGTAACAAATCAGAAATTCAAATTAACAAAAAACCAATCTATTTGAAAATATTGGGTAGAGATAAATGGGCCTTAGTATAACAGAAGCCTTATGTTGTCTGCCTTGGTTTTAATGCTTATGTGGTCAACCCCACCAGAATGTTAGGCTTAAAAGGATGAGTCTGAGTACAAGTTTTGGACATATCGACCACTAGAATTCATTTGTTTTTTGGGAGGACGTATCGACCCTTTTCTATATATTTGAATATTTGCAATGGTTCGAATTTAAAGTTCTCTTTCTTTTTTTTTGGGTTTGGGGACCCCTATCTATGTATTGAACATTTGCGATGGTTTGAATTAATTTAGCTCTTACATTCGAAGATTGTATGGGACTATTGCACATGTAACATTCACATGATGTAGTTTGATGCTTCTTGGTGCAACGAAGATCTTGGATTTAGTTTCTAAAGAGAACTAAAGTTATTAGTAGTATATTTAGAAATGTATGTATTAAAATTAAATGTTATTAGAATATCATAATTTTATTAAAATTAATTTTAATAATAATTTTATTTATTTTTATGTTCATAGTTATTATATTATGATGTTTTTCATGGTAATGTTGTTGGGATTAGTCGTCATCAATAGTTGTTGCGAATCTCAATAGTGTCCTTTTTAGACTTGTTCGAAAAAATAAAGCATTTAATCCCTTCAAGGTTATATATGTGATTTTCCTTGCGCCAAAATTTAGCTAGAATGCCCACGACGTCGGTTGAACATCCTCTGCCCCTCCTCTGCCAACACCCCCAACACTTTCAGTTAAAAATAATCAATATTATTTTGTATTAATGGAGAAATGGTTACATAGTTGTAACGTATCTCCTTAGTTTAGGATTTGTTCCTAGAGTTTAGGAGTTTGTTTACAACTACCTAATTTCTAGTGATGTATTTAATATTGTAATATTCATTTGATGGAACAGTAGAGTGAACGGAGAGAGAGTCTCTTCTTTGTTTGAGTGCAGTCTCCAGGTGTTGTACACACCTGTGAGCTGCAACTCCTTCATTTAATTCAATGTGAGCTGCAACTCCTTCATTTAATTCAAAGTTTGATTTTTATCTTGGTATCAGAGCTTAGGGTAGAGATAGCCTCAAATTTTTTTTTAGGGATGTATCATTAGTTACATATCTGTAGTGGTAGGAGAGCATGTAAATGTATCTGTGTGATCAGGTGGAACTGCAGTAACACCTGGAGCGAAGGGTCTCAGATGACTGATCATCTCTGAGCCGAAGAAAGGGTTGGAGCACAATTTTTTTTTCTCAGAAGAAGCAGCAGTTGGCGCGGATTTTTTGCAGACAGTCGCGCCAATACAGAACAGAACAAGCGACTGGAGCGATTTTTTAGTGAATAGACGAGCGCGCCATCGAAATCGTGACTGAATTGGCGCGGATCCGTGGCTGTTAATCGCACCAATTTCCGTGCACTTCGTGAATTTTTCTTTTCTGCAATTGGCGCGGATTCGTGGCTGTTCAGAGCGCCAAAGAGCCAACCTCTTTCTCTCTGAAAATTTACAATTTTTCGTTGCAGATCGGAGTTGCCCGATGGTGGCACGTGGAGATTTCTGCTCGGTGGCAGCAGATTTGATTTTCCCGGTGGTGGCGAATTGAGGTTCCTTGATCCGCTCGGAGGTAGCAGATCGGACCTACCCAGTGGTGGCGAATCAGAGCTCTGTGATCTACTCGGTGGAAGCAGATCGGTTTTTTGCCCGGTGGTGGCGCAGTGCAGCTCCTCGATCTGTTCGGTGGAAGCAGATCACCTTTGCCCGGTGGTGGCGTGTTGGAGCTTGTTTGTTGATCTGTTCGGTGGTAGCAGATCGGTTTTGCCCGGTGGTGGCACAGTGAAGTCCCTGATCTGTTCGGTGGAAGCAGATCGGACTCACTCGGTGGTGGCATAGTGAAGTCCCTAATCTGTTCGGTGGTAGCAGATCGGACTTGCCCGGTGGTGGCACAGTGAAGTTCTTGATCTGTTCGATGGTAGCAGATCGGACTTTCCGGTGGTGGCTGATTGGAGTGTTCAGTTGGGCGAAAATGAACAACAGTATAGAATCATACCTCCACGAGTCTGGAAAACTCGATGGATCGAATTTCTCCAACTGGAAATTCAAAATGCAAACTTTGCTGGAGAGCGTAAATGCATGGTCGATCGTTGAGGGAAATGAGCAGAGATTTGGAACAGTGACCCAAGAACAAGATTGGGATAAAAGAGAAACAAAAGCAAAAGTTATACTAAAGATGTCCGTTAAGGACAATATTATCCCACATATCAGAGATTCTAAGTCGGTCGTTGATATATGGACAACAATCAAGAACTTGTACGAGACACAGAATACAAATCGTGTTCTGGCACTCAAGGGAAAACTGTTTGCATTGAAGATGGACGAGAATGAGTCTGTTGCTCGATTCATGGCCAGAGTCAAGGATCTGAGTGACAAACTGGGAGCTATTGGAGAAAAGGTGTCTGACTCAGATCTAGTCACACTCACATTGAACAGAATGACTGATGAATACCAGATGTTCATCACAGGACTGTCAGCGAGGGAGAAAGCCCCTTCATTTGATGAGCTGACAGCGATTCTGCTCCAGGAGGAGGAGCGACGACAGAATCTGAAAACTCAGAGCAATGACCTTGCTCTGATGGCGAAGAGGCGACAGTACAGAGGAAAGCAGCACCAGCACCAGCACCAACACCAACACCAGCAACCGCAGCAGCAGCAACAGAAAGGAGCCAACTCTTTTCAAAAGAGATCATTCAGAGGTATGACTGATAATTATGTTAAGAGATGTTTTTATTGTGGGAAACCTGGTCATCAGATTAAAGAATGTTATAAGCGGCAGGCGGATGAAAGAAGAAGCAAACAGAGGAAACATCAGGGGTGTTTTGCTGGAGAAGAGGAGGACCACAACCATGATCTTCGACTATTCACAGTCGATTGTGCTCTTTCAGCATCAAAGGGAGATGAGGACGACATATGGTATGTCGACTCTGACGCATCCTCACATATGACCGGTAAGAAGGACTATTTTGAATTTCTTGAAGAATTTGCATGTGAATCAAAAATTTATCTAGGAGATGACAGTGGGTATGAGATCAAAGGATATGGAGATATTCCGGTGAAGCTACCTAGTGGCGACATTAAACATCTTAAAAATGTATTATATGTTCCAGGAATTAAGAAAAACTTGGTCTCTGTCTCAATGATTACAGACCAGGACATGCAGGTGCAATTCTTTAAGAATGGGTGTGTCATTAAGGATAGCCAGATGGAAATAGTTGCAACAGGAGTGCGCGTGGGGAATTTGTACAGATTGGATGCAAAGAGTATGCCACGACAAGCAGTGGTTGCAGCTGGATCAACAGTTGAAAATCTCTGGCATCAGAGATTTTGACATCTCAATTTGCAAGACCTCATCTTACTTCAGAAGAAAGGTATGGTCGATGGACTCCCTGTTTTTCATAATGCCAAGCTGGAATGTGATGGATGTGCATTAAGGAAAATGCATAGAGAAGAGTTCCCTTTGCATGTCAACAAAAAGGAAAGAGACATCCTAGAACTAGTGCATACAGATATTTGTGGACCTATGCAAACTAGGTCCTTAGGAGGTGCATATTATTTTCTGTTGTTTACAGATGATTGCACTAGGTTTTCATGGGTGTATTTTTTAAGTAAAAAGAGTCAAGCCTTTCGGTACTTTAAAGAGTTTAAATCTATGATAGAGAACCAAACAGGAAAAAGGATAAAGATTCTCCGCTCGGACCAAGGGGGAGAATACAGGTTGGGAGAGTTCATGAACTTCTGCAAGCAGCATGGGATTATGCAGCAATTCATAGTGCCACACACTCCACAACAGAATGGAGTAGCAGAACGCAAGAACAGAACTCTTGTGGAGTGCGCGAGAAGTATGCTTCAAGGTAAAGGTCTATCGAATGGTCTTTGGGCAGAAGCCATTAATACTGCTGTTTATTTAAAGAATAGGAGTCCTACTAAATGTCTAGGCTTCAAAACCCCCTTTGAAGCATTGTTTGGACTCAAACCAGCAGTTAGTCATTTAAGAATATTTGGATCTAAAGCTTATGCTCATATACCAAAAGCAGATAGAAAGAAGTTAGACCCCAAAGCCTTGAAATGTATATTTGTTGGATATGGCACAGAGTATAAGGCATACAAGTTATATAATCCTATGACTCATAAAGTTTTTGCAAGCAGATATGTTATTTTTCATGAACAGGCTAAAGATGGAAAGGAAGATTCTAACAGTGATAGCCACATTCCACTGTTAATATAAGTAAACAGTGAAGAAGATGAAGAGCAGGAGCAGCAGCAGAAACAAGAAGAAGAAGAAGCAGATAGTATAATAAGTGATGATGCAAGCCCGAAAAGCGCTGAAACAGATAGAGTTGAGGTAAGTCATGTACCTAGGAGATCAGGTAGGAAGACTAGACTACCTGCTAAATTGAGAGGCTATGCTTTAATGTCTAAAATATTGAACATTGTAGAACCTGCAAATTATGAAGAAGCAAGTAAATCAGATGCATGGAGGGCTGCAATGCATGAGGAAATTGAATCAATATACAGAAACCATACTTGGGATTTAGTTGAGTTGCCTGAAGGAAAAACCCCCATAGGATGTAAGTGGCTGTATAAACCTAAGATAAATGCAGATGGGAGTGTAGAAAAATTCAAAGCTAGACTGGTAGCAAAGGGTTACTCACAGCAAGAAGGAATAGATTTCGATGACACCTTTGCCCTGTAGCTAAACTAAATACAATTAGAATGATAATTTCGTTAGCAACAAAACATAAATGGAAGCTACACCATCTAGATGTTAAGTCTGCATTTCTGTATGGAGAATTAAAGGAAGAAATTTATTTAGTACAGCCTCCTAGTTTTGTGAAAAAGGGGCAGGAGCATTTAGTGTGTAAATTGCATAAGGCACTTTATGGTCTGAAACAAGCACCCAGGTCATGGTATGAGAAAATTGATTCATTTTTTATATAGCATGGCTTTCATAGGAGCCTCAATGATCCAAACCTGTATACCAAGTTAAATAAATAGAGGCAGATTATTTTGATTTCTTTGTATGTGGATGACATGATCATAACATGAAATCCAAATAATTTGATCAAAGAAATCAAGCAGCAAATGTCACAGGTATTTGAAATGAAAGACCTTGGAGATCTCCATTATTGCCTGGGATTGAAGGTGTGGAAAGAATCTGGTCAAACTTTTCTAACTCAAGGAAAGTATGCCAGAACCCTGTTGGAAAGATTCAGAATGGAATAGTGCAAAACAACAGCAACACCATTGCAGCAGAATCTCAAGTTAAGCAATGACGATGGCACAAAACAGGTGGATGCCACATTGTATAGACAGCTAGTGGGAAGTTTGATATATCTCACGACAACTAGACCTGATCTGGCATATTCTGTCAGTGTGCTGAGCCAGTTCATGTCCAAACCACTTGAAAGTCACTGGATTGCAGCAAAATGTGTGTTGAGGTACCTTAGTGGTACTTGTAATTATGGTATTTTATACACTGACATTTCTGATGTTACTTTAGCAGGTTATTCAGATTCTGATTGGGCAGGTAACCTGGATGATCGAAGATCCATCACAGGTTACGCATTTAGTATTGGATCAGGGTTATTTCGTGGAGTAGCAGAAAGCAAAGTACTGTAGCACTATCATCATGTGAAGCTGAGTACCAAGCATTGTGTGCAGCCGCATGCGAAGCTATCTGGTTGAGGAGATTGCTCAGCGATGCAGGTGAAGGACAGAAAGAAGCAACCAACATCAAAACTGACAACCAGAGCACAATAAAGCTTGCATACAATCCAATTTTCCATAAAAATACTAAACATATTGACACTCAGTTTTATTTTGTTCGAGAAAAGATACAGTCAAAAGAAATATGTGTGGAGTCTTGTAACACTTGTGATAATGTAGCTAATATTTTTACTAAGCCTCTAGGGTGAGTAAAGTTTGAAATATTTAGAGGGATGTTAGGAGTGCAGAATAACCCTTTCTCCATTAAGGGGGGGAGTTAAAAATAATCAATATTATTTTGTATTAATGGAGAAATGGTTACATAGTTGTAACGTATCTCCTTAGTTTAGGATTTGTTCCTAGAGTTTAGGAGTTTGTTTAAAACTACCTAATTTCTAGTGATGTATTTAATATTTTAATATTCATTTGATGGAACAGTAGAGTGAACGGAGCGAGAGTCTCTTCTTTGTTTGAGTGCATTCTCCAGGTGCTGTACACACCTGTGAGCTGCAACTCCTTCATTTAATTTAAAGTTTGATTTTTATCTCTTCCTCCACTCGACAAAGCTGTCAACAGTCGCTAGCATTGGCGAATATCATAGCGGTGATGAGACCTCCAATGTTGGTCCCCATTGCGATGTCGAAAAAGTCCACAATTATAGCATCGAGATCATCGATTTTCATTTGCAGTATCTTTTCCAGATACGCCAATGTGCACCCCTATCCCCCACCACCGATTCTTAGAATGCAAAACTTTCTGCTTGTCGACTTTTTGTTTATGAGCTCCTTCTCTTGGTCTTAGCCGAATAGAAAATTATTCTCCAACAACGAGAAAATCTAGTAACTTAGGTGGTTGATGTCACAGCTCATTTGACCATGTCAAGCTTCCAATGCCAGCACCATATTTCGATTGATGTTAAAGAATATCAATGTCGTCATTGTTGAGATTTTTCTGTTAATTAATTTTGGAAAAAATCTCATGTATGTGACAACAATAGGATTAGTTGCTATATTAGCTCCAGTATTTTTTGAGGAGGAGTTAATGCATCCTATATTTGTTGTGAGGGAATTTATGATTCAGTTTTATACTCCAGCTATAAGAAATGTAATCCCGTAGAGGATTGTGAGGGTGTAGAGAAAATAGGGTGAGCTGAGAGTATGTGTGAAGAATTAAAATTGTTGTAATCTCCTGTTGAATAATAAGATTGCCGATGCCTCTGTTCTGGTGGATGTAGCCCAGATTGGTTGGGTGAACCACGTTAAAATCTTTGTGTTATGGTTTTGTGATTTTGTATGTGCTGTGTATGTATGTTTATTTTTATTTCCGCTGCGCATTGTTTGGTCTAACAATTGGTATCAGAGCGGCGCAGCGGAAGCGTGGAGGGCCCATAACCTACAGGTCTCTGGTTGTGGAGCTGGTACGTGTGACAGAGCTGCGGAAGGTGGAGCTTTGTCGTTGGCGCGGTTTCGTCAGAAACAATCGCGCCAATTTTTTGACAGTGAACGGGTTGGCGCGATTTATTTTGGAACAGGCGCGCCAATTGATGCGGTTCCGAGTGTAATACTCGCGCCAGTGCGCCAGGATCCCAATTGGCGTGGAAGCGACAAGTATACTCACACCAATTTTGTGAATTATAGTTTTGTCTCTAGCGCGGAGCTTCTGCTGTCAAGGAAGCACCAAGTCCCTTTCGGCGCGCCAAGCATTTTTCGCTTTGGTAAAACTGCAATTTTTTGGTTTTTCTTTTCAAATTGTAATTACACGGTACGACAGAGGCATTTTATAGTATAAAGAAAAGGCATTTTTAATTTGGAATTGGAGATTCTGTTTGTTACAACATGGCAAAAACTCAAAGTGCTCGTTTTGAGATCGAGAAGTTCAATGGAAAAAATAACTTCGAAATCTGGAAAGTGAAGATGCATGATCTACTTGTGCAACAAGGCGTGGCAAAGGCGCTGTTGGGAAAATCCAAACAGCCTTACACCATGATAGATGATGAATGGAATGAATTGGATGGAAGAGCTCTGAGTGGTATTCGACTGTGTTTGGCGGATGATGTTTTGTTTAACATCGTGTCAGAGAAAACTGCTGCTGGTTTGTGGACAAAGCTTGAGAAGTTGTACATGACAAAATCCTTAACCAATAGGATTCTTCTGAAGCGACAATTGTACAGTCTGCGCATGAAGGAAGGTACAGCTATTACTGATCATTTGAATGTCTTTAATACTCTCATGGTGCAATTAGAAAGTATAGAAGTAAAATTTGAATCAGAAGATAAAGCTATAACTTTATTATGCTCGTTGCCCGAGTCATGGGATCATTTTGTTACTTCTATAAGTCTAAGTATATCAGAAACCCTTGAATTTGATGATGTTGTTGGAGCTTTGTTGTCCGAAGAGACAAGGAAGAGGTCAAATTCCGAAACCTCTACATCAGAAGCAATGATGGCTAGAGGTCGTTCTAGAGAAAGATGCTCCGGTAAGCACAGCGACTCGCGTTCAAAATCGAAAGGGAAGAAGAGTAAGGTAAAGTGTTGGTTTTGTGGCAAATCGGGACATTTGAAGAAGGACTGTTGGAAGAGACAGCAAGCATCCAAAGAAGACTCTTCAACAGAGAAGAAAGAAGCAAACACGACAAATACAAGTTCGGCATCCAAGACAGGTATGAGTGATGAAGTGTTATCAGTTGATTTGTCTAGTCATGATCAACATTGGCTGTTAGATTCTGGTGCATCAAATCACATGTGTATTCATAGGGAATGGTTTAAAACTTATAAACCAATCAATGATGGAGTAGTTTACATGGGAAATGATGTCACATGTAACATTGTGGGAATTGGAACCATTCAGCTTAAAATGTTTGATGGGACAAATAAAATTTTAACTGATGTAAGACATGTACCTGAACTAAGGAAAAACCTCATTTCATTAGGAGTACTAGACACTAATGGATAGAAAACCTTTATTCAAGGTGGATTAATGAAAGTTTATAAAGGAATTTTACTAGTAATGAAAGCAAAGAAGGTTGGAAATATTTTTCAGTTAGAAGGAAGAACAGAGTCAGATCATGTTTCTACAGTGTCTGAAAACGACAGTAATTCTATTCGTTTATGGCATCAAAGGTTGGGCCATATGAGCGAAAGAGGTTTAAAGATTTTATCTAATCGTAAGTTACTTCCTAATTTAAAGTCTGATAAGTTAGATTTCTGCAAACATTGTCTGTTTGGGAAACAAAGCAAGAAGAAGTTTAAAACTGGAAAACATACTAGTAAGGGAATCCTTGATTATATCCATTCTGATGTTTGGGGTTCGTCTCCTACAACCACATATGGAGGTTCATCAAATTTTGTATCTTTTATTGATGATTTCTCTAGAAAAGTGTGGGTCTACATGTTAAAGAAGAAGTCTGATGTGTTTACAGTTTTCAAAGAGTTTAGAGCATTAGTTGAAAACATCACTGGAAGAACTATTAAATGTCTAAGAACTGACAATGGTGGTGAGTTTACTTCAAAGGAATTTGATAATTTTTGCAAGGAAGCTGGGATCGAAAGACATAAACCCACTATGTATACTCCTCAGCAAAATGGAGTTTCTGAACGCATGAACATGACTCTTTTAGAGAGAGCAAGAAGTATGCTGAGTAACGCCAATTTGCAGAAGGAATTGTGGACAGAAGCGGTTGCTACAACTTGCTATTTGATAAATCGATCACCATCAACAGCAATAGGATGCAAAATTCCTTAAGAGGTATGGAAAGGTCATCCTTGTGATTATTCTAAACTGAAAGTTTTTGTTTGTGATGCATATGCTCTAGTTCCAAAACATCAGCGTTCTAAATTAGATCCTAAATCAAAAAGGTATATATTTTTTGGATATGGTGATGGGACTAAGGGATACAGATTGTGGGATCCTACTACTCACAAGATCATCATTAACAGAGATGTTAAATTTAATGAATCCTCACTTGAAATTTCAGATGTAGATGATAAATTGAAACATGATAATGTATCTAAGCTTCAACATATTCAGTTTGAAACCAGTTCAAATACTGATGATGATCAAGATGAACATGGTTTAGATGCTAGTCATGAACAAGTTTCAGATGTAGATCATGAACATGTTTCAGATGCATATCATGAAGAAGTTCCTACAGATAATAATCAGCAAATTGTGGAAGTACTAGAAACATCTTTAAGGAGGTCCACAAGAATTAAACGTCCTCCTAGAAGGTATGATGATTATGTTACTTCAGTTGCTTTAACCGCTAACGATGATGACCCTTTGTGCTATCAGGAAGCTGTAGAAGGTTATAAAAGTGAAAAGTGGAAAGAAGCTATGAAGGACGAGATGATGGCATTAGACAAGAATGACACATGGGATCTGGTAGAACTTCCTAAAGACAGAAAAACTGTGGGATGTAAATGGGTGTACAAATTGAAAAGGGGTGTTGATGGTTCAAAGGACAAGTACAAAGCAAGGCTGGTTGCAAAAGGTTTTTCTCAGAAAGCAGGCATTGATTTTCATGAGATATTTTCACCAGTTGTAAAAATTGTTTCAATTCGAATTGTATTAGCATTAGTTGCCTTACTTGATTTAGAATTACAGCAACTAGATGTTAAAACTGCATTTTTACATGGAGATTTAGATGAGGAGATTTACATGGAACAACCAGAAGGGTTTGTTCAAGATCGCAACAAGAAATTTGTCTGCAGGCTCAAGAAATCATTGTATGGTCTAAAGCAATCGCCTCGACAATGGTACAAGAAATTTGATTCTTTCATGTTGAGTCAAAATTATATAAGAAGTGAATATAACCATTGTGTTTATTTTAAGAAATTAAGTAATGGCATGTTCATTATCTTAGTGTTATATGTTTACAATATGCTTTTAGCAAGCAAAAGCATAACAGAGATCAATAGGTTAAAGGCTCAGATGGCTAGGACATTTGATATGAAAGATCTAGGAGCAACAAGACAAATTTTGGGCATGGAGATTTTCAGAGACAGGAGCAATGGTAAGCTGTGGCTATCACAACAGAAGTATATTGAGAAAATACTCTTGAGGTTTGGTATGAACAATGTGAAGCCTGTTTCAGTCCCTTTAGCTTCCCATTTTAAGCTTTCTTCAAGTTTATGTCCTAATACAAATGAAGAAAAGGAATATATGTCTCGAATTCCATATGCCAATGTAGTAGGTTGTTTAATGTATGCGATGGTTTGTACTCGACCAGATATTTCACATGCAATTGGGGTTGTCAGCAGGTATATGGAAAATCCAGGAAAAGAACACTGGTCAGCAATGAAATGGGTGCTTCGGTATTTTAGAGGCACAAGTGATTATTGTATCACTTATAACAAAAGTAGTGAATTTATTTGCGGATATGTTGATTCTGATTTTGCAGGCGATTTGATAAGAGAAGGTCAACTTCAGGGTATGTGTTTACTCTTGCAGGTGGAGCTATTAGCTGGATGTCAAAGCTACAGAATATTTTTGTTTTATCCACTACTGAAGCAGAATACATAGCTGCTTCGCATGCTTGCAAAGAAGCGGTTTGGTTGAAAGGTTTGATTGGTGAGTTTGGTAGGTTACAGGACAACATCAAGTTATTTTGTGATAGTCAAAGTGAAATTCATTTGGCTAAGAATCCGGCCTATCATAGTAAATCTAAGCATATACCTATCAAGTACCATTTTGTAAGACATGTTATCACTGAAAGGGGTGTTTCTCTTGAAAAAGTGCATACGAAGGAAAACTGTGCAGACATGTTCACAAAACTAGTTTTGTTAGAGAAGCTACATTGGTGTCTGGCTTCTCTTGGCTTGCAGAAAAGATAAAAATAATAAATGAACAGGGTATCAGGCTAATTTTTGTCAAGGTGGAGATTGTTGAGATTTTCTGTTTTAATTAATTTTGGAAAAAATCTCATGTATGTGACAACAATAGGATTAGTTGCTATATTAGCTCCAATATTTTTTGAGGAGGAGTTAATGCATCCTATATTTGTTGTGAGGGAATTTATGATTCAGTTTTATACTCTAGCTATAAGAAATGTAATCCCGTAGAGGATTGTGAGAGTGTAGAGAAAATAGGGTGAGATGAGAGTATGTGTGAAGAATTAAAATTGTTGTAATCTCCTGTTGAATAATAAGATTGTCGATGCCTCTGTTCTGGTGGATGTAGCCTAGATTGGTTGGGTGAACCACGTTAAAATCTTTGTGTTATGGTTTTGTGATTTTGTATGTGCTGTGTATGTATGTTTATTTTTATTTCCGTTGCGCATTGTTTGGTCTAACAGTCATTGACGTAGACAAGCCCTCTCTTCTATCAATTGCGACAATCAATAGAAGAAAAGGTTGAAAATATATTTTTAAAATCGAAGTGCACACTGCATATTGGCATGGGGGTTATGGGATTTACATGGATGTATGCTATGCATGGTTTGGTGGAATCCAGAAACCATCCGACAATAGAATATCTGGTGCAAACTCACCAAATCTTCTGCAACCTGCCTCGAAACTCAACGACCGCCCATGCTCAAATACTAACTGCACTACAGTAAAATTTTAACCTTAGTAAAGGTTTTTCTGGAAGTTCCTAGCTTTACATAAACCAAAATCTGCTATGTGTGGTCCATCATATTTGCGTACCACCTCCGAGTGTGTAGAGTGAATGGTGTAAGGGAGGCAACTTGTAGGCCTAGAATTTGACGTGTTCCACAAAACGTATTTTGGATTTTTAAATGTAATTCATAGTGAATAAAAAATTTAAAACCATAAATTTGAATTGTACATATTTAATTTAACTGTGATAAATTTTAATTCCTAGTTGTGAATTGATTTCGGATGAACCAATCCTCTCTTCAATGAAGGCAACTATGGTAAGGATTTGTCCAGTGAGTAAGAATTATCATCTTATTAATGACTTATGTTTTGATGGTTTACTTATTAATTATGTGAGATTTCCACTAAGAAACTAGTGCAATTTGTTGGAAAGGTAGAAGAGACAAATACAAATTCACATACAAAACAGACGAGTTGTGACCCTTCTATTGATCACACAAAACTTGATTCTTACAATGAACCTAGTGAAGGGTATTTAAACATTTTCAACTAGCGACTTGCCTAAAATATCTTGACATGTAACCACACTCTTAAAGTCATCTATCACTTAACTCAACTTGACTCAAAACTCCAACACTCAACATTCAACACTTAGTTAATTGATTTAACCAACTCTTCATGCGAGAGTAATTAGCTTATTTTAACACTCCCCTTAATTATGACGCTAAACTAAAACATGATTCATGACAACTCAAATATGCCTATTGGTCTATGTTTCATCTAGGCTTACAATACCCAAGTTTCTTCTATGAGACTCAAACACATCTTTTGCTAATGACTTAGTAAATATAACAGTGAATTGTTAACTAGATTTACAAGGCTTCAAGTGAACTTCTCCATTGCTCACAAGTTCTCTAATAAAGTGATATATAGTATCAATATGCTTTCTCTTTTAATGAAACACACTATTCTTGGATAATGCAATCGTTGAGGTGTTGTCACAATATATTGTTGTTGATCCTTTTTGTTTATGCTTGAGTCCATCAAATACTCTTCTTAACCAGACTGCTTGACATGTTGTTGTTATGTTGTTGCTACATATTTTTTTTCTGTTGACAAAAGTGTTACAATGGGATGCTTCTTAGATGCCCATGAAATCACACCTGAACCAAGATGGAACACATAACCAAAAGTGCTCTTCCTATCATCCAAACTTCCTGCAAAATCACTAACTATGTATCCAATCAAAACCTTATTTTCTATGTTCGCATACATTATACCACAATCTCTAGTTCCTGCTATGTATCTCAGAATTCTTTTTCTGACACTCCAATATGTGTTTTTTGGAGTCTCCATAAATCTGGAAATCAAACTCATTCCTTGCATGATATTTGGTTTTGTAGCTGTGAGATACATGAGGTTGCCAACCAATCTTTTGAATAGAGTTAGATTGACATCTGATCCTTCATCATCCTTGCTTAAATTTGCACCTATGCAACTAGTGTAGGGATGGGTTTGCAATTTTCCATCCTGAATATTTTCAACAAATCTTTGGCATATTTATTTTGACAAATAAAAATTCTTTTTTTTTGGATTTCTCAACTTCTATGCCAAGAAAATATTTCATGAGGCCAAGATTTGTCATCTCAAATTCTTTCGACGTGGATGCTTTAAATTCATCCAACTCAAAATCACCTGTAAAAATAATGTCATCAACATATAAGAAAATAATCAAAATCTATCCATGCTCATTTACCTTTGTGTACAAGGTAGGTTCAATGTTACTTCTGCAAAATCCATTCTTGATCATGTAGCTGTCAATTCTAATATACCAAGCTCTAGGCGCTTTCTTCAACCTATAAACTCTATATTCTTTACCTTCAACTTCATATCCTTGAGGATGCTACACATAAATTTATTCTTCTAGAATTCCATTCAAGAAGGCTGATTTCACATCCATATGATATACTTTCCACTTGTTCTGAGCTTCTATGGCTAGAACTGCTCTTACAGTATCCAATACGACTACTGAAGCAAATATTTCTCCAAAATCTATTCCCGGTTGCTGCGAGAATCCTTTTGCTACAATTTTAGCTTTAAATATGTCAATTTATCCTTTCTCATTTAAGTTTTCTTGTATACCCCTTTACACCAATGAGATTTTTTTCCTTTGGAAAATCAACCAAATTTCATGTATCATTCTTTTCAATAGCTTCAATTTCTTCATCCATGGGTTGCACCCAATTTTCATCTCCAATTTCTTTTTTGAACGAAAACAATGCAAAATTTGAACTAACATCCAAATCATCATAAATATCTTTGAGACTTCTCATATTTCTCTTACCATTACTTGATTCATCTCCTGATTGATTGCTGGGAGAGTCTCGATCTCTGGATCTGCTAGAAGATCCATGATGCTATGAAAATAATGGAGTCCTTGTTGGTATGTATCTGTTTGGTGTCTTCACCTGTGATTCATGTTGCTCCTTTTCTACTACATCATCTTCTTCCATCAGTGGCACTTGTGCATCAACTGTTTTTGTCTACAGTGCCTTTCCACGACTCTTTTTGTCTACAAAATTCTCTGCTAATTTTGGTCTTCTTTGTGACAGGTTTATACAATTTGTAAGCTTTTGAATGCTCACTATAACCAGTAAACATACATTTTTCACTTCTATTATACAATTTTTCTCTTTGCTCCTTAGAAACATGTGCATAAGCTACACATCCAAACACTCTAAGATGAGATACATTGCAATACATACTTGACCATGCTTGTTCTAGTACTCTGTTCATCACACTCTTTGTAGGAGATCTATTGATCACATAAATAACACATGCAACTGCTTCTGCCCAATACTCATTAGACAAGTTTCTTCCTTTCAACATGATTCTTGCCTTATTCATAATGGTTTTCTTCTTTCTCTTTGTTACACCATTCTGTTGCGGTGTGTATCTGGTTGTAAATTGTCTTCAGATTCCATGTTGTTTGCAGTAATCATAGAATGCCTTTGAATCATATTCTCCACCATGATGTGACCTCAATACCTTGATATGTCGATCACTTTGGTTCTCTGCTAAGGATTTGAATTCTATAAACCTTGCAAAAGTTTCAGACTTCTGCCACAAGAAGTAAACTGAATAGTCATCAATGAAAGTGAGGAAGTAACTACTTCCACCAATCGATTGTGTCCTTATAGGTCCCACACAAATCTGTATGCACTATCTTAAGAGGTTGATTTCCTCAGTATGCAACTCCCTTTGGAAAACTTTCACGGTGTTTCTTTCCCAAGATGCAACACTCGCAAATACTAGCATGTTCTTTGATGGGAGGTAATCCTCTTACCATATGTTTCTGCTGCAGCAATCTTAAACCATAAAAGTGCAAGTGTCCAAACCGAAAGTGCCATAACCAATAATCATTAGAACATGAAACTGTAAAAGAACTGACCTGATCACTATAATTCATAATTAGAGGAAAGAGTATGTTCCTCGTCATCTGCACCTTTGCTATCAGTTGCTTGCTTGGGGGCTTGTCATATATAACACATTCTTGACCTTGAAAGATAACTTTGTATCCTTTCTGTGTCAATTGACCAACACTTATCAAATTATGTTTGAGACTAGGAACATAATATACCTCTGATATTGTCTTCAACTCCCCCTTCTTAGTTAGAATGTTGACCACTCCTTTGCCATCTACATCCACAGTCTTGTCAGTCCCCAACTTTACCTTTGTTTTCATAGATTGATCCAAATTTGCAACCAAATTCTTGTTGCCTGTCATGTGGTTACTGCAACCACTGTCCAATAGCCACACATTATCATAAGGTTCATGCATGGTATGGAAAGCTAGGAACATGGAGTTAGTACTCTTTGTAGTGACATTAGCTCTCTGGTTCCCTTGATCAACTATCTTCTTCCTACAATCACGAGCATAGTGACAAATTTATTGCAATAATAACATCTCACCTTTGATTTGTCAAATCTTTGATTATTGCTAAAGTTTTTGCAGTTGCTTCCACTTTCATGTTCATGCTCTTCTTAGCCATCTCTCTAACCACCATATCTTCTGCCTCATCCTCTGCCTCTCGATCTACTTCTTCCTCGACCTTTGTCTCTTGAAATAGAAACCTGAATTTTAAAAGTCGTTTCTAAAGTGGAATCCTTATTTCTGTCTATCCTTGCCTCATGTAATAGAAGTGATCCGATCAACTCATCAAATGTCAATGATGCCAAACTTTTGGCGTATTCTATGGATGTTACCACAATATCGAATTTGGTAGAAAAATATCTGAGGATCTTCTCAACCACTATTTGATCTTTAATTCCTCACCATAAATTTTTAACTGATTTACGATAGTTATGACTCGATTCACGCAAGAATCAATTGCCTCTGTCTCCTTCATTTGCAGATTTTCAAAATCTCTCCTAGTATTCTGCAATTTAACAATATTGACTTTGGCCATACATTTATAGTTTGTCGCCAAAGTATCACATGCTTCCTTTGCTGAAGATGTGATCATAATCTTCTAGAACGCTACTCAGTCAACTCTCTGTTGGATAAGTTGTAATGCTTGTGCATTCTTATTTTTGTCCTTCTTCCATTGTTCCCTCTCTGCATTAGTGATAGCTCGTTCCTCTGATTCTTTTGATTCATTCTTAGGTTCTGAAAACCCAAACTAGACATAAGCTCAAACATCATGAGCTTGCAACGTGCTCGCCATGTTAATGGCACACATCATAATCCCTCCCTGTAAATGGTGGGAACTATGGTTAGAAAATTGAGAAAGTCATCTTTCTTCAAAAAATTCTCTTATATATATATATATATATAAGCTACTCCTTTTATTAAAAAAACCTCTTTTCACAAAATATTTTCGAAATCCCTTTTGAAAAACTTTAATACATTATAAAATCAATCCTTTAAAAAACCACTTTAATATCAAACTTACGTGACTTCTTTGAAAACGCTTAACGAAAAACTTTAATACATTATAAAATCAATCCTTTAAAAAACCACTTTAATATCAAACTTACGTGACTTCTTTGAAAACGCTTAACAAACTTTCAAATGATTTAAAAAACTCCCAGCATATAAACGAAATGAACTTGACTTCGAATTTTAAAAATACGTGTTCTTCGGTTTATTAACGCGCCTCTTCTGATGAGAGCATTGCGTGTTAACGGTATCCAAATTGACGAACTCACGCGTCAGTCCTCTAATGCTAGGAATATTAGTTTGAGCCATGTGCTCCCAAAAGCGCATAAGTTTGTCTCTTGTAACGCGGTTGTTGTTGATACCCTTATGCGTTATAATGCCATGTATACGACTTCCAAGGTCTGTTATAGCATTAACCACGATAAAAAATATATTTCTCCCTTTTTACATACAA
Source organism: Pinus tabuliformis (assembly GCA_031772625.1). Lineage (NCBI taxonomy): Eukaryota > Viridiplantae > Streptophyta > Pinopsida > Pinales > Pinaceae > Pinus > Pinus tabuliformis. The sequence continues at coordinate 720,118,002 of CM062805.1, forward strand.
TGTTGTTAATTTGTTCTTCTTAGTTCTTTGTAACCTTGCTCTGACACCAATTTGTTAGAAAGGAAAACGAGATAAAACACAAATTCACATACAAAACACACGAGCTGCAGCTCTTCTATTGATCACACAAACTTGATTCGTACAATGAACCCGTTGAAGGGTATTTAAACCTGTTCGACTAGCGATTCGACTAAAATATCTTGACATACAACCATACACTAAAAGTCATCTATCACTTGACTTGACTCAACACTCCAACACTTAGTGAACTAACCCTCTAAGTTTAGGCAACTCCTCATGCGAGAGTAATTAGCTTATTTTTTGGATTTTTAAATATAATTCACAGTGAATAAAAAAATTTAAACCCTTAAAAATTTTAAACCTAAATTTGAATCGTACATAATTAATTTAAGTGTGATAAATTTTAATTCCTAGTCGTGAATCGATTTTGGATGAAGCAATCCTCTCTTCAATGAAGCCAACTATGGTAATGAGTGGTCCAGTGAATATGGATAATCATGTTCTCGAATAGAGTAACTATATATAATTAGGTGAGGATGATGGCCTGGTACCTCCAACTACACTGAGAGACTGAGAGGGAGGATGATGGACTAGAACCAACAACCTCATTCTTATTTTCTTTCTAAGACGGTAATGGCATGGTACCAACAACCTCACTCTTGCCTTCAATCTCAAAGGGAGGTCAGTGGCCTAGTAATAACAACTTCACTCTTGCCTTAGGGAGAGAAATCTCAATGGCCTAGTACCAACATCCTCATTCTTCTAGTACCAATCACCTCTCTTCTCTAGATTTATTTCCCATGGTGGTCTCTGATAGTTTCCTAGTAATAGAAACCTCACTCTTTCCTTAGGGAGAGAAATGCCAATGGTCTAGTACCAACATCCTTAGTCTTCTAGTACCAACCACCTCTCTTGTCTAGATTTCTTTCCCATGGTGGTCTCTAATACCTAAAAATTTTCCGCAAAAAATACCATTATAGTCAAATTATTTTTTTAATGTTAAAAGTAAGATTTAAAATTGCTTGTATATTTACAAGCATAAAATAATAGGTCACCAAAGGCATTTAACAAAAGTGAAAATCCTCCCCTTACATACTA